>CM067349.1:26128641-26242910 GCA_034190875.2 Urechis unicinctus
ATGCATCAATCTATGTTGTGAGGTGTACCGTCTCGCAAAATTTACATGATGTCATTCATTTTTTTTTGCGGGGGTGGGGGGTGGGGAGCGCAATATTATATGCATTTCTATGCGCTTGAAAGTTCATGCATGTTCATGTGGGAATATGTGTGTTCTTAGAGCCTTCTTGAAAGCCTCGATGGATTGCGTTTGGCGGAGGCTGTCATCAAGATTGTTCCACAGCCGCGGCTCAGCTGTCCTGAAAGATCTGTCGCCAAAAGCCCTTCTCGCCTAGGGGACTGTCAAGAGTGCTGTTGCGCTTGCAGAACCGAGTTCTCGCACTGGGACATGCGGGTTGAGGAGGGTTGCGAGGTACTTCGGTGCACCAAGATTGTGTATGACCTTGAACACCACCAGAAGCACCATATACTCAATCCTTACATGCACGGGGAGCCAGTGAAGGGTCTGGAGTATGGGGGTGATGTGATCAAATTTCCTGGTGCGACCGCATTTTGGGCCAGCTGCAAGCGGTTCAGAAGAGAGGCATCGTTGAAGTCGAGTCGTGAGGTGACGAGAGCATCCACCAATCGCATGCACGTCTCCTTATCCAGTATTGGCCGGAATCTGCTGATTTTATGATGATGTTGCCACCTGAGTGTGGAACGATGAAACATTCCTCCATGGTTTCTCACACATTCAGAAGCCCCATCAGGTCAGCTGGATCGATTACACTGTCGGACCAGCAGATAGGAAGCGAATGCACCATTTAAACTTTATGGTAATATGCCAATCACCAGACAGTCAGTTATCAGCATATGAATTCGTATCCTTAGTCTTATCGTTGCCATCACACATATGATAACAGGATAGTTATTTTTTAAAGGTAGTAATAACCTTCATTTTCTCATAGACGTAGATTTTAATTCAAATCATTTGGGCCCCGTCAACGGGCAGCGTTGATCCATTCAACAGTCAATCCCGACCTAGATCTGGGACTGTCTTTGTATATTTATAAAATGGTCAATGCGTAACAGGATGTAACAAATAGATACGAGATGTCTTCAAACTAAATAAAAACCTGCCAGTCCCATAACCCCATTGTGTTTTGGAGTATGAGATGTAGAGTTTCTAGACCAGTCATTTAAGACGTCATCAATACATAATCGCGTGAAGGATAAGAGCTAAATGATTGCGCTTAGACGTCTAGCTCACATTACAAAAATGAAAGGACGCTATTTAATAAGTGTTTTATTGCACCATGATAGTCAACTTGGGAATCTGATGTTATACTTTTCCCTTGTTTTGTGCAATGCATGCATGCAGTATTGCCTTAGCAATATGTCCCCACCCCCCCCTCCATCTTATCAAACTTGACATGGATATCTGCATCACCCCTCACTATCATTAATCTAGTACCACAATCCTCTTTCAATTCCATTAAAGCGACCGCGTTCACAGTCTCCCGAGTTGGTGATTATCAGTATGATCATGAAGTTGTTCTTTTTTATCTGAATGACCAGCTCATCCGTCGATTTCTGCGACGCGATGATTTCCACGTAGTTAATATGAAGCGCAACAATTGCCCTTAGCTGGGATGACTTCGCCGAGCATAATGGAGCCACAATAGGTTGATGCCACTGCTATCAGTAGATCGAGTACAGTGAAGCCAAACAGCTGGCCTAATAATTGTGGCCAAACGGAAATCTTACGTAAGCAATAAATCTTGAGCAAAACATAGCTTTACAGCCAATATTGAACAACACAATACATCCTGACGTAAAAGCCATGAGGACATCACATGAGCTGATTAATTGAAGAGAAGGGCAGTTTATAAAACCTGATACATAGCTCTGCAGCAGCTGCAGCATGGTGACACTTATCATAAGCTGTAGTGATATGATTAATAACCAGTCGTAGGACTGGTACGTGCAGATATACACGTGTATACATCATGTAATAGACGTTAATATACCATGTGATTAACAAGACACGAGGACAGATGTAGCAGTCGATATAGTTACCTTATATTATGAGCATGAAAAGCAAACAATGTCATTTGGGATTACATATGAACAGAGGGTGTGAACATGTAGTTCATCCCCATATAGATAGACAATAGTGGGTTATCAACCTTCCACAGATCCAAATAAGATTTGAATGACACACCTGCTGCTTCCCTTTTATGACAACGTCGGTTATCAACCAAAACCAAAAATGCATCAATCTATGTTGTGAGGTGTACCGTCTCGCAAAATTTACATGATGTCATTCATTTTTTTTTGCGGGGGGTGGGGGGGTGGGGAGCGCAATATCATATGCATTTCTATGCGCTTGAAAGTTCATGCATGTTCATGTGGGAATATGTGTGTTCTTAGAGCCTTCTTGAAAGCCTCGATGGATTGCGTTTGGCGGAGGCTGTCATCAAGATTGTTCCACAGCCGCGGCTCAGCTGTCCTGAAAGATCTGTCGCCAAAAGCCCTTCTTGCCTAGGGGACTGTCAAGAGTGCTGTTGCGCTTGCAGAACCGAGTTCTCGCACTGGGACATGCGGGTTGAGGAGGGTTGCGAGGTACTTCGGTGCACCAAGATTGTGTATGACCTTGAACACCACCAGAAGCACCATATACTCAATCCTTACATGCACGGGGAGCCAGTGAAGGGTCTGGAGTATGGGGGTGATGTGATCAAATTTCCTGGTGCGACCGCATTTTGGGCCAGCTGCAAGCGGTTCAGAAGAGAGGCATCGTTGAAGTCGAGTCGTGAGGTGACGAGAGCATCCACCAATCGCATGCACGTCTCCTTATCCAGTATTGGCCGGAATCTGCTGATTTTTATGATGTTGCCACCTGAGTGTGGAACGATGAAACATTCCTCCATGGTTTCTCACACATTCAGAAGCCCCATCAGGTCAGCTGGATCGATTACACTGTCGGACCAGCAGATAGGAAGCGAATGCACCATTTAAACTTTATGGTAATATGCCAATCACCAGACAGTCAGTTATCAGCACATGAATTCGTATCCTTAGTCTTATCGTTGCCATCACACATATGATAACAGGATAGTTATTTTTTAAAGGTAGTAATAACCTTCATTTTCTCATAGACGTAGATTTTAATTCAAATCATTTGGGCCCCGTCAACGGGCAGCGTTGATCCATTCAACAGTCAATCCCGACCTAGATCTGGGACTGTCTTTGTATATTTATAAAATGGTCAATGCGTAACAGGATGTAACAAATAGATACGAGATGTCTTCAAACGAAATAAAAACCTGCCAGTCCCATAACCCCATTGTGTTTTGGAGTATGAGATGTAGAGTTTCTGGACCAGTCATTTAAGACGTCATCAATACATAATCGCGTGAAGGATAAGAGCTAAATGATTGCGCTTAGACGTCTAGCTCACATTACAAAAATGAAAGGACGCTATTTAATAAGTGTTTTATTGCACCATGATAGTCAACTTGGGAATCTGATGTTATACTTTTCCCTTGTTTTGTGCAATGCATGCATGCAGTATTGCCTTAGCAATATGTCCCCACCCCCCCCCCCTCCATCTTATCAAACTTGACATGGATATCTGCATCACCCCTCACTATCATTAATCTAGTACCACAATCCTCTTTCAATTCCATTAAAGCGACCGCGTTCACAGTCTCCCGAGTTGGTGATTATCAGTATGATCATGAAGTTGTTCTTTTTTATCTGAATGACCAGCTCATCCGTCGATTTCTGCGACGCGATGATTTCCACGTAGTTAATATGAAGCGCAACAATTGCCCTTAGCTGGGATGACTTCGCCGAGCATAATGGAGCCACAATAGGTTGATGCCACTGCTATCAGTAGATCGAGTACAGTGAAGCCAAACAGCTGGCCTAATAATTGTGGCCAAACGGAAATCTTACGTAAGCAATAAATCTTGAGCAAAACATAGCTTTACAGCCAATATTGAACAACACAATACATCCTGACGTAAAAGCCATGAGGACATCACATGAGCTGATTGATTGAAGAGAAGGGCAGTTTATAAAACCTGATACATAGCTCTGCAGCAGCTGCAGCATGGTGACACTTATCATAAGCTGTAGTGATATGATTAATAACCAGTCGTAGGACTGGTACGTGCAGATATACACGTGTATACATCATGTAATAGACGTTAATATACCATGTGATTAACAAGACACGAGGACAGATGTAGCAGTCGATATAGTTACCTTATATTATGAGCATGAAAAGCAAACAATGTCATTTGGGATTACATATGAACAGAGGATGTGAACATGTAGTTCATCCCCATATAGATAGACAATAGTGGGTTATCAACCTTCCACAGATCCAAATAAGATTTGAATG
This sequence comes from Urechis unicinctus, assembly GCA_034190875.2. Taxonomy (NCBI): domain Eukaryota; kingdom Metazoa; phylum Annelida; class Polychaeta; order Xenopneusta; family Urechidae; genus Urechis; species Urechis unicinctus. The sequence goes on from CM067349.1 coordinate 26,132,977, forward strand.
ACACACCTGCTGCTTCCCTTTTATGACAACGTCGGTTATCAACCAAAACCAAAAATGCATCAATCTATGTTGTGAGGTGTACCGTCTCGCAAAATTTACATGATGTCATTCATTTTTTTTGCGGGGGGTGGGGGGGTGGGGAGCGCAATATCATATGCATTTCTATGCGCTTGAAAGTTCATGCATGTTCATGTGGGAATATGTGTGTTCTTAGAGCCTTCTTGAAAGCCTCAATGGATTGCGTTTGGCGGAGGCTGTCATCAAGATTGTTCCACAGCCGCGGCTCAGCTGTCCTGAAAGATCTGTCGCCAAAAGCCCTTCTTGCCTAGGGGACTGTCAAGAGTGCTGTTGCGCTTGCAGAACCGAGTTCTCGCACTGGGACATGCGGGTTGAGGAGGGTTGCGAGGTACTTCGGTGCACCAAGATTGTGTATGACCTTGAACACCACCAGAAGCACCATATACTCAATCCTTACATGCACGGGGAGCCAGTGAAGGGTCTGGAGTATGGGGGTGATGTGATCAAATTTCCTGGTGCGACCGCATTTTGGGCCAGCTGCAAGCGGTTCAGAAGAGAGGCATCGTTGAAGTCGAGTCGTGAGGTGACGAGAGCATCCACCAATCGCATGCACGTCTCCTTATCCAGTATTGGCCGGAATCTGCTGATTTTTATGATGTTGCCACCTGAGTGTGGAACGATGAAACATTCCTCCATGGTTTCTCACACATTCAGAAGCCCCATCAGGTCAGCTGGATCGATTACACTGTCGGACCAGCAGATAGGAAGCGAATGCACCATTTAAACTTTATGGTAATATGCCAATCACCAGACAGTCAGTTATCAGCATATGAATTCGTATCCTTAGTCTTATCGTTGCCATCACACATATGATAACAGGATAGTTATTTTTTAAAGGTAGTAATAACCTTCATTTTCTCATAGACGTAGATTTTAATTCAAATCATTTGGGCCCCGTCAACGGGCAGCGTTGATCCATTCAACAGTCAATCCCGACCTAGATCTGGGACTGTCTTTGTATATTTATAAAATGGTCAATGCGTAACAGGATGTAACAAATAGATACGAGATGTCTTCAAACTAAATAAAAACCTGCCAGTCCCATAACCCCATTGTGTTTAGGAGTATGAGATGTAGAGTTTCTAGACCAGTCATTTAAGACGTCATCAATACATAATTGCGTGAAGGATAAGAGCTAAATGATTGCGCTTAGACGTCTAGCTCACATTACAAAAATGAAAGGACGCTATTTAATAAGTGTTTTATTGCACCATGATAGTCAACTTGGGAATCTGATGTTATACTTTTCCCTTGTTTTGTGCAATGCATGCATGCAGTATTGCCTTAGCAATATGTCCCCACCCCACCCCCCACCTCCATCTTATCAAACTTGACATGGATATCTGCATCACCCCTCACTATCATTAATCTAGTACCACAATCCTCTTTCAATTCCATTTAAAGCGACCGCGTTCACAGTCTCCCGAGTTGGTGATTATCAGTATGATCATGAAGTTGTTCTTTTTTATCTGAATGACCAGCTCATCCGTCGATTTCTGCGACGCGATGATTTCCACGTAGTTAATATGAAGCGCAACAATTGCCGTTAGCTGGGATGACTTCGCCGAGCATAATGGAGCCACAATAGGTTGATGCCACTGCTATCAGTAGATCGAGTACAGTGAAGCCAAACAGCTGGCCTAATAATTGTGGCCAAACGGAAATCTTACGTAAGCAATAAATCTTGAGCAAAACATAGCTTTACAGCCAATATTAAACAACACAATACATCCTGACGTAAAAGCCATGAGGACATCACATGATATCTGCATCACCCCTCACTATCATTAATCTAGTACCACAATCCTCTTTCAATTCCATTAAAGCGACCGCGTTCACAGTCTCCCGAGTTGGTGATTATCAGTATGATCATGAAGTTGTTCTTTTTTATCTGAATGACCAGCTCATCCGTCGATTTCTGCGACGCGATGATTTCCACGTAGTTAATATGAAGCGCAACAATTGCCGTTAGCTGGGATGACTTCGCCGAGCATAATGGAGCCACAATAGGTTGATGCCACTGCTATCAGTAGATCGAGTACAGTGAAGCCAAACAGCTGGCCTAATAATTGTGGCCAAACGGAAATCTTACGTAAGCAATAAATCTTGAGCAAAACATAGCTTTACAGCCAATATTGAACAACACAATACATCCTGACGTAAAAGCCATGAGGACATAACATGAGCTGATTAATTGAAGAGAAGGGCAGTTTATAAAACCTGATACATAGCTCTGCAGCAGCTGCAGCATGGTGACACTTATCATAAGCTGTAGTGATATGATTAATAACCAGTCGTAGGACTGGTACGTGCAGATATACACGTGTATACATCATGTAATAGACGTTAATATACCATGTGATTAACAAGACACGAGGACAGATGTAGCAGTCGATATAGTTACCTTATATTATGAGCATGAAAAGCAAACAATGTCATTTGGGATTACATATGAACAGAGGGTGTGAACATGTAGTTCATCCCCATATAGATAGACAATAGTAGGTTATCAACCTTCCACAGATCCAAATAAGATTTGAATGACACACCTGCTGCTTCCCTTTTATGACAACGTCGGTTATCAACCAAAACCAAAAATGCATCAATCTATGTTGTGAGGTGTACCGTCTCGCAAAATTTACATGATGTCATTCATTTTTTTTTGCGGGGGGTGGGGGGGGGGAGCGCAATATTATATGCATTTCTATGCGCTTGAAAGTTCATGCATGTTCATGTGGGAATATGTGTGTTCTTAGAGCCTTCTTGAAAGCCTCGATGGATTGCGTTTGGCGGAGGCTGTCATCAAGATTGTTCCACAGCCGCGGCTCAGCTGTCCTGAAAGATCTGTCGCCAAAAGCCCTTCTTGCCTAGGGGACTGTCAAGAGTGCTGTTGCGCTTGCAGAACCGAGTTCTCGCACTGGGACATGCGGGTTGAGGAGGGTTGCGAGGTACTTCGGTGCACCAAGATTGTGTATGACCTTGAACACCACCAGAAGCACCATATACTCAATCCTTACATGCACGGGGAGCCAGTGAAGGGTCTGGAGTATGGGGGTGATGTGATCAAATTTCCTGGTGCGACCGCATTTTGGGCCAGCTGCAAGCGGTTCAGAAGAGAGGCATCGTTGAAGTCGAGTCGTGAGGTGACGAGAGCATCCACCAATCGCATGCACGTCTCCTTATCCAGTATTGGCCGGAATCTGCTGATTTTTATGATGTTGCCACCTGAGTGTGGAACGATGAAACATTCCTCCATGGTTTCTCACACATTCAGAAGCCCCATCAGGTCAGCTGGATCGATTACACTGTCGGACCAGCAGATAGGAAGCGAATGCACCATTTAAACTTTATGGTAATATGCCAATCACCAGACAGTCAGTTATCAGCATATGAATTCGTATCCTTAGTCTTATCGTTGCCATCACACATATGATAACAGGATAGTTATTTTTTAAAGGTAGTAATAACCTTCATTTTCTCATAGACGTAGATTTTAATTCAAATCATTTGGGCCCCGTCAACGGGCAGCGTTGATCCATTCAACAGTCAATCCCGACCTAGATCTGGGACTGTCTTTGTATATTTATAAAATGGTCAATGCGTAACAGGATGTAACAAATAGATACGAGATGTCTTCAAACTAAATAAAAACCTGCCAGTCCCATAACCCCATTGTGTTTTGGAGTATGAGATGTAGAGTTTCTAGACCAGTCATTTAAGACGTCATCAATACATAATCGCGTGAAGGATAAGAGCTAAATGATTGCGCTTAGACGTCTAGCTCACATTACAAAAATGAAAGGACGCTATTTAATAAGTGTTTTATTGCACCATGATAGTCAACTTGGGAATCTGATGTTATACTTTTCCCTTGTTTTGTGCAATGCATGCATGCAGTATTGCCTTAGCAATATGTCCCCACCCCCCCCCCCCCCCTCCATCTTATCAAACTTGACATGGATATCTGCATCACCCCTCACTATCATTAATCTAGTACCACAATCCTCTTTCAATTCCATTAAAGCGACCGCGTTCACAGTCTCCCGAGTTGGTGATTATCAGTATGATCATGAAGTTGTTCTTTTTTATCTGAATGACCAGCTCATCCGTCGATTTCTGCGACGCGATGATTTCCACGTAGTTAATATGAAGCGCAACAATTGCCGTTAGCTGGGATGACTTCGCCGAGCATAATGGAGCCACAATAGGTTGATGCCACTGCTATCAGTAGATCGAGTACAGTGAAGCCAAACAGCTGGCCTAATAATTGTGGCCAAACGGAAATCTTACGTAAGCAATAAATCTTGAGCAAAACATAGCTTTACAGCCAATATTGAACAACACAATACATCCTGACGTAAAAGCCATGAGGACATCACATGAGCTGATTAATTGAAGAGAAGGGCAGTTTATAAAACCTGATACATAGCTCTGCAGCAGCTGCAGCATGGTGACACTTATCATAAGCTGTAGTGATATGATTAATAACCAGTCGTAGGACTGGTACGTGCAGATATACACGTGTATACATCATGTAATAGACGTTAATATACCATGTGATTAACAAGACACGAGGACAGATGTAGCAGTCGATATAGTTACCTTATATTATGAGCATGAAAAGCAAACAATGTCATTTGGGATTACATATGAACAGAGGATGTGAACATGTAGTTCATCCCCATATAGATAGACAATAGTGGGTTATCAACCTTCCACAGATCCAAATAAGATTTGAATGACACACCTGCTGCTTCCCTTTTATGACAACGTCGGTTATCAACCAAAACCAAAAATGCATCAATCTATGTTGTGAGGTGTACCGTCTCGCAAAATTTACATGATGTCATTCATTTTTTTTGCGGGGGATGGGGGGTGGGGAGCGCAATATCATATGCATTTCTATGCGCTTGAAAGTTCATGCATGTTCATGTGGGAATATGTGTGTTCTTAGAGCCTTCTTGAAAGCCTCGATGGATTGCGTTTGGCGGAGGCTGTCATCAAGATTGTTCCACAGCCGCGGCTCAGCTGTCCTGAAAGATCTGTCGCCAAAAGCCCTTCTTGCCTAGGGGACTGTCAAGAGTGCTGTTGCGCTTGCAGAACCGAGTTCTCGCACTGGGACATGCGGGTTGAGGAGGGTTGCGAGGTACTTCGGTGCACCAAGATTGTGTATGACCTTGAACACCACCAGAAGCACCATATACTCAATCCTTACATGCACGGGGAGCCAGTGAAGGGTCTGGAGTATGGGGGTGATGTGATCAAATTTCCTGGTGCGACCGCATTTTGGGCCAGCTGCAAGCGGTTCAGAAGAGAGGCATCGTTGAAGTCGAGTCGTGAGGTGACGAGAGCATCCACCAATCGCATGCACGTCTCCTTATCCAGTATTGGCCGGAATCTGCTGATTTTTATGATGTTGCCACCTGAGTGTGGAACGATGAAACATTCCTCCATGGTTTCTCACACATTCAGAAGCCCCATCAGGTCAGCTGGATCGATTACACTGTCGGACCAGCAGATAGGAAGCGAATGCACCATTTAAACTTTATGGTAATATGCCAATCACCAGACAGTCAGTTATCAGCATATGAATTCGTATCCTTAGTCTTATCGTTGCCATCACACATATGATAACAGGATAGTTATTTTTTAAGGTAGTAATAACCTTCATTTCTCATAGACGTAGATTTTAATTCAAATCATTTGGGCCCCGTCAACGGGCAGCGTTGATCCATTCAACAGTCAATCCCGACCTAGATCTGGGACTGTCTTTGTATATTTATAAAATGGTCAATGCGTAACAGGATGTAACAAATAGATACGAGATGTCTTCAAACTAAATAAAAACCTGCCAGTCCCATAACCCCATGTGTTTTAGGAGTATGAGATGTAGAGTTTCTAGACCAGTCATTTAAGACGTCATCAATACATACATAATGCGTGAAGGATAAGAGCTAAATGATTGCGCTTAGACGTCTAGCTCACATTACAAAAATGAAAGGACGCTATTTAATAAGTGTTTTATTTGCACCATGATAGTCAACTTGGGAATCTGATGTTATACTTTTCCCTTGTTGTTTTGTGCAATGCATGCATGCAGTATTGCCTTAGCAATATGTCCCCACCCCACCCCCCACCTCCATCTTATCAAACTTGACATGGATATCTGCATCACCCTCACTATCATTAATCTAGTACCACAATCCTCTTTCAATTCCATAAAGCGACCGCGTTCACAGTCTCCCGAGTTGGTGATTATCAGTATGATCATGAAGTTGTTCTTTTTTATCTGAATGACCAGCTCATCCGTCGATTTCTGCGACGCGATGATTTCCACGTAGTTAATATGAAGCGCAACAATTGCCGTTAGCTGGGATGACTTCGCCGAGCATAATGGAGCCACAATAGGTTGATGCCACTGCTATCAGTAGATCGAGTACAGTGAAGCCAAACAGATGGCCTAATAATGTGGCCAAACGGAAATCTTACGTAAGCAATAAATCTTGAGCAAAACATAGCTTTACAGCCAATATTAAACAACACAATACATCCTGACTCCATGAGGACATCACATGACATATATCTGCATCACCCCTCACTATCATTAATCTAGTACCACAATCCTCTTTCAATTCCATTAAAGCGACCGCGTTCACAGTCTCCCGAGTTGGTGATTATCAGTATGATCATGAAGTTGTTCTTTTTTATCTGAATGACCAGCTCATCCGTCGATTTCTGCGACGCGATGATTTCCACGTAGTTAATATGAAGCGCAACAATTGCCGTTAGCTGGGATGACTTCGCCGAGCATAATGGAGCCACAATAGGTTGATGCCACTGCTATCAGTAGATCGAGTACAGTGAAGCCAAACAGCTGGCCTAATAATTGTGGCCAAACGGAAATCTTACGTAAGCAATAAATCTTGAGCAAAACATAGCTTTACAGCCAATATTGAACAACACAATACATCCTGACGTAAAAGCCATGAGGACATAACATGAGCTGATTAATGAAGAGAAGGGCAGTTTATAAAACCTGATACATAGCTCTGCAGCAGCTGCAGCATGGTGACACTTATCATAAGCTGTAGTGATATGATTAATAACCAGTCGTAGGACTGGTACGTGCAGATATACACGTGTATACATCATGTAATAGACGTTAATATACCATGTGATTAACAAGACACGAGGACAGATGTAGCAGTCGATATAGTTACCTTATATTATGAGCATGAAAAGCAAACAATGTCATTTGGGATTACATATGAACAGAGGGTGTGAACATGTAGTTCATCCCCATATAGATAGACAATAGTAGGTTATCAACCTTCCACAGATCCAAATAAGATTTGAATGACACACCTGCTGCTTCCCTTTTATGACAACGTCGGTTATCAACCAAAACCAAAAATGCATCAATCTATGTTGTGAGGTGTACCGTCTCGCAAAATTTACATGATGTCATTCATTTTTTTTGCGGGGGGTGGGGGGTGGGGAGCGCAATATTATATGCATTTCTATGCGCTTGAAAGTTCATGCATGTTCATGTGGGAATATGTGTGTTCTTAGAGCCTTCTTGAAAGCCTCGATGGATTGCGTTTGGCGGAGGCTGTCATCAAGATTGTTCCACAGCCGCGGCTCAGCTGTCCTGAAAGATCTGTCGCCAAAAGCCCTTCTTGCCTAGGGGACTGTCAAGAGTGCTGTTGCGCTTGCAGAACCGAGTTCTCGCACTGGGACATGCGGGTTGAGGAGGGTTGCGAGGTACTTCGGTGCACCAAGATTGTGTATGACCTTGAACACCACCACCAGAAGCACCATATACTCAATCCTTACATGCACGGGGAGCCAGTGAAGGGTCTGGAGTATGGGGGTGATGTGATCAAATTTCCTGGTGCGACCGCATTTTGGGCCAGCTGCAAGCGGTTCAGAAGAGAGGCATCGTTGAAGTCGAGTCGTGAGGTGACGAGAGCATCCACCAATCGCATGCACGTCTCCTTATCCAGTATTGGCCGGAATCTGCTGATTTTTATGATGTTGCCACCTGAGTGTGGAACGATGAAACATTCCTCCATGGTTTCTCACACATTCAGAAGCCCCATCAGGTCAGCTGGATCGATTACACTGTCGGACCAGCAGATAGGAAGCGAATGCACCATTTAAACTTTATGGTAATATGCCAATCACCAGACAGTCAGTTATCAGCATATGAATTCGTATCCTTAGTCTTATCGTTGCCATCACACATATGATAACAGGATAGTTATTTTTTAAAGGTAGTAATAACCTTCATTTTCTCATAGACGTAGATTTTAATTCAAATCATTTGGGCCCCGTCAACGGGCAGCGTTGATCCATTCAACAGTCAATCCCGACCTAGATCTGGGACTGTCTTTGTATATTTATAAAATGGTCAATGCGTAACAGGATGTAACAAATAGATACGAGATGTCTTCAAACTAAATAAAAACCTGCCAGTCCCATAACCCCATTGTGTTTAGGAGTATGAGATGTAGAGTTTCTAGACCAGTCATTTAAGACGTCATCAATACATAATTGCGTGAAGGATAAGAGCTAAATGATTGCGCTTAGACGTCTAGCTCACATTACAAAAATGAAAGGACGCTATTTAATAAGTGTTTTATTGCACCATGATAGTCAACTTGGGAATCTGATGTTATACTTTTCCCTTGTTTTGTGCAATGCATGCATGCAGTATTGCCTTAGCAATATGTCCCCACCCCCCCCCCCCCCCCCCTCCATCTTATCAAACTTGACATGGATATCTGCATCACCCCTCACTATCATTAATCTAGTACCACAATCCTCTTTCAATTCCATTAAAGCGACCGCGTTCACAGTCTCCCGAGTTGGTGATTATCAGTATGATCATGAAGTTGTTCTTTTTTATCTGAATGACCAGCTCATCCGTCGATTTCTGCGACGCGATGATTTCCACGTAGTTAATATGAAGCGCAACAATTGCCGTTAGCTGGGATGACTTCGCCGAGCATAATGGAGCCACAATAGGTTGATGCCACTGCTATCAGTAGATCGAGTACAGTGAAGCCAAACAGCTGGCCTAATAATTGTGGCCAAACGGAAATCTTACGTAAGCAATAAATCTTGAGCAAAACATAGCTTTACAGCCAATATTGAACAACACAATACATCCATCTGACGTAAAAGCCATGAGGACATCACATGAGCTGATTGATTGAAGAGAAGGGCAGTTTATAAAACCTGATACATAGCTCTGCAGCAGCTGCAGCATGGTGACACTTATCATAAGCTGTAGTGATATGATTAATAACCAGTCGTAGGACTGGTACGTGCAGATATACACGTGTATACATCATGTAATAGACGTTAATATACCATGTGATTAACAAGACACGAGGACAGATGTAGCAGTCGATATAGTTACCTTATATTATGAGCATGAAAAGCAAACAATGTCATTTGGGATTACATATGAACAGAGGATGTGAACATGTAGTTCATCCCCATATAGATAGACAATAGTGGGTTATCAACCTTCCACAGATCCAAATAAGATTTGAATGACACACCTGCTGCTTCCCTTTTATGACAACGTCGGTTATCAACCAAAACCAAAAATGCATCAATCTATGTTGTGAGGTGTACCGTCTCGCAAAATTTACATGATGTCATTCATTTTTTTTGCGGGGGATGGGGGGGGTGGGAGCGCAATATCATATGCATTTCTATGCGCTTGAAAGTTCATGCATGTTCATGTGGGAATATGTGTGTTCTTAGAGCCTTCTTGAAAGCCTCGATGGATTGCGTTTGGCGGAGGCTGTCATCAAGATTGTTCCACAGCCGCGGCTCAGCTGTCCTGAAAGATCTGTCGCCAAAAGCCCTTCTTGCCTAGGGGACTGTCAAGAGTGCTGTTGCGCTTGCAGAACCGAGTTCTCGCACTGGGACATGCGGGTTGAGGAGGGTTGCGAGGTACTTCGGTGCACCAAGATTGTGTATGACCTTGAACACCACCAGAAGCACCATATACTCAATCCTTACATGCACGGGGAGCCAGTGAAGGGTCTGGAGTATGGGGGTGATGTGATCAAATTTCCTGGTGCGACCGCATTTTGGGCCAGCTGCAAGCGGTTCAGAAGAGAGGCATCGTTGAAGTCGAGTCGTGAGGTGACGAGAGCATCCACCAATCGCATGCACGTCTCCTTATCCAGTATTGGCCGGAATCTGCTGATTTTTATGATGTTGCCACCTGAGTGTGGAACGATGAAACATTCCTCCATGGTTTCTCACACATTCAGAAGCCCCATCAGGTCAGCTGGATCGATTACACTGTCGGACCAGCAGATAGGAAGCGAATGCACCATTTAAACTTTATGGTAATATGCCAATCACCAGACAGTCAGTTATCAGCATATGAATTCGTATCCTTAGTCTTATCGTTGCCATCACACATATGATAACAGGATAGTTATTTTTTTAAAGGTAGTAATAACCTTCATTTTCTCATAGACGTAGATTTTAATTCAAATCATTTGGGCCCCGTCAACGGGCAGCGTTGATCCATTCAACAGTCAATCCCGACCTAGATCTGGGACTGTCTTTGTATATTTATAAAATGGTCAATGCGTAACAGGATGTAACAAATAGATACGAGATGTCTTCAAACTAAATAAAAACCTGCCAGTCCCATAACCCCATTGTGTTTTGGAGTATGAGATGTAGAGTTTCTAGACCAGTCATTTAAGACGTCATCAATACATAATCGCGTGAAGGATAAGAGCTAAATGATTGCGCTTAGACGTCTAGCTCACATTACAAAAATGAAAGGACGCTATTTAATAAGTGTTTTATTGCACCATGATAGTCAACTTGGGAATCTGATGTTATACTTTTCCCTTGTTTTGTGCAATGCATGCATGCAGTATTGCCTTAGCAATATGTCCCCACCCCCCCCCCTCCATCTTATCAAACTTGACATGGATATCTGCATCACCCCTCACTATCATTAATCTAGTACCACAATCCTCTTTCAATTCCATTAAAGCGACCGCGTTCACAGTCTCCCGAGTTGGTGATTATCAGTATGATCATGAAGTTGTTCTTTTTTATCTGAATGACCAGCTCATCCGTCGATTTCTGCGACGCGATGATTTCCACGTAGTTAATATGAAGCGCAACAATTGCCCTTAGCTGGGATGACTTCGCCGAGCATAATGGAGCCACAATAGGTTGATGCCACTGCTATCAGTAGATCGAGTACAGTGAAGCCAAACAGCTGGCCTAATAATTGTGGCCAAACGGAAATCTTACGTAAGCAATAAATCTTGAGCAAAACATAGCTTTACAGCCAATATTGAACAACACAATACATCCTGACGTAAAAGCCATGAGGACATCACATGAGCTGATTAATTGAAGAGAAGGGCAGTTTATAAAACCTGATACATAGCTCTGCAGCAGCTGCAGCATGGTGACACTTATCATAAGCTGTAGTGATATGATTAATAACCAGTCGTAGGACTGGTACGTGCAGATATACACGTGTATACATCATGTAATAGACGTTAATATACCATGTGATTAACAAGACACGAGGACAGATGTAGCAGTCGATATAGTTACCTTATATTATGAGCATGAAAAGCAAACAATGTCATTTGGGATTACATATGAACAGAGGGTGTGAACATGTAGTTCATCCCCATATAGATAGACAATAGTGGGTTATCAACCTTCCACAGATCCAAATAAGATTTGAATGACACACCTGCTGCTTCCCTTTTATGACAACGTCGGTTATCAACCAAAACCAAAAATGCATCAATCTATGTTGTGAGGTGTACCGTCTCGCAAAATTTACATGATGTCATTCATTTTTTTTGCGGGGGGTGGGGGGGTGGGGGGAGCGCAATATCATATGCATTTCTATGCGCTTGAAAGTTCATGCATGTTCATGTGGGAATATGTGTGTTCTTAGAGCCTTCTTGAAAGCCTCGATGGATTGCGTTTGGCGGAGGCTGTCATCAAGATTGTTCCACAGCCGCGGCTCAGCTGTCCTGAAAGATCTGTCGCCAAAAGCCCTTCTTGCCTAGGGGACTGTCAAGAGTGCTGTTGCGCTTGCAGAACCGAGTTCTCGCACTGGGACATGCGGGTTGAGGAGGGTTGCGAGGTACTTCGGTGCACCAAGATTGTGTATGACCTTGAACACCACCAGAAGCACCATATACTCAATCCTTACATGCACGGGGAGCCAGTGAAGGGTCTGGAGTATGGGGGTGATGTGATCAAATTTCCTGGTGCGACCGCATTTTGGGCCAGCTGCAAGCGGTTCAGAAGAGAGGCATCGTTGAAGTCGAGTCGTGAGGTGACGAGAGCATCCACCAATCGCATGCACGTCTCCTTATCCAGTATTGGCCGGAATCTGCTGATTTTTATGATGTTGCCACCTGAGTGTGGAACGATGAAACATTCCTCCATGGTTTCTCACACATTCAGAAGCCCCATCAGGTCAGCTGGATCGATTACACTGTCGGACCAGCAGATAGGAAGCGAATGCACCATTTAAACTTTATGGTAATATGCCAATCACCAGACAGTCAGTTATCAGCATATGAATTCGTATCCTTAGTCTTATCGTTGCCATCACACATATGATAACAGGATAGTTATTTTTTAAAGGTAGTAATAACCTTCATTTTCTCATAGACGTAGATTTTAATTCAAATCATTTGGGCCCCGTCAACGGGCAGCGTTGATCCATTCAACAGTCAATCCCGACCTAGATCTGGGACTGTCTTTGTATATTTATAAAATGGTCAATGCGTAACAGGATGTAACAAATAGATACGAGATGTCTTCAAACTAAATAAAAACCTGCCAGTCCCATAACCCCATTGTGTTTAGGAGTATGAGATGTAGAGTTTCTAGACCAGTCATTTAAGACGTCATCAATACATAATCGCGTGAAGGATAAGAGCTAAATGATTGCGCTTAGACGTCTAGCTCACATTACAATAATGAAAGGACGCTATTTAATAAGTGTTTTATTGCACCATGATAGTCAACTTGGGAATCTGATGTTATACTTTTCCCTTGTTTTGTGCAATGCATGCATGCAGTATTGCCTTAGCAATATGTCCCCACCCCCCCCCCCCCCTCTCCATCTTATCAAACTTGACATGGATATCTGCATCACCCCTCACTATCATTAATCTAGTACCACAATCCTCTTTCAATTCCATTAAAGCGACCGCGTTCACAGTCTCCCGAGTTGGTGATTATCAGTATGATCATGAAGTTGTTCTTTTTTATCTGAATGACCAGCTCATCCGTCGATTTCTGCGACGCGATGATTTCCACGTAGTTAATATGAAGCGCAACAATTGCCGTTAGCTGGGATGACTTCGCCGAGCATAATGGAGCCACAATAGGTTGATGCCACTGCTATCAGTAGATCGAGTACAGTGAAGCCAAACAGCTGGCCTAATAATTGTGGCCAAACGGAAATCTTAGTAAGCAATAAATCTTGAGCAAAACATAGCTTTACAGCCAATATTGAACAACACAATACATCCTGACGTAAAAGCCATGAGGACATCACATGAGCTGATTGATTGAAGAGAAGGGCAGTTTATAAAACCTGATACATAGCTCTGCAGCAGCTGCAGCATGGTGACACTTATCATAAGCTGTAGTGATATGATTAATAACCAGTCGTAGGACTGGTACGTGCAGATATACACGTGTATACATCATGTAATAGACGTTAATATACCATGTGATTAACAAGACACGAGGACAGATGTAGCAGTCGATATAGTTACCTTATATTATGAGCATGAAAAGCAAACAATGTCATTTGGGATTACATATGAACAGAGGGTGTGAACATGTAGTTCATCCCCATATAGATAGACAATAGTGGGTTATCAACCTTCCACAGATCCAAATAAGATTTGAATGACACACCTGCTGCTTCCCTTTTATGACAACGTCGGTTATCAACCAAAACCGGAAACGGGCCACTTCTGCGTTTTGAAATGACGCCTTCAGCTACATCTTAGTCCATAACTGCCAACCAAACACTTTCGTTTATTGATACCAAGGTACCAGGTTACCATGTCCCATTGTACTGTGCTTAGGCTGGTAGAGTAAGAGGGTAATAGCTCATCAGGCAAAGATATCATGACAGGAGATAAAGAAAAGCAAATCAGACCTACTAGTCACCATGTGCAATACAATATACGACCCACTGCATCTTCTTGCACGCGTGCTTGTACGCTCGCTACTCATTTTGTATGTAATATTCAGCAGTCGAGCAGATCGATCAACTGCTATGTTGACAGGAACGAATAATTCGAAGTAAGATATTTGTAGCAAATGAGAATTTGACAGGATTCTGGGGACAAATGTGTCACTGCCATGTGTTCTCTTTGAGTTAATTTGTGCGATGTTTTAGGATTTCAATAACGTCCTGCCACGGAAATCAACTGGCTAATCAAGTCTGCACCATTTCCCGCTGCCACATATGAACCTGCGAACGGGTAGTATGTTCACCTAATTATTACAGACAGCTCTTTAAATATGTGAACATATGAAACCTATCCATTTTGGTGTGTTGACAGAATGCACTATGTAAGTAGTTACACAGACTTTTGTGCAGTCCTTTTGCATTGGATGGGTGACAGAGGGTCTGCTGCTTTGGAGTCTGGCACAGTTATGTCGACCGCCAGAGTAATTGAATTAATTGACTGCACTGAGTTGTCGCATGTGATTACTGGGGAAGGTGGAAGGATGTTAGCGGGAACCTTTTGTGGAATTGTTGTGCTTACTTACCTAATAGCTAGCTGTAAAGCGAGAACGAAATCTTTTCAGCAAAAGGCTCTGATTGCCCCCGATGACAACCATCCGGCTGAATAAGCATTGACATACAACGTAAGACAAAAATGTCAAAGTCTCCCTGTGTATTCTTTATGCATGACAGACAGAAAGCTGCCACACCTGTGACGACCAACCAATCACGCACCTGGTGTCTCATATGACAACGATGCAGATTTGCGACCTCAAACCAGGAAGATTTAAATGAACTTCATACTTATATTTACAGCACTCATCATGTTTCCTACAAAAATTGCCAGATGCTTGTCCGGTGCAGTGAAAATCCAATGCTATATATTTGAGTCTTGTCGGTCATGTTAAAGCTGACACGCAGAGCATGACCAGTAATTGCAAACCCAAATTTAACTTGCCATTCTCCTTTATTCGTTCACACAAATGAATCCTTAGTACGACTTCTATAACTAGAACCGTGCAATGCTAATAACTGCAAGTGTGCAGAATATTTGCGATTGGTTCTACTCCATTGCTCTGCTATGCTGATTAACACAACTCAAGAGGCTAGATTCTATTTTGTATGGGGCTGCATAGCTATCTATGTTTATATATGGGGAACTTAATCAATTGACTACTAAATTTACTTGAACAGGTTTAGATGTTATTTAATATGTGCAGATAATATTTTTAGTGCGGCTCAAGGATAATATCACACTTGAATTACAAGCTTGTTTATGATCATTGGTTGAGGAACGGTTAACCTGCTGCAGTAACTTTTGCCAATATAATTCTATTAGTTAGCTACCGAAGAAATTTCATAATCATTATATCGTTGCTCTGCATGGTGTACAGTGGCAGTCATGCTTCGCCGCCGACTTGTGCTGCTGTCATTGGGGTTCTATGTATTTCATAAAGTCTAGGTTGCTACGTGTCCTACGTTTCATTTCCGGTATATATATATAAATATATATACGTATAAATATATCAATATATATAAATATATATATATATACATATTTATATATATATATGTATATATATATAATATTTATATATATATATATATGTATATATATATGTATATATATATATATATATATATATATATATATCTCTATATATCTCTATATATATATATATATATATATATATATATATATCTATATTTATATATATATTATTTATGCCATGATTCACAACTATCACCAATTTAAACCTTCCTACATTGCCGTTGCCTATGACTTTTGAGATATGATTTATTTGGACATGATCGTTTAAGTTATCGATCATTTTTAACGGAAAGCAAAGTGCATAATAATAGCAACTTTATCCGTAGTGAGGATTGCACGATGTATTATCAAATATAACTATATATACACTATTATGTTTATTAAGCTCCGCTCTTGTGTACTGTGCCAAGTGTACAATAAATGTTAATTTCTGAACTTGGCGTCATCCACATAAATAAATTCAATTAGTATGCTAGTATTATAAATAAGGTATAGCTATTATAAAGACACTAATCATGGAAATACCAACACTGGGTTTGTTCTTTATCATAATCATAACAGTTATAATGTGACACCAACACTGATATCATTTTGCAATATGTTTAATCGATTTTCATTTCAAAGACAAAGAAGCATTCATAGTGTATATCTATTGTGCGTCACTGACAATACATTCAAACTGGAAACTGGTACAAGGAAAACTTTATGTCGTTTCTGCATACCATTTAAGTTGACTTACATTAATCAGATTTGGTTGAAGCGATGCTTCCGTTCTATCGATTAAAAGGACATGAAACTGTCTTACAGTATTTGAAAGGAACTGCATCTCTCTGTGTATCTTTCCCTCTCTGAATTTACCCTATCACTACCACACTATTACAAAAATTATCCACTCTCCCACCAACAATTAAACCCTGCCTTACAGCAGCCATTCGTATCAAGGAGTCAATTTAAGAATTTGAACTAGCTAATCTACTCTAGGCCATCACTTGACGAATTTATTGACACTGTGTATGGGCAAGCGTATCAGAAAGATCCTTTCATTCGGCTAAATATATTGTGCGTCGCCTAATCGGCCACTCCAATATGATTCCATACTTACCAAAAGTACATCTTACATCAGAATTACGTACTAATTTACCGCTTATTGATAAGATAGATGTTGCGATTCGAGTTACATAAGCTGTAATACCCGCTATATGCTTACATATCAGTCCTTACTTATGCAAAGGCGGAACTCTACTCGATGCAGCTATTCCAGACCATTTTGCATAGCGTGAAATGGTTTGCAACGTGACTAGAATTAGTATGATTGACGGTCACATTTGACATTTATTGAGGCAGCAGGTTCACGTTCTGGGGAATGAAGCTACTACATCAGTGAGACGATATGAAGTGGCCAACACAGATAGCACATCAGCACGGCATCATGTATATAACCAGGTGTATTGCCACTGTTTGCTCATACATATATCTACTAAATGGTAGAGGTAGACTATGAGTATGGACACTCAGACCACTGCTAAACGTAGGCCAAAGATGTGGCGAACGCTTTACGTGCTTTGTTATTGCTTACAGATGACCTCATAATAGCTCAGTGATATTTACCAGCCATTGTTGCAACGCACCAGCCGTATTCTGCATGTTAACGACGTTTTGCATTCGAGCATCTTACAAAACTAAAGGAACCATCATTACGAATCGAACCCTCTCATTCACCAATGTGTGTCAACGTTTAGTCCTCATCATAGGATTTGTCACATCTCCATATCAGTTACTGTTGGCGTAGGTAATAATAAGTTGCTTTACGGCAGCCACTCGGAAGCACTCGCCATGCCAATCTAGCCAGGGCGACCAACCATTGCCATTCTCGTACCTCTTCACGGGCAATATATTCGTACCATTGCTGTCGGAAGCTATTTAAACCGGATAAACTGCGGCTGGCAAGTTGTCTATTCGGAATTGTTCAGATGATTTACAGGACATGAAATTTGAATTTTGCAAACAATGTTCACACGTTAAGTAATTATATTTCGTTTGGATCATCAGCATATATGTCCCAGTTATCGCCATCCACAGGGTCTCCATTCTCTTTGTGCTATATTACATCAGGCTAGATAAACGAATTGCAGTAAACCGGAAGCTCCTCACCCTTTCCCGTTCGATGTCCTATCTCAACATATTTGTATTTGTATCAACAATATTGTCTGAACAATGTAGAAAAAGCTCGATTGCTTCGTTTTATGGCAGCAAGGAAACACTGCACAGATAGACAGGTGCTTATAATCGTACGAAATGTAGTTCCGTGTGAGAAGTCAACTCTGACAACGTAGCCAATATCGCTTCTCCTAATGTTGCCACTTTAAATAGCTGTTTATAATAGTAAAGTAAATGATTCATGGGCCTTATGTCATTACCCCAACACACACATACACACACACCTTGAATTGCAGACTGTTCGTCTCATCATTACTGATATATGATTGCCACCGGTAAAAGGTGTAGGGTGTTTTGTATATGTTTATCTCATCCGGTATAGATAAATGACTGGTCATGCTAGATTACTCCAACACCAACTAAATGTGCATCACATACCGTTTAGACGGCTGCTGGTGACGGGTATTGTGCAGGCGATTATCTTTTTCTATTCAAGCACATAAAACAAAGCTGGTAGACAGCAAGTCGTACGTCAGTTTTTAGATTCGCTAGTTATGCTCAAATGAGCTGGTGAGTCAACAATTATGTTAAAAACCCATCACTAGTCGTCAATCAAATCATATACTGTGTTGAATTTACGACACGTATTACATGACACAATAAGCTGCAGGGAAGATCAAATGCATAGTTACAAATTGGTGGTTTTGTGATATATCGTAAGCTGGCTTAGATGAGAGTAGTTGAACTGAATACAGTAACAAGAGACTAGAAAACGGATTTATAAAACCCAGTCAGCCGTAATACCATAAATTGTCAATGCAAGGCATGTTAAACCTCTGTCTTTGAGGTAAATGATATTGTTGGGTCTTTACTAATAGAGGCTTTAATCGGGGTTATGGGGGTAATCACCCTCAAGAGATTTGCATAGACTATGACGCACATCGGTGCAATTAGTAATTTGTTACATAAGTTACAGTTGAGAGATGTTTTGTACTACCGCCTCACCAATAATCGGGCTTTCAGATTTTCATGCCAATATCAAAACCTCCTGTCGTATTAAACAGCACGTGAGATCGTCAGTGACAAACACCCGGCAGTAGGAAAGGCGTTTTATTAAAAAAGGTCAAATAACTTGTTTCCGTGTTTCCGAACTACAACAAGAAAAACTACAAACTTAGCAGCAGACCACTCCCTGTGTGTAGGTCGAAGCCATTCTGATGCATTCGACGTGCCACTTCATGTTCCTATCATTGGTCTTATCTTCACTTTTTTACCGCACGAAGCGCTTACGAGTCATGCAGAATCATATTCCTAGCACATGATAACGGTACATGGATTGCCATATTGCTGTGTGTTAGAATCTCAATATTCGTTACTAGTATGCATGCTGCGTTGCATTAAGTCATTTAGTCATTGACGAAGACTCCATTGGAAACCTAATGCTTTCTTTAGACTGGCAACATGCTAGCATCAAGCTGTCATTGTCATCTGGATATGTCAGTCAGTTGAGATTTATCAAAGTTTGAAAATATAATGAAGTAGTTGTAAATGAACAATGTACAAATGAAACAATAAGCTGCCAGCCGTCATTGAGATTCGCGTAATTAACTTGTCACGTTTTATTGAAGTCATTTTGACATCGTCAATAAATATTCGTGGGGGTGGACGTCTAGCTGACAACAACAACAAGGGAAGCGCATTGTCATCTGTGGAATACTTGAGTGTAGAAGAAATGTTGCACCTAATTACGATGTTTCTATGTTACCTCCATAACTATTGTTGGTGATAGATTTATTGATCTGGGTCGTACTGTATAATATCACTTGACTCACATCACGCGTTAACACCTCAACCATTCCAAACACACTTTTACACGTATGGGGGTTAAACTATACTGGGATGTATGCAGTATTGCCTGGGAGAAAATATGCCATTTGTGACAGAAAGCTTGCATCGCCCGTTTCTATCACTGATCTTAATCCCTTGCAAAAAAATCGAGACCACACATCTTCCTGAGTGGGTGGTTTTTGATCAACGCATAACTCGTCATATAAAAGACACTGTATCTTCCTTGTTACTACTTACATGGCCAGCTGATCGTTTGCTGCAATGATTTGCAAGTATTTAACATGAAAACGCAATTTTTCCCTTGTAGGGTCGTCCAGGGCGTCTTATAGTTACAATAGATTCATGACACTCTGCCATTGTAGGAGCTGCAGCCGTAACAAACAGCTGGCCTCATTCGGCTGATAGATGTGGACTTATTTGGTTGAAAATGAAAGTTTAAGTGAACAATAACCTTTGCAGGCAATACATCAGCGCTCATGGCGCCCGGAAGTCACGACATATATAACAAAACGGGACGTCTTGTCAAGACTAACTGGTGTACGTCACACGTGCTTCTCACTGGCTAAGTGATGTATTTGGAGAAGCCGAGTATGGGAAGTAAAGGACAGTTAATACGTCTGATATATAGCTCTTCAGTAGCGAAAGCAGGATAGACCAATCATGCACAACTCTGTTATTATTGATAACCAGACGTGAGTCTGATACATGTCGATGCACTTCATTAAAATTAGTGAGTAATTTAAGTGAGGGTCTAAGATTGAACAGTTATAACACTGAGAGATGGGACGGTTTGTTTCACAGTATGGATAGTCTGGCTGAGATTAAATGAAAACTATGCTCCAGATATAAAACGTGAAAGACGGTGTAATAGTTTTTGGATAGTTTAATATGGTTAACATCTTACAAGTCTCACTTACTAAAATAAATAGTTAAGATTTCAGCATTGCAAAAAAACCTACAATGTGGTTTTTATCTGTGTGCAAATGTGTCCCCTCACAAGCGTATCTTGGCCCACCCTGCATTTCGTGCGCCGCGATATGGGCTCTACCTGCGCGTAATCCCTCAATCAAGAAAAGACTTATCATACAATAAATAACAACTGATAAACTAATGTAATCGGTCCCGGTATCTTGCAAACCAATCGAATTTGAAAGCCAAAAGTGATTTACCTGTAACCAAACTGCCATTTCGTTGATGTGCAGTTTCTGCTAGGAAATCGGAGGATATCTGCTATCATCATACAAGCTAAGCAAGTCCCTTCTAGCACGGAAGTTTGTCGAATGGGATGTATTGGCCTAACTGAGTAAGCAGCAAATTTGAAGCCACTTCGAAAAGGCAACCATTGCGGCCCGGCGAAAATTTTTAGCAGGCCCAGATGCACTATAATGAACGTTTTCTGCGAATATCCCGATGGCTTCGTGTTGTATCATGAAGAAGTAGACAGAGGTCCATGATTATGCAATCTTTTGGTCGCATCAGCTGCATACCTTCTAGCATGCTCATGGTCCTTTCAATCACACACCAGGTGCCTCATACGACAACGACGCAGCTTTGCAACCTCAAATCAAGAACACGGAAGTTTTTTGGGTAACCACTATTGTAAGATATTACCTGCTATGATTAAATACCCTCATCCTGCACATTCTCGTCACTTTTACGGTACGATGGCAATCTCGTGCTATACATTTAATCATGGCAGGTTGGTTACCGCGTGTTAGCCATGCACTGGCGTCCCATCGTCCAGTCACTGCATTTGGTGACTAAGGAAGCGAGTTGAGAATTCCCTTAATTAAAAGATGACAAATAATTCAAACCAACGATAAAGGAAACCGTCAATCACCTCAACCAAAATTCTTCTAGACCAAGGAGGGTGTGTGTGAGTGAATGTGCGCGTGCTTTTGTGTGCCTGTGTGTTTGCGTGCGT
Organism: Urechis unicinctus; assembly: GCA_034190875.2. Lineage (NCBI taxonomy): Eukaryota > Metazoa > Annelida > Polychaeta > Xenopneusta > Urechidae > Urechis > Urechis unicinctus. The sequence goes on from CM067349.1 coordinate 26,154,826, forward strand.
GTGCGCATGTGTGTTATTTGTGTGTGTGTGTGTGGGGGGGGCCTTTCCATAGTTACAATATCGGCTCTCTCGCGAAGCTGTTGTTGCCTAATTGTTCCTATCCGCGGCCTCTTGTTTAAACACACCGACCACTCGCGACGGTTATATAACGGCGAAGCCTTGCACCCAATCCTAATAAACATCGGTACTAACATGTCGGTTTGCTTCTACCTTCATCCACTGCATGCCAAAACTCTCATAATCTGCAGCAGATGTTGTTGTTCGAAATGGAAGGCTCCTCCTATTCGGTAAAACATTATTCGATACATTTAATGAGATCCTATGGGCGTATATTGTTGTTCGTGTTAGAAGCTTGTTAAAGTGTGCTTTCGAACTAAGACCTTTCATACAAGAGTTGGATTCCGTCACTGCGTTGGCTGGTGAGGAAAGCAGAGTGAGAATTCTGAAGGTAAGGTAAGGTGGGTTCAAGGTTTAACGGAACTCCAACTCTAAAGAGCAACCGCCTTCTAGTACAATCGTGGGGGGGGGTGGGGATCCACGTGGATGAAAAGTAATAAAAGGACCACTCCTCTCAAAAACTAGGATCCATTCGTCCACCCACACGAGTCGTAACCTACGGCAAACAGGCTACTGCTCCATTTGAGTCACCTATAACGACGTACAGGTGGATACAGTGAGCCTATTCCACTCCATCTGCATATACCATATCCACAAGAGTAACAACATTGATGATGGGATAAGCGATATATAATTCGCTAACAAACGACCATTTATCAAGTGTAATCTTTTCAACCTGCATATAGTAGAACGGCCTCAATAATATAATAATTTTTTTATATTTGAATTTTAATGGACGCATTATATATGTTTTTACAGGGCATGGCATGCGGTGCGCGAAATAATCTATCGTCGTCATCCATTGTCTACAAGGGTTGTTGTCTACGAACAGGTTCGATCGGAGTCATACTTACATATTCAAATACAATTTTGTGAGGGATAGATACTTAACGGTTTTGTTAACTTTGTGAAAGAGAGGCTGACAAGCTTTACTTAATACCCTACCAAGTTATGTAATATTTGTGCGAAAATTTTCTTATTTAAGCTAAAGATTGACATGCCAACGTTGAATAAGTTATGTGCAAGACGTATTGATTACAAGCTGTAAGATCTATTTTGTAATTCCCCGCCATCATATGTAACACTTTTAAATGAACGGCCAGAGATGACCGATCCACAATTGCATGAAAAATATAAATATGAACTAGAGCAGTATTGGAATGCAGATTTTCTGTTAGGTTGAACATACAAGACTACGAAAGTATATACATTTTATTCGGCCTCAGGTGAAATAATTGGCATTTATATTTTACTACAAGATGCATTGCTGGTCGTCTTTCATTAAAAGGGGGAAATGTGCGTAATGATGACAGTTGTATGGATATAGCAGCCGGGAATCATCGCCACGCCAATTACCTGCTCTAGGCTGTATTAACACTCCATCGTAACCGTGCACTGATGAGTTTCCTCAGGATCATTCTTTAGTCGTGCGTCATAAGGCTTTGTGTTATGATCATTAGCGTCAAAGCATAATATTATCATCATTATCGCACAACAAACGTCATCCTATCATCTAATGGACAGCGAGTCGTGCACGGTCAATTACGCAAAAGTAAGTTATGAATTTGGTGACGAATCTATTAGAACAAGCGATAAATCAGTACTTGCGGGACCCCTTGTTCATGTCACACATTATAGCACTTATACCTGTACATCGCAGTATTAATGCATACATACTCAATCATTGTGCAATGTACAGCACAAATAACAATACCATAAAACGGAGGCTTTTAGCTGTGAGGTCATTGGTGTGACAAGTTTATGTAAAGAAACTAGTGCGATATAGAAAGTGAATGCGTGATAGCGATATTTCTAAGTGTCATAACAGGACACTCGGGTTCCTTTGCATGGACTGTAATATGGTGTAGATATGTGTTTACGGTAATATCATTAGTGTTACACACGCAGTACACCAAGGGAGTGCATTAGTCATACTAAGATTCCGATACGGCGAGTGAATCGAGCGCTTACCAAACACTTAAGTGTTAACCCTAAACGTAAGAACGTTATTATTTTGGCAATGATGCCTTCTTGCAAACCAGACCCTCCCACACCCTGTCCATACAGGCGCCTGCTTACTAACTGTACCTAGTGGTCACTTTAGGAAGCACTCACCGTGCCAATCATAGTTCACCGATTGCCCATGGCCTTTCAATGCCATTTTCAATGAACAACGGTTTCACTGCTTCAGAGTGAGGGTAAATATACCAATTAAGTGGATTAAGGAAGAAGAATCCTGTCGTTTCCTTAGAGAGACATACTTTCACCAAGGAGAACTGAATTCGGTCAGAACAAGAGCAATGATGGACACAGGAATTCGAAATTATTAATGCATCCAACTGGTGTTTGTGACTATTTTTGTTTGCTATTCCACTATTTTCTAAATATGCTATATTCTAAATACGTAAGAGGATAGGATAACAATTGGATGTGATGCAAGCAAATGGAATAGTTTCCTTCCCATCTCCATAATTTCACAGTGATTGTCTATAAGCAAACGGGACTATTAAGCTCTCGGCTTTGTTTGTGGCTGTCATAATTATATGGTCAATAGATGCTGTCTTGAAGGATCAGCGGTTAATGGCTTAGCTTGAACAATTGCATGACAACATGAAAGAGTAGACGCAGGTTGCTAAGGAATCGGTGAGTGGGTGGATGAAAGGTAGCTTGCTGTCTTGGTGACTGGCACAGATGTGTCATAAGCTGCTTAATCACAGAAATAAACAGCGTCAGTATTATTAAGGTACTGGCTGACATTAAAATCGCAAGCATATAAATCACTGTGGCCACCTGTGGTAGTTAGCGCGACGAAACGACAAGGATACCCAATTCAGCTGACGCATTCTTTTGAAGAAACCACGTTAACCTTTTGGTTGTTGGTGTATCAAAATCATCGCCACGATTTCACGCACCTTGGAACAGCCTACACATTCCTTAACAAGAGAACGATGCATATTCAAAGCGCTGTTTGAATGAATGATGTATTATGTCTTTCCGATCGTGGTTGGGATGGATGAGAAGAACCAGTCACTTAATAGCGTGATTGTCGATGGTTTGTAAACGATAATATCAAACCCTCATTACAGGCTTGCTTTAAAATCATTGTTTGATGAAAGATTAACATGTTGCAGATACGTTTGCAACAACCGTTATGTGTAAGCTGCCGATGAAATTTCAAAAGCATTATCTCATGGCTCTGTTTGATGGACAGAGGCAATTATAATCAACCACATGGCGACAATAAATAATCAAATGTTTTGACAATCAGACACTGCTACGCCGCAGTGGTGTGCTGCTGTTGTATTTGGCTTCTATGTATTTTATAACGTCTAAGTTGCCGCGAGTCACGCCAAACGATGTGTGTGTGTGTGTTATGTTATGCCAATGATTCGGCATGACCGCTATTATGATCCGGAAAAAAACGGTTTAAACCTCCCTACATTGCTATTTCTCGGACATGATCTTTTAAGTTTCTGAAATTTTTCAACGGTACATCATTGTAGCAACGTTATCGAAAGTGAGGATTGGACAATGCATTATTTCAATAATGCCCATGACTATACATGGTATCATTATGGTTGTACTCGCCGATAAAAGGGGTGAACAATTTCATGAGATGATGAAATGTGTAGAACGGGGCCTAGCTCCTACAATAGCAGAGTGTCATTAATTCTTTTGTAACTATATGCCGCCCTGAGAGACCCTCCAAGGGAAGGACGTTTTTATGATAATTACCTGCAAATCATCACAGCAACGATAAGCTGGCCAATTTGTATTTTAACATGGTAGATACAGTGTCTTTTATAAGACGCGTTTTGTGTTGACAACATCATACTATCAAAGTCCATCACCCACTCGTGAAGATGTGCGGCCTCTTTTATGTAATTAACGCACGATATTTTGGCAAGGGATTAAGATCAGAGATAGAAGCGGGTGATGCAATCTTGCTGTTACAAATGGCAAGAGCATATTTTCGCCATTGCAATACTTAATAAATACCCAGCATAGTTAAACCTCCAACCTCATAAAAGTATGATTTGAATGGTTGAGAAGACTTTGTAGACTACAAGTCCTGGCATTTAAGCGTGCTGTTCCACAGAAAGACCCAGATCAATAACTCTATCACCAACATTAGTTACAAAAATATGGCCACCGACGTTTAACTGTGTGATATGATTCCGTAAATGTCAACAAATTCCATATCCTCCTCGACCTTAAAACATAACACATATACTTTCTTTGATAATCATTGGATGATGATAATAAGGACAATCGATTCGCTGCCTTTCGAATACTCACCGTTCCTTCATCCAAGATCCATTATATCATTCTTACACACAATCACGTACATTGATATATATGAAAAAGTTCCAACCTGGTGAAGAAACGTCAAAAGGGCAGGCTTTCAAGAGCCTTCTAGCACCTCTTAGGAACAGACCAGGTGGATTTCCAGAGGAAGGCCATTTCGTAGTGTCCTACTCACGATTCCACAGATGCGACCCCGAGTAGTTCATAACTCACCATTCACTTGATTTCCATCAGCATGTTCCTCCTTACGCGTAATATTGTCGAAGGGGATGTATCTGCCCGCGTTAAGGTTGGTGGAGTAACAACTGTTCAAACAACAGGAGAGGTAGGGCGCGAATTATGAGCCACTTCAAGTAATGAATCATTGTGATCCGGTGAACACTTGTAGCAACCCCAGATACACTATAAGGATTATAGAAAGCGGACATCACCATGGTTTCGGGTTGTATCGTGAACAAAGCGACAGAGGTCAAGGATTAATAGAACATTTCTAAAGGGGTCTATTTTTTGCACCAACTGCATACCTTCTTCTGAGTTCATGGTCCTTTCAAGACCAATGAATCACGCACCTGGTGACATATCTGGCAACGACGCTGCTTTGAAATCTCAAATCTGGAAGATGGAAGTTTTTTTGTTAACCACTATACTAAGATATTACCTACCACAATTGAATGCCCGCATCCTACACATTATCTTCGCTTAAATCAGCAATATGCCTTTCCCGTGCCATGGTCTTATGCTACACATGGCAGGTTGGTCCAGCTAATTACCGCGTGTAAACCATGCCCTGATATTCCGTTCAGTCACAGCATTTGGTGATTAAAGAAACGTGGCCAGAATCTGAAATCCAAACACTGTCAAGAAGAACTTTCCATTTATTAAAGGATGGCAAACAATTCCAACCAACGATATCGGAAACCGGCAATTACCACCACCAAAACTCTTCCACAGGTAGTGTGTGCGGGTGTGTTTGCGTGCCTGTGTGCGTGTATTTACATTTAATGTGCTTGTGTGTGTCCATAAATGACATTTGACGCCATACTATAACCTACTGAGTTTCTCGAAACTGCCTTCCTGACCTGCCTACATCATTGTCAATCATTTCAGTTGCAACTTATAATGGAAAAGTAATATTGAATGTTAACCAGTGATTGAGTCCACTCATTTCATAGCCATATCTCTAGCTTGATTGAAGTCGTATTTACCTGTTCAATTTATTATCCTACAGAGAATATAAAAAAAATACTTGATATATTATGTTTAGGCCACCTTCCAGTAGTTTAGATCCAGCTGCCACTTAATGACAGTAAAAGCAAACCTAAATACAGCCTTCTGTGTACCTAGCCGCGTGGGGATATTAGTTGGTAATGTGTTATAACCTATACACATCCCCTCTCATGATATTTTACATCACTCACGCGACGTTTTGTAAGGATAGCTTAGGAGCAATGTATTACCCGTGCGGCAGATCTTATAACTAATGTTACTCAGCGAGCAAATGCGTATTGCCTAATATCGCCAACATTCGAAAGAGCACAAATGATGCCGGCAGATACGGAGTCGTGAGCAGCATATATAGTTCACTTTATTGCGTCCTAGTCTGGCACATGTATTGCAAATTCGTTTAATTGGTCCGATCGATATTCCGAAAAGATAACTTTCACCGCGCAGACTGGTTGACGTTGTCCCTTCATTAATTGAGACGAGATTGTAAGATTTTACCGTCGATAATCCTACCCTCGCTTTTTTTGGCTATAGAGCAAGGCTGTTAATTCATTGTGTACTAACTCGAAGAAGTCATTTAAATTACGCACCAGTCAATACATACAGGATTTCACTTTGAAACGGGAAGATGGAAATATTACGGAAATGTAGCTTATACCTCTCACTCACTGATGCTTCCTATCAGCAGTCGTTTTATGTCTCACTGTCAATCTAACCTCAGTTTTTACCCACTTCCATTCATGTCCTTCTGTGTGGGCACTCTATTACAGCGGAAAGCGCATCAAACTAGGGCTTAGTCATATCAAAAACATTTGATCACGGCGTGTGAACTTACACAGTGTAGGCAGTTGAACTCGCACAAACCTACTGCATTTCCGTTCAATATAAACTGTATTTCGCTCAATATATACTACAATATATATACTTAATCAGGGACAGAACGGTTGTGTCAAATGTAAGAACATATTTTTAATGTTTCCACCGACCTCATTTATGCATCAAATTATTATGTACGACTTGGTTTGGCTTTTGTTATTCCATCAACAGTCATAATCTGACCAGATTCAACTTATAGATATTGAATACGATGTCAGCAAATGAAATAACCACTTATAACCCTCAATAACCACAAAACATGTTACCACATCTGTTTGTCTTCTGACGTTCTGGGATCTTAACCTGTGTGGTTTGATAAAGTTTGTCATATTTGCATGGTAAATATATATTTTTTGTAAAGGATCATTGCTAATGGACTAGGCTTGAACAATACTATGCCAGCATGAAATGCTGAACGAAGTTGACTAGGGAATCGATAAATGGATCCATGAATACTCCATGCATCGTTGTTTTTCGAGTAGTTTTTGCAGTCGTTTATTGACAGAGCTGGAATGGTAATCGCAGACAGCTGGTCGTCCTCAGCTCATATATACGGGTGAGTGACGCATGCGAGCAAAAAATCACGCGAAAAATCTTCAGGCTATAACTCAGCTTTTATGGTGCCCTGGTGTCGCGACTTACGCAACACGACCAGACAATCTGTCATGAGGATGATATGAGCATCACTCATGCATCTTAGTGGTTTAGTATTCTAGTAACGGGAATCTGGGTGTGCGAAAGAAACAAGGTAATCCAACGCTACATTGCATATTGATAGCAAATATAATTATCTCAGCATCATTATCATCCATATCAATGGTATCATCGTCATCACCATCACCATCATCGCCGGGACCGCTAATATCATTGTAATGGTCATTTTATTCACCATTTGCACCGTCCCATCGTCATCAACACCAAATGAAAAGCAAACAACAATTTCAGCGAAATCATCAACACTATCATCGATTCCGTGGCTTCACTGTAACCCTCACACACATCATCATCACCATATTCCTCCTCATCGTCGTTATCCTCGTCCTCACTCTACGCTCTCATTCACCAAGGCAAGTTTGATCCTTATTCAAACAAGACGCAGGATATTTGACCAGACTGAACACATAATCTTTCATGAAGCTTAACTCGCACTCAAACAGTGACTGCATTTGTCGTCTGAGGGTCTTCATAGCAAACGATTCAATATGAAGCATTTTGGTCCTACTATTTTATAACGGTACTCGCTCAAGTACGACTGATCATAATGTTTCAGTCGGTTGGCTTTAATTATTTAAATTGTGGTATTTCTGGTCAATCAAGAAAGGAACTGGAAAGTGACTGAAAGGAGAGTTCATTAGTATACGTTGTAATTCCACATATCAAAATTAGCTTAGTCAATCACACATCTGGCCTTTCCATCGTGACAATATCGGTTCCCTCGCAAAGCTGTTGTTGCCTTATTGATCCTATCAGCGGCTTCTTGTTTAAACACACCGACCACTCGCGAAGATTCGATAATGGCGAAGCCTTCCACCCACTCCTAACAAACATCAGTTCTTACGTGACGGTTCGCAAAACTAGCTTCAGCCATTATCTACTTCATGTCAAAACCTTCATAATGTGCAGTTGTTGTCCGAGTTTGAAATGGAAGGCTCTTCCTATTCGGTAAAAAATTTATTTGATATAATTGATGAGAACCAATGGGCGTATCTCGTTCGGTAAAACCTTATTCAACACATTTAATGAGATCCTATGGGCGTATATTGTTGTTCGTGTTAGAAGCTTGTTAAAGTGTGCTTCCTAACTTAGACCTTTCACATAGGAGTTGATGAGGAAAGCAGAGTGAGAATTCCGTATCCAAGGTAAGGTGGCATCAAGGTTTAACGGAACTCCAGCTCAAAAGAGCAACCGCCCTGTAAGACAACCGGAGGTGTTGGGGGGGGGGGGGATCCACGTGGATGAAAAGGAATAAAAGCGAGGAGGTGGAAGACATTTTAAGTAGATCAGCTGCAATCCCCGCCAGAGTTGCCGGTTTGTCGCTGCTTAAGACTGATTCACTCAACCACCAGGATCCAATCGTCCACCGACATGAGTCGTAACCTACGGCAAACAGGCTGCCCCCTATGGGTCACCTATAGCGACCTACATAAGGATACAGTGGCCTATTCTATCCCATTATCTAATTTCAAATGCTGTGATAAAGCGATAAGCAATCTATAATTCGCAAATAAACGACCATTTATCAGGTGCAATCTGTTGCACTTGCCTCAATGATATAACCTAACATCTTACTCATTATTGTGACCATTGTGCGGAAACGCTCTTTTGAAACTAAACATTGACATGTCAACATGGGATAAGTATCGGGTAAGACGTGTAGATTACAAGCAGTACGATCCATTTGTTAATTCCTCACCATCATATTCATCACCCTCCAATCAACCGCCACAGATGACTGATCGACAGTATACTCGCAATTACAAGTCCTCGTGTGATGCAGATTCGTTGTTAGGTTGTACGTACAATGTTTCATCTAAGACTGCGGACGTACATACATTTCCTTCTCCCTCATGTGAGATAATTGGCATTACAGTTTTAATACAGGTTGCATTGCCGGTCTTTCATTGTAAAAGGGAATGTGCGTAATGATGACAGTTGTATGGATCTAGCAGCCGGGAATCCTCGCCACGCCAATTACCTGCTCTGGGCCGTATTAACACTCCATCGTAACCACACACTGATCGACGAGTTTCCTCAGGTTCATGCCTTAGTCGTGAGCCATTACGCTTTGTGTTATGATCATTAGCGTCAAAATATGATATAATATCATCATTATCGCACCACAAACGTCATCCCATCATCATATCGACAGCGAGTCGTGCACGGTCAATTAAGCAGGCCTCGTAATGAATTATGTGATGAATCCATAACAAAAAATGATAGATCAGTACTAGCGGGACCCCTTGTTCATATCATACATTACAGCACTTATACCTGTACATCGCAGTATCATTGTATACATACTCAATCATTGTACAAGAACAGCACAAATGCCACTACCAAAACACAGAAGCTTTAAGTTGTGAGGTCATTGGTTTGACAAGTTTATGACAGCGATATTCCAAAATGTCATCATAGGACATTGGGGTTACACTGCACTGCCTGTAAAACGGTGGAGATAAAAGTGTTTACGGTAATATCGTTAGCGTTAGACACGCAGTCCACCAAGGGATTGCATGAGGCATACTAGATTCCGAAAAGGCGAGGTGTTAAACCCTAAATACAAGGACGTTCTCATTCACCCTCTGTTTGGCGTCCTTCAACAGGCGCCTTCTTACTAGCTGTACCTACTGTTCACTTTATGAAGCCAATCTGATGCACTCACCGAGCCAATCGTAGTGCAATGATAATAGTCCATGGACAATATCTTCATTCATTTACAGCCGCAATCTCCTGAGACAAAGACCCAGTTGTATGGTATACACTTAATCAGGGTGCGTGAACGTATTGTTCAGGCGATTTGACTCAGATCTACCGCTTCAGGGCTAATCAAGTGGATCAAGGAAGAAGAATCTTTTGGTTTTGTTGGAGTTATACACCCTCACCATGGTTACCTCAATTTGGTCAGAACAGGTGCGATGATGATGATGATCGTAGACACCGTTTGCATGCAGCAATGCTAAATCATTAATGCATCCAACCGTCTTTTGTGACCTTGATATTGTTTGCCATTCCATTAGTGATCAATTTCTGAATAGGTGATAGGAAAGAATAACAAGATATCTAATATGATGTCCGCAAATGAAACAGTTATCTACCCATCTCCGTTATTGCACAGCGATTGTCTGTAAACATACGAGACAATTAAGCTGTCAGCTTTGTTTGTGGCTGTCATAATTATATGGGCAATGCATGCTGTCATGAAGGATCAGCACTAAATGACTTGGCTTAAACAATTGCATAACAACACGACAGGGTGGACGCAGGTTACTTAGGCATCTGTCAGTGGGTGGTTGACAGAGGGGCTGTTGCCTTGGTGACTGGTACAGATGTGTCATAAGCAGCTTAATCACATAAATTTACACCGTCAGTGTTATTAAGGTACCGGCTGACGTTAAACACGCAAATTCATAATCCACAATTTATTTTTTTTGGGTCACGATTTTGTGCATCATTTCCTAAAATAAAAAGGTCAGCTAAAGAAGTCACGCACTCCAATTGCCACCTATGGGTCTCAACCACGACCAAACGACGAGGATATCCAATTCAACTGACCATTTTATTGAAGAGACCGCATGTTATCCTTCTTGAAAGGAACTGTCTACTCGTCTATCAAAATCACCGCCGCGATTTCAAACACCTCGCTAATTTGGAACAGCAACCGCATGCCTTAACACAGGATGAATACTCTGAGTACACTTGGGTTACACGCTATTGATACAGCTGGTGCGATAGCACAAACAGCAAATGTTTCTCGGCTTAAATAATCGGGCTTATTGTGTGCAGACGGAACTATTATGTGGTAATCTAATCTCGCTAGCACTACACAAGCACATGCATTTACCGAGAATCACACAATATTTAATAAAACTAGTCAAGTCACGTGAGTCAAGAGAGCGACATCAGTGCATCACGGTGGTTGCGTAATGTATTGTAACAAACGATCAAATGATCAAACCCAAATGTGTGATTTGTTGATTTGGGGTCACATGACCAGTGAAGGAACTCCAGCTACAAAGACCATTAACTATTACCCCACCACACATTCTGATAATGAAGTGCTTTATCGAACACAGACACCATTCCTCGGTACTGCCCCCTTCCATTCCCGTGCTGCGTCGTCATTGGTCATCTCATACACGACCCGATAGTGAATTATTATCATATGAGAGTATAACCTAAAGATTAAGAAAATACTACAAAGTCATATATTTCCAAATCGATTGTGAATATCAAAGAAAGCAGATCCAGGAATGAGCAGCATGATTGATAAAGGAAGTGTTACGCTGCGTACATTACACATTCATCAAATCATCAACATCACACAGCGTCTATGCCTAACTTGATAAAAATATTTTTCAATTGATTAATATGGCTTTGTGTTGTGTTGATACTGACAGGTTTGTTTATTGCAATGAATTAATTGCACTTCCGAGATTTCGATCTGATGAACCATTCAACCGCTTTTGTTCTTTTCGAAGAATAAAGTTAATATTCATCGAAAGTTACATTAAGTCAATATCCTATAAGGTAATGAGGGACGCTATCCCTTGATCACTATCGATTAACATGGCTAGCGTCAATTACACACAGTCTTTTCACATCGATCACCGCCAGAGTGTAATGGTACTGGTGTCATAAACCATTTAGGCGTCCAGCTATTTGTCTTCCATACTACAACAGACAGCAGGTGTGGCTGGCCTTACTCTGTCAGACTAATTGCGTTCACGCAAATTGCAAAAACAGACAATCCATCTTCTCGTTAAAATGCACCTTTGTATGTCATAACTTGCAAGTCAGAGGAAATGGCGCCCGGAACCAGGAAGGTTATGATGGCATTACTCCTGGCTGTTTGATAATTTTTGCCTCATTACGCCCCACGCAAGCGGAAAGCTCAACAAAGGCCCAATCATATTGAGTATATCTAATCATGGCGCTTAAACTTACATTTAGCATTGTTCAATCAATATGGCACATACACAGACCAACAGTATTAGAGATGCATTCAATATTCATGATACTACGATTAATAAGCAAAAGGAATGCAAATCCGCTCGTTGGCTTAGAAAGGCAAATCTTCACCGTAGAGAAATACGATGGGAGATGTGTCGAAGGCAGACACCATTTTCAAACCGTACACATTTAATGCTATGTCAGAAAGTGAAATAACTATTTGCACAAGATCAACGTATGCTAATATGAAGGGTAAACGTTTACTAGGAAATCGGTGAGTGGATGAGTGACAGAGGGTCGGTTGTCTTGGGGCCTGGTAACGATGTGTCATGAGCTGCGCTTGATTAACAATATACACCGCCAGTTTTATTGAGAAGCTGCTTGATACAGTGCTTGCCTCATGACTATATTGCGAATCATTGATGAAGCTAAGCAAGACTTGCAATACTGAGTAGTTGCAGTGGTTTCCTGTAGGATGTCATCCAGCTAATAACAAACTGTAAGTAAGGCCTAGATGTTAACTAATTGATTTCAGTCATTAATGCTATTGTGTTCAATTGCGATAGGATGGTGAACTATGCCGCTTGACAATAGCAATCAATCTCTGTTGGATGATTCTGATCTGCTGACGAGATGAGAGGCGTGAGATTAATCGATCTGGCCATGGGATTAATGTTGTATATTTAGTTTTCTTGTGCACAGTTGCATTCTGCTGAAGTTAAATGATATCCTTCAAATCATGTTTGCACTTCATAACACTGATCGGTTTCTGGGAGTCACGTCTTGTTCTGTAAATATATAACAAGCTACGATTCAGCCAAGTAAGCAGATGTCCGATATTTATGCGATTTTGCAGTATTGGAATCGATAATCAAGTGCTTACGGTCGTAAATACCTCTTGTGAACATAGTGCGTATCACTTCACCCAGCTGCCCTCTTGTGTTCAAACGATGGGCTCAAGATATAACCCGTACATACGCTATGTAACTTCCATTTCGACAAAGTCCTCTCCTCTGTTGACCTATTAGCAAAGAGTTTATAGCTACGCGAAGCTTTAAACTCTAAGCTATTTGGTCACAAATGCTAATACCAAGATTCCTTCTTCCTCATTGTACTTTGCCAAGAGCTGTCCAATTATTTCAAAGCCACAACGAGCTTGTTTTGGCGCGGCAATGACGTAGTGTGCCCTTTGGATAATTTAATGCCCATCATTGACCATGCCAGATGAATTTTGAAAGCTGGAGCATCATAGCAAACCAGGTTGTGTTTCATAGTGTTAAACTTACAATATTTAAGCTCATTTCACATGGTTACCCAGTTATGTATTGTGCTGAGACTGATAAGCACGATAGTAAATAGCAATAGTAAATTCAATATTTCAATTAGCTGAAACCTCCAATATTTTTCCTTTCGGTAAAAACTAAATATAATCAACGAAAGTAACACTATGGTTCAATATACTTCAAAACAAAGACGCATGCAATCCCATGTTCACCAAACACAGCCTCAATTATTCACAGTGTTAATTGTATTTAAGGAAGTAATGGTTACTGGTGCCATATACCATGTTATTTATCTTCCCCTCAGCTGAAGTGATACAGCATCAGGCAACAGGTGCGGCCGGGCTCACTTTCTCCCGCTAATTGCATTCAGCGTAAGCTAGCAATCAAGCTACTCGAAAATCACCTTTACGGGAAGTAACTTACCGTCTAGTAAAATGACGCCCGGAAGCAAATGATATATAAATATATATATTAGAATGCCAAACAACATGTCAAGTTGACGTCATCAGATATTAGGTGATAACAGTAGGCCATTAACGCTGATGTGTCGGGTGCAATTGTGACCAATCTAAAGAATCCGATAAAGACAACACAAAGAAATTTTTGTAAGGAGTGGTTAGGTGTGATATATTTCTTACATTGGGGTACAGGATGTTAAGTGTGTTGCTCAATCTCGAGTAGCTGTTAACATAAGTTGCAGCAATCGTTACAGGCCGTATAACGTAATCAATTAAATGTCTTGATCTTACCAGTCAATTTTACCCGTTAATGACGTTAATAACAGTTACAATCGGAAGAAACATCACACCGAGTTACGAGACGTCTTCAGCAGCAACAACATTGCAAGCTCACTACAATACCTGTACCCGCGAACAGCAGGTTAATGCCTCTAATCATATATCGCATTCACCTGAGTTTTCATGGCAGGTTTTAGGTAACATATACCTCGTCTTTATCATCAAAGAAATATCAACACCACCATCATTTACGTGACTACTGATATCATCATAACCATCATTTTAAGTATCTTTTTCAACATCACTATCACTGTGAACAACAAATGAACCACCAACAACAATTGCAGCGAAATTATCTTCACATCGATACCATAGCCCCACATCATCATCATCATCTTCTCTCGCATTGACCAGTCTGTAGAAAGTGATAACTCGGACTCAAACGGTGACAGCCTTTGTCATCTGACGGCCTTTCAGGTGAAGTATTCGATGTGAATCAGTTGGTCCTTTTATTTCTCTGAGAGAGGTGCTTAATTTGACTTGCCATCAGTTCTTTGTCTGGCGGCATTATTGATTAGGAATATATTAATTCAGGTCACTTAAACCACTAGTTGGTAGTTGTAGCGATCGAATAAAGAATTGATTGTGAAAGTCCTCATTGTGTGTTATACAAGCAGTCAGCGTCAAATTTATTTAGACAGTGCTTTGCTTTGGGGGTGTAAGGAGCAAGATGCAATGAATTGGACGCACTTACTGCCACAGGCAGCCACAATGAGGTTCACTTGCAAGGTTGAGGTTGGATTAAAAGGAGAGTCATTTTTCAGCATGAAGTTGTGTTCTATTTTCAGTTGCACACTCGTTACATAATACCTACATCAGGTGCGTTTAATGTCATACCACGTGCTAAGGTTGGCTTATTGAATCACACGCCTGGTGGTTTTTCATAGTTACTACATCGGTTTCCTCACGAAACGTCAAAACACCATTTATGGGCTTGAGTTGTGCTTGCTTATTCGGTAAATTATTATCCAACATAGTTGATAATAACAAATGGGCGTATCCAGTTGGTAGCTGTTTAAAGTGTGCTTCTCGTGCGGACACCTGTTTCACTGAGGATGTCATCAAAGTTTCGTGATAAAAGTCATGTACATACATTCCATTCTGCCTCAGCAGAGATAATTGACATTACAGCTTCAATGCCAGTAGCATTACAGTCGTCTTCAATCGTTATATATGCGTACAGTGGGATGGTTCTGGCTTCCGGGACACATGGCTGCGGCAATTACCCGCACTGGGCTGTATTTACACATCATCAAAACTGCATGGACGTTTTTCGGGTTCATCAGTAAGGAAGATGACTCAGTCAGTGGTCATTATGCTCTGGGTTATGATCATTACTGTCAACAAATAATAGAGCCACCCTCTGCATTGCAGTTTAAAATGGCAATAAGTATGAATCATTTTTCTGTTCATTAGCAAAGCAAGAGGCAAGCGCACACCCCTAATTTCATGTTTCCAATGTCTGGTCTTTGGCTTTCTTACCTTTCACATTACAAATGCTGCTCCTTAATTGCCATTGAAAAACAGTCCCTGCGTAGAAAATGACAAATATAGAAAGCTAGTTGAGCGAGGTCAATTAAGCGGACCTTATTTCTTTTAAGGCTGCAAAGTAAGTGAGTAATGTTGCGATTCTAAGTAAGTTGTGCTACTTACTCGACATAGGCGGCTGTGTTGTCTATGTGGTACTTGGGTTTTAAAAAGTTTGGGTAGAAACTCGTGCTATATACAAAGTGAATGCGTGACAGCGATATTTCGGAATTCTATCACAGGGCATCGGTGTTACATCGCAATACACGTAATACGGTACAGAACATGGGGGTTACATCGTACTTGGCGTAATACGGTATAGAATATGGGGGTTACATCGAACTTCGCGTAATAGGGTATATAACATGGTGCTTACATTAACTGCACGTAATACGGTACAGAACATGGGGGTTACATCGTACTCCACGTAATGCGGTACAGAACATGGGGGTTACATCGTACTGCACAAATACCGTACAGAACATGGGGGCTACACCGTACTGCCAGTGGTTTGGGAGAAAATTCCAGTTTGTTATGGTTTTATCAGAAACGTTATGCACGCACTACGCAAGGGGAGCTCATTAATCATGGAAACATTCTCAGAGAGTAATAGAATCAAGCCAATCACAAGGCGTAACAATGCAGCTATAATCACCAACCAGACCCTCTGATCAACATATTCGTCCTAAGTCCGGAAAGGCGCCGTGCACTAGCTGTAAATACAGGTCATTTTATCGAGCCACTCTGATGCACTTACAATGCAAATCGTGAGTCACACATTGCGCACTGCCTTTCGTGACCCTCTCCATCAACAATAGGGTACTGTCTTGTTGTATATTTTTTATAGTTGCGCATGAACTTACATGAGGGGTTATTCAGGCAATATGACTCATGCACAGACTAACAGCTTTGGAGTCCCGTTGACTGCGCTATTTCAGCGGATTAAAATTAAAAATAGAATGCTCATTGCAAACCACTTGATGCAATAGACAGAAACACCTTCAACCTGGAGAACGCAATTCGGTCAGACAAAGTGCAATGATGATGAACGTAGACACCGTTTGTACACAGCGATTCTGCCTGATAAATACATCACCCTGTTGCATCTGACCTATTTCGTTTTCTAAATAAATGATAGAATTTGCTAAAAACATATTGAATTTGATATAACTAAATTAATAATTATCTGCCCATCTCCATAACATCACAGTAATAGTCTCCTAACTTACGGAGAACTAATCTGTCATATTTGTTTACATGGTCAATAAACGCTTTTGTAAAAGAGCAGGGCTTAATGGCTCGGCTCGCACAATTGCATGACAACACGAAAGGGTGAACGCAGGTTACTATGTGATCGGTGAGTGGGTGGATGACAAAGGGGCTGTTGTCATGGTGCCTGCTGAATATGCGTCATAAGCGGCTTGATCACAGACAAATAGACAGTGATGCAGGTACTGGCTGATACTGAGTTGTCACGGGATTATACTGGGGTTATCTGGTGTATCCCAGAAAGCACTCCTTGCGGTCAAGCAATACTGTCACGTGATTGTGTTTCCCTGATCATTGTCAATTCAGTTTATAGCATGCGTTTAGGCAAGGGGGAACAGTCAATAGAATGTTCCGCCATTCATGGTATCGCATGTTATTGTTTTGAGTTGATGAACTATGCCATGATTCGATGTAGTATTTTGTGAAATATGCTACGGCTCGCATTAAACACGCAAGCCCATAATTCACAATTATTTTCAGTTGAAGAGTGGTTACCTGTATAAAGCTAAAGATATCACGCAACCCAATTAACATCTGTGGTGGTTTACCGCGAAACGACGATGATTACCAATTCCATTGACGCATTTTATTGACGATAACGTATTTTCTCTTTTTTAAATTTAACTGCAAGTTCATATATCACAATTCCCGCCAAGATCTCTCACGTTGTTTTAAAAGCCTTCTGCTGCCTTGACACAGGAGGAATATCCTGAAGACACTTAAGTAACAAGCTATTGATTGTACTAGTACGGTAAAACAGACATCTAATGCGGCTCGGCTTAAATAATTTGGCTAATTGTATTTAAATGAAAGTATTATATTAGCATCAATCTTATGAGCACTGTACGATTACAGGTAATAACCAGAAATTGAGAAGGTAAAAACCGGAAATTAATAAGAGCAGATAAGTCACGTGAGTCAAGAGGGCGCCGTCGATGCACTCACGACATTTCCGTGAAATCGGTTATGAATCAGGTAATAGACTGGATCTGCTTTATCGTGTTCACATTGTGATAACTAAATAAAGGAACATTCAACCTTCTATAATGTGAATGTCGAAGAAAACAGACAAACAAATGTGCTTGATGGAGACATCACACTTTCGTCATATTATCGACGTCACACATCACATATACCTAACTTTTATTCGTCTTTATCATCAGATTGGTTCAACCTGAAGGGGTGAAGTGGAAAAGTCGTTTTATATCGCCGCGAACGTGTGTAATAGCGATAATAATGCTAAGGCTTTATCGGCTCCTTGTGAGTGGTGTTTGGTGTACAAGACGTTAGATATATGAAACGATTGGTTGGTCACGGATTGTGCCTAATTCTATTCGTATGTACCTACCCAGCAGACATTCGCAAGTATCAGTATCTGTTTGACAAGCTTGTGTAGTGTGCAACCGACAGCGGACAGGCTCTCCATAGGGCCACCATTATGGCCATCTTATTATGACAACACCACACTGGGCACCAGAAGACACAACGGCCCTTGTATAACATCTAGCTTATTGGCTTTGAGAAATTCACCAATCTACTTGACAAATTGACAGTACATATCATTACACTAACAATCTTTTTCAAATGACCAATCATCTCAATTGAACAACAACAAACATAACGTCTGCATTATATAGGACTAACAGAACAGGAGGTAGAACATTTTGCCTTACAAAAACAACACTACCACAAATATACCAGGTAGGGAAAACACAGCCATCTCTTGTTTGAACAGTGATATACAGCCAGAATAGGACAAGACTATGCGACGCGATACTCAGCCATCATTAATACATAGCGAGTGACAACCCGAACACAGACTTCATTGATGGATAGTGAAAGACTGTAACTACAAGGGAAGAGGGGGCGCTATGTCCAACCGGCGGCAACAACCCCCTCCCAACACCCCTGAATAGGTAACGAGTGGATGCCGGGGGCAGCATGCAGGTTAGCAGGCAGAACAGTGCAGATTAAACAACTTAAATAGTAATATATCAATTCATGAACAAACACAAGTGGCCGACTGCTTTCAAACACCACTTTGGCGGTTATGAAAAATAAACAGTAAGTTTTATGGCATCTCGCGTAGCCAAACTCAAAATATTAATATAAGACTATAACAGTGCAGAAATACTAATAGCAGGTGACACAATAAAACGAAGAGCAAATGCAATTTGTCAGGTATCAAAATACATACAAACAGACTAAGTTTGTTACTGCCTGTAGTCCTCCCCTCGCTCTGTATGTAAGTTTGTTACTGCCTGTAGTCCTCCCCTCGCTCTGTATGTAAGTTTCTTACTGCCTGTAGTCCTCCCCTCGCTCTGGATGTAAGTTTCTTACTGCCTGTAGTCCTCCCCTCGCTCTGGATGTAAGTTTCTTACTGCCTGTAGTCCTCCCCTCGCTCTGTATGTAAGTTTCTTACTGCCAGTAGTCATCCCCTTGCTCTGTATGTAAGTTTCTTACTGCCTGTAGTCCTCCCCTTGCTCTGTATGTAAGTTTCTTACTGCCTGTAGTCCTCCCCTCGCTCTGTATGCTCTAACGCAAAGCACTAAATCAACTGGTCAAATATAGCACACACAAGTCAATAATATAGACTCTCAATTTGAAACGGGAAGATTGAAATGTAGCTATTAACAGCCCTCGCATGACCCTTCCTATCAGTGGTCGTTTGACGTCCCACAGTCAATCTAGCCTTTACTATTACCCACTTTTAGTCAGGACCTTCTGTATGGGCGATATTTTTACACAGTTACCGTGGAAAGTTCCTCCAACAAGGGATTATGGCATGTGAACATACTGGTGACGCTCTGTAGGCAGTTTGACTTTCACGAATCAGTACATATTGTGTTCCTTTCAATATAATCATCAAGAAACAGAAAGGTGATGTCACACGCTTGAACCATTTTCATTTTTCATAATGTGCAGTGACCTCATCAAAGCATCAAATTGTCATGTCCGACTTCCATAGACAATTAATGTTCTTGCAACGGATCTGGGTTAATTGTCTAGGCTTGACCAATACCATGACAGCATATTCATTGATTGTGCATTAACGGTAAAGCAGACAGCTGGTCTTACTCGGCGCATATAAATGCGTGAATTGCAAGTGAGCAAAAATGCCCAGGATATAACTATAGGGGCGCCCAGATGTCGCGACATGAGGAACACGACCATATAATCTGTAATCAAAATAATATGAGCGTCAAGCATGTATCTGAGTGGTTTAGTGAAATCGATCTCTAACTATCTGCAAAATCAATAAATCGTGCTCATTTAACGGAAACAACCGACCACTCGCCGATCTTTACCGAGCTGTTCGTGACGTCAGTTCTGGTACACAACAAGAAACCACGTGTGAAACCGTTCGTGTTGTAAGCAGTCGTCGGACGCTTTACCGGATTAGAGTGATTTATATGATGGCCTGAGTAGCCATGCCTTATTACGGGCTTTGCCAAGCAAAGAAAGAGACCCAAGAATCAAGATGCGTCGAGATGCTGTCGAGAACTTCTACAAGTGTGGCTGAATGAATGCAATGAAGGAAACAATGCTCTGTATACTGTACTGCTTCTACCAAATGTAACATATTATATCACGCATTATATGACAGACAATAAAACGTCTTATTTACAGGAAACTGGGACCCAATTTCCTCCAGCAAAATGGTGCCATGAACACGGGATTAATTGACATCTCAAGTTATAAATAATGTACAAATCGTCTTTATAATGGAAGCTGGTGAGAGCAATAGCTACATCAGAATGACTAACCGTATCATCACATCATTGATACCAAAATCATCACCATCATAATCGACGTCGCCGCCGCCGCCAGACAGCTTACATCGAATCAATGTAGAGAGTACATTGTGTTGGCATTGTCCAGCGCATTTGGCAATTACTTAATTTCACATTGCAAAGTGATTTTGAATGAAAGAAGAAACAAAGGAGTTGTATTCGCGGTATATCTGGCCAACAGCAGGTGAGGTTATTGCCATCGCTCATATAATAGATTAGCTTACCGAATCACACACCTGGTGTTTCTAAGGTGATCACACTTGTTCCCTCACGAACCAGGAAACCTGTTGTTGCCTTGTTAATCCTACATACAGCGACTGGCTAAAACATACCAAGCAACCGTCAAGGTTCCGTGTCGGCGAAGCCTTAAATCCACTCCAATTAAGTCTCGGTAGTTGAAGGTCGCTTCGCCATATCTACTTCAAGCCATTACCCACTGCATACCCGAACCCTTTCAATTAGAAAAAGTCTTTTGGAAATTACAAATTAATTTGCCTGCATGGAATATTTATCCTGCGAGGCGTATAGATTACATGCAGGAAGATTGTTTACTTAATTCCTTAAACATTCTTCCACAATATACTCACAATCACAGCGAAATAGAAAACATTATTAACAAACTAAACATTGACATGTCAACGTGGGATAATTATCGGGTAAGACGAGTAGATTACAAGCAGGACGATCCATTTGTTAATTCCTCACCATCATATTCATCACACTCCCATCAACAAACAGAGATGACCGATCCGCAATATACTCGCAATAACAACGAATAAGTCATCATAAACACTAGAGCATATTGTGCCTACGGAATTTTAGTTGGGTTTAATATACAATGTTTCATCTAAAACAACGGCCATACATACATCGCATTCTGTCTCAGTTGAGATCATTGACATTACAACTTCAGCGCATGCACAATTATCAGTTGGCTGTGACTGTAATGGAATAATGTGCATGCTGATCACATTGGAATGGTTCCAGTTTGCGAGAATCACCGCCGCACTGGTCTGTACTTACTCAACATACAATCTTCACTTTGATCGTCGACGCTCATCAGGTTTTCTAGTAAGGTACATGACAAGATGTGATGCTTATTCGTGTCCTACACCATGGAGGCGATCAGCTCCCCCTCAGCGGAAGAGAAAAAACAATAAACAACAGGTGTTGCTGGGCTTTCTTTCTCTGATTAATATTAAGCTAATTAACACTGATGTGCAAGGCGCAGCTTCGACCAACTAACAATAATCCGTTATAGACAACACAAGGAACGTTTTCTGCAAAGTGGTTTACTGTGATTTATAGTTAATATTGAGGTAGGAGATGGTTTTGCGTGAGGAACACATGATATTTATGTTAAACATGTGTCAATAATGGTCTAGATGAAGGTCATCGCATAATACGATACAAAACACGCGCTCACTCTCCCCTTGGTTTTCATCAAATGCAAGAAATATGAGGATGCAATGCATAAGTCGAATGTTGAAGGGAGGTCGAGGGGGGGGGATTATGATAATTAATCGGATAGACAAATGCAACTGGTGATCTGGTGTTGGTGGGTTGAAAAGGTAGATCATCTTGTGTTCGAGATCACAGGTATATGTACAGGAGGGCGGACTGTACGTCAGTGGCTACATATATAGATAAGAGAGAATGTGAGAATGTTTCAGTCCCTTCATGGTGCAAATTTTCTCGACTTTAAACAGCTATTGTCACGGAACAAATCTCGACTGACCACGTAAATGTGGTGTTGTTGGTTGCAACATTAACATTTCGATCCCATTGTTTGCCTTTTGGTTTTCTGGTTGTCACACCTCCGCTGGAAAAAAACCGCAAAGGGTGTTCGCTGGTATATAGCCATTGACGCGGAACAAAGCTCGAGCGGAAATATATGAGGACATTTGCACTGCCAGGATGACATAAGGCTGCCACTTCCACCTGCTCCTGTGTTTGTCATCTCATACACAATGACACCGTAAGTGATTCTCAGGATATGGCAAGTTAATATTGTATGAGATGTCAACAAATGAAATAATGAACTGTCGCCCTTCATTATCAGCAAGTGCGCTGCCAAATTGCCTCTACACGTAATGGACAATCAACCCGTCAACTTAGATTGAGGTCATATTTGTAAAGTAAATAAATGTTCTCACATGAAACAAAGTGTTTAATGGTTCGTGCCGACAATAACCAGGGTCCGCTGTGTCTCCGTGTGGATCGTTAAGTGGGACGGAGTGGGGACTGAGGCGTTGATGGTCGATCGCTATTGTGAATCGTCTCCAAACAAGAGGGTGGCTAAAAGCACAACAGGCCATTAGGGGAGCCTTGTCTATCTGCCAATGTGAGGTTCGTGGCAATTAGTTACCGACAAAAACCCTCCAAGATAAGTTCTCATCCTCTTGGTAACATGCCATAAGGTAATAAAACCAATACCACGCACACACACACACACGCACACACACACACACACACACACACACACACACACACACACACACACACACACACACACACACACACACACACACACACACACACACACACGCACGCACGCACGCACCCACACCCACACATTAATATATATATATATATATATATATATATATATATATATATATATATATATATATATATATATATATATATATATATATATATATTTATATATATTGTCATACATTAAAGAGTATTACGTGTCTGACGCTAGGCAACCTCCAATGTGCGGGGAATGAACGTTATGATGCGACCTTTCCGCTGACCCATTTTTATCATAACGTCAGTTGCAGATAACGCCTCCGTGATAATCACGTTTGTGAGTTTTGATAACTCATATCATATGTAATAAAAGTAATATGATAAATCTCACTAACCCAATCTTAAGCTTTTCTCGGGGCTATGACTCAATGTGGGAGTGACTCGTTGTTGACCATATGTAAACGCTTCTCATCTTTTAGTCCTTCTGACATGGACATATTGGCTTCAGACTCTAACGCTTGTCTTTTAATGGTATTTCATAATAAACCATGTTAAAAGTGTTGAAAAAATGATGATATCGACGGCAGCCTAGTCAAGGTCCCCTAGCCTGATGGCTGCGGGCGCTGTTTACATGTTACTGATGTTCAATAGTCTCGCCTTCAAAGGGCGAGAAGCGTAGCGGAACCCCTGGAGTCTGGGACGCAGACTAACGGCAGCCACTCAGACATTTAATATCAATAGTAGAGGGCAGAGAAACTCTCTCTCTCAGAATAAATAAAATTTATTTTCCTGTCATTTCCCCCGGGGGGGGGGGGGGGGGGGTTCTCACTATGTGGAGGTTAGTGGGGATGTGCCGCCAATTTGGGTCGGTTTTATGGCATTTTGGTATACAAATAGGTCGTTATTTCTTGAAGACAAGTATAGCAATGGGTCGGTTTTTTGGCAATGACCTGGTATACCAATAGGTACGTGTTTTTTACAGCGGGTTTAGCAGTGGGTATTTGGTTTGTGATGGGTATCCAAATGGATCTGTATTCTTTAATTAACGTATGATGCTCAATATTGGGTGTTTGCTCAAGTCCCCTGGGTCAATGGTGGCCAGCCCCATCAGTCAGCGTGGTTGCGTTGTTTCAAAGACAAGTTTTATGGTATGATAAGCAAACAGAAAGGTCAGGTCCGTACATTCGCCTTCCACTGTTTCCTGCAATATTGTCTACCTCATGGGCCAGACGTCCTGGGGCGCTCGTTGATAGCCTGCGGGCCCGAGTCACAAATCTGTTTATTTAGTGGCCGCTATTTAAGTAACCGCCTTGCCGTTACGAACCAGAGCATCGTTTGGACTGACCACGGAATCAGCAAAGTTTTTTTTTTCAGTTGCGAAGCTTAATAAACTTACTTTTTCATTCTGAATCGTTAGTTCGGTATATGGATTGGTCCTTTGTAGCTCCTCGAGGTGGTCTAGATATCATTTGGGATCATTAAATTTTGGTATATGTATTGGTGACCCTTTTGAAAAATTTGTATATGAATGGGTCTTTTTTCTGAGGTTTGGTATGTAAATGGTTCCCTTTTCTCCTTTGGCTTGGTATAGATATATGGTTAACTATTGCAGAGATGTTATGTTAGCATAGAGTCAAACATGTCTGCCATGGAGAGTGAATAACAACTAGTTCCAAAAACCAAGATGGCGCCGAGTTGCTAAATATTATCGATTGAGGTAAGTTAATTACCGCGCCTTGACAAACCCATCCACAGCGCACACATGAAACAATAGCTTAGTGTCGAACGGAAGAGCAGTCTGATAAAAGGAGTAGAATCAAATGTGAAAAACATTTCCTTTGTTGTTGTTGATTTGTTTTACATAAATTAGCGTTGAAATCCTTCCTCTGTAAATCTACGTAAATAATAAAGATAGCGCTGTAAACTTTAATAATAAAAGGGTACAAAGACTTGAACCCCAATTAGGACTAAAGGAGAAGCTGTGGCGAGTAAGTGCAAAGCTTGCTTATAAATATGCCTGGAGAAGAAATTGGAAAATACTTTTAAACTTCGAGAAATATCAATAACATTTCATGGGGCAGTGCAATTTTGAATGCCCTGCAGACATTTCTGTCCGAGTTTTAGGGGTTGTTATGATGAAAAGGTACTCAAGTTGATTGGCAGACCAGCAGGTGTAAAAGCAGATGGAATTCTGGGGTTTCCCAGGAAAACCTATTGGCATTGCTCTAACGAAATTTAAACGGACTGGTTATTATGCATGTTCGGTTTAATCTAGAATATGAGGGACAGGTGTTAATTATATTTTCTGCGGAATAAATGTAACACTGTAATTATGATCAGTCGACAATTTTATATTTTGTTTAAACTTCTTTTAAATGAATTATCATTTGCATGGTAATACTTGGAATATTTTCCAAATTGAGTATTAAGGAATTTATTCAAATTTTGATCCAATATCATATACATGGATTAAGTGAGAGGGGTTGTCTTTTATCGAGCTTAAGAATAAATAAAACAAATATTTGACGATTGATTAGCTATCTGGTTTAAAAAGGAGAGTAGGAAAGGGAGCTAGTCCGGTTAAAATTATGGGTGAGGCGAATTGGCGTACGGATCTCATTCAACATATCCGGACAGACTGGCAGACGAGAGAGCGCAAATATCTGAACGCTATGATGACATCCATAACGCCATGTGTTGTCATTCATTTGCGATAACGGG
This sequence comes from Urechis unicinctus, assembly GCA_034190875.2. NCBI lineage: Eukaryota > Metazoa > Annelida > Polychaeta > Xenopneusta > Urechidae > Urechis > Urechis unicinctus. Next base: position 26,180,890 of record CM067349.1, read on the forward strand.
ATCGTTCGACTCTGCATGACAGTTGTTGGAATTTACTAGCGCTCAACCGTTATACGTAAACAATGTTGATACTGTCAATTTAACGAATGGAAAATACATATAGAGGTAAGCTTCATCATTTAAGAACCGTTACTTTATTTCCCTTCGTTGCAGGGGAATAATTTATGTGTAGGTTTGATTCTCTGCCAGGTATGTTTATTGTGAATGTGAGTTGATTCGTGTATTTCCTATAGCCTAGCTTACGTACAAGTTCTCCGCACTATTTTGGTTATCCACTGGCTCGTGATGATTTAACAATTGTCAGAACGTCTTTCTCTTTCTGGAGAAATTACGCAGTTTCACGCGATTTTTTAGATCAATTTTTTTCGGCCTCAGACAATTAGCAAACCATTTCTAAACATGTACACAGGTGAGATGGGGCACAACCCTACGTAGGACAAGGCCAAGTGCCCCCTCCAGACACGATGTTTATCTTTTTTTAAATGTACGGACAAAGTAGATATTTCCAAAAGATAATCATTGACAAAATGACACATATCCCAAATTTTTCGGCGGGGAACCTTTCATCCATGTAATTATCGTTCAAATTCGAACTCAATTTGGGTGGCCGGATTAAATCGCCTTTGACGAAATCTCACACGTAAACTAACAGAAAAACACATTTATGCATTTGTATATTATCGTGTTTAATTGGAACCCATTATCGTTCACGCGCATTCGTTCACGATCACGTAAACGCGTGCACGGCTAAAGCCTAGCCCTACAAGTAACAAGACGTCTGGGGTGGGGGGTTAAGACGCATAGAGAGTCGTGCCGGAGGGGGGTAAGCCTTTTTTTAGATCAATTCAGACAATTAGCAAACACTAAACATACCGGAGTTATAGAATGCAACGATGTTGTACGGACAAAGGGGCATGTTTATGGTAATTATTTATAGGAAATACACCTATGTTTGTTTTCTAGTTCAAGATCACGTGCATTGCGCATGCTTGTACTACTGCTAAGCCCAGGGGTGGGGGTTATACTTTATTCCATTCTCAACTTGTACAACGGGTACGGGTTTTCGAGGTCCCACGGCACACCCCTATCCGAGTAAGGGTAAGTGCCCCCCCTTGGGATGCTAAGGCAATGCGGGAAATTGTGGGAATCAATATTTTCCAAAATGGCAGAGATCGTATCGCGATTTTCTCGGAAACGAACTATCGATGGCATTTATTGAAGAATACCGGCGAGTGGGGGTAAGTTTTTTGGTGCGCAAAGTCTATCTTTTGTAAAGGCTCTTGATATATGTTATTTTCTAGTTCCGCGGAGTAGCCCTTCAACCCAAACGCGAACACTGCGACGCGTGTATAATGATCGCATCAGAACGGTATAAATTCATGTTACCGTTCAACCGGAGCTAAGCCTAGCACTGCGCGGACGTACCATTTTCAGGTAAGGCCTAATGGACGACCGCTGATTGAAGTGATGCATGTCGATCGAAGAAAAACCCTTAGATAAAAGTGACTTTTACAGCGCAGAAATCATATGTTAACATGTTTTCGATCAGCTCCGGTCGAACAGTAATGTAAATATATACCATTCTGCTCCGATATTTCGGGCGCACATTAAAACATGCGTTTGACTAAAGTGCTGGGTTACGCATCTAGAAAACCACATATATCAAGAGCCTGTACAAAAAAAAGTCACAGCCTAAAAACTATATCAGGGGTGGAAACTAACTTTTTCAGCTTCGGCCACCCAGACCGGTACTTAAAAAAAGTTACTGGCCGGCCTATAAATTTACCGGCCCAAAAAATGTGTAAGGACTTTCCGCTCCCCGAGTGTCAAATTTATTCCAACAAAAATGCATATACAGAACAAAAACGCTCATACAAAAACCTAAATAAACAAATCACAGAATAGAGGTCCTTTGGCTCCTCCCCGTAGGCAAGTTCTTTGAGCCTTTCAAGAGCAACACACAAAGTGGAAGTGTCATCTTCCTCACCATGACTCTCCTCATCAGTGTCTCCTTTCCCCTCCATGAACATGAATCTTCTTTATAGAGCCACCGTAACTCAATGGCCCATGATGGGTCATAGCTATCAATGTCTGGTGATTGAAGCATTATTGTCATGAGATCATTTAGGGTGATTGTATTGGGGCTGGATGGCCAGTCACTCTTGATAAGCCCCATTGAGCTGAAAACACGCTCACATCTTCAGTAGAGGCAGAGAGTTGGGAGAAGATCCATCAAGAGGAACAGGTTCACACATTCTTCATCGTATAGTCTGTTCATCTGGGGCCAGCTGTTCATAGCCCTGTGAACGTTCATGTTCTCTGATGCTTTTGAGCTTGAAATACCGAGTGCCCTTGTAAAAAGGACCTTTTTTTAGTTGCTCTTTGGTTGTGAATGATCTTCCTCGAATCGCCTCGCATCCACCTCTTGTTGAACATCCTTGCCCTGCGATTTCTTTCGTAGGTTCTTGCCGTTTCCTTCTGTTCCTCTCAGACAGTTGACACCCCAACAGGCCATCGTCGTAACTGACATGTTAAGCTGAGTAGAATATGAGGAATCCGAGAACGGACCGGGGAAACAACATTCATAAGATTAACGGTGAAGCATCATTTATCCTGTCGCAAGGCTAGATTGAGGTGTTTCTCACTGCAATAGCTGTTGGTTTTATTCGCTACAGATCAGATAACAACTCTGTCTCTTACACCCAGCTTACAGTGTCGTGTGGGTGTAATAAATTTGTATCACCAATGTTTAATCTTTTGATGCCGTACACAAGTAATTGGCTGGTTGATACTAAAAGCAAATAGCGCTATCAATGCAAGATTGGCGTGATCATTCTTTCGTAGTCGCGCACTGACCAATGATTGGCTGTCTGTTATGAATTATATTAATTATTCATGAGGTAACGTGCGGGCGACAGGCTGCCGCTTGCTGCAGCCAACCTCAAACGGTGGCAGCATTACAAAAAAATCCTGAGGCGAGGTTTTGTCATGGGAAAAATAGACTCGCCAGCTGGAAGAATGAATTGGGTACCGCCACTCGCCCGAGCGAGTGCTAATTTCCACCCCTGGCTATATGTCAACAAGACATCCTGCTGGACGTCAACAAGACATCCTGCTGGACGTCAACAAGACATCCTGATGGATGTCAACATGACATCCTGCTGTGTTAGTTGGTTCGTTTATTAGGTCAATCAAGAACACTGATAATAAAATATCAAGATCATCAATGCATGAATTTAGGTGAACATCATCCGAAGTTAAAGACTTAGTTTCAGTATGAGAAAAAATCATTGCATATTACAGGAGTTGACAAAGATAGAATAAGGAAACTGCCTTCTAGTGTTGGGAATTCGGCTATATATTTTATTCAATACACAGTCACATATTAAAGCAATGTTATACATTGGTTGGCCTTTTCCTTAAATGTTTACATTACAAATAATATGGATGGTTATTCTTAAAAAACATAGCTGAAAAAAAGAGTGATTTCATGTTTACTGTCACAAATAATCAGGCTTTTAAAAATAGAAAGTATTCAATAACAGACTATATATTCCATCACAGTACGCAGCTCACTTTATGACAGGAGTTGATCTAAGGGTTTTGTCTTCGATCAATGTACCTCACTTCAACCGGCATTGGTCCCCTATCTGTCAATACAAGATACGAGCTATAGAGCCTAAACTTGCCATGTTTGCTCGCCATTGGTGTTGTAGTTATTTACAAGCTCTAGTTGTCATCACACTTGCCTTACTTACCGTACCTACGAGGCAGTATATACTGTTTTCCCTAAGAAATATTGAGATCCGAGTGACTGAATGAATGGCTAGTTTACAAAATACATGTTTAGGTTCGATTGCTTGTAAACTAGTAGGTCTTAACTCCCCATATCTTCTGATTTGTCATTGTTTCATATTTGAAATGAGCATACGTTGCTCAACAGGTATTATATGGGGAACATTTGAGTTTTATTCCTGTCAGTATTTTGGTTATGTGGATATTCTTTTGTAGAAGCCTTAGTCTTTTCTACCCTGGAAAATGGCCATTTGTAGCCAAAGACACTATGCCTGACAGTGGCTGTGATGTGTATTGCTCTCATTCTTTCATAGCCAATGGTGGGATCACATCTTCAAAAAACCTGTAGGGGTATCTGATTGCATACATCATATTTTACTAGACGTAACTATCATATTTACTTGTGTAATGGTCGCATGCTTGATTAGGTTGCACCCCCTATGCTTTGTAATTTCGTCAATGAAAAAAGCATTGAAAACAAGAAGCTGCATTTCATAGGCACTTTGGCTAGGCCATCATGATCTTACCATCAAGCTTGCATACAGTACTTTAATATGGAATTTACAATAGTAATGCTTGTGGGGGTCGGGGGGTGTGTGTGTGTGGGGGGGGGTGGGTGGTGAAGTAATTAACTTGTCTTGTTGGGACTTTTTTCTCTGGCTAACAAGCAACACCTTTCTTTCCAGACCAGTGGTCAACTGGTTGCGTCTAACCCTGCAATAAAATTTGCTTATGAAATATGGATCTGACTACCTAAGGCAGTGAGTGCCTCAGTAGAGTTTTAATGCTGTTTCTAATTTTTAGAGATGCAGTCATCCATTGTCCTCATCCAGGTGACAATGTATATCTGGAAGCCACATTCCCATACATCTTCTTTAGTTCCAAGTCTTAAATGAATGAGTGTTGTCCATAACATGATTTGGGAGCATCTGATGAGAACTGATTGAGTGAGGCAGCTCATTCTGCTATTTTACTATATCTGTTAACCAGCAATATTCATGCCCTTTAAGTGGTATCCATATAGGATTGTCAGTTGGAGGTGCATGTACTGTTGTGTTGAGTGGTGCTGGTATTCACTGGACGTATGATTGTTGTCATTATCTGTAGATCAGCCATCTGGGTGATAATGTACACTTGCTTACCACACAGACTGGTAGTCAGTGGAGAGAATGGGTGGTGTGTGGGGTGGGGGGGACTCTAGGGTAAAGGTCAACAATCAGTCATTTACATAATTGCGAATGTTGTAAGTGTCGATTTGACTGTTGGTTTAACTGAAAACTTACCAGGAAACTGTCCACCTGAGCTTACTATGACACTCACACACTTGGGGTAGAGAGACATGGTAGGTGACACTGATTTATAGGTTACAGCTTATAGCAGCGAGTGTACCTTGGCTGAATAAGTGATCACATGAAGTATCTAAACCTTGGTTTTTGATCCCAGTGAATTTTTACTAAGAGCTTTTGGGAGTACTGATCTGATTTACAAGTATTGCAGCAAGTTATAACGTGATCAGGAAATGGCCTATCACATGTGTCCTGATGACATGCGCTCTCTCCCATATCTCTGATAAGGAAATTGTGAGGTGGTTGCCGTATTAGGAAATGACTCGAGTGTATTTTTGTTAAACAGAACAGGAAATACACCTGCCACATGGACCACGCCCGCTTGACTACACTCACATGCTCACACACGCACGCACGCACATACACACACACATACACACACACACACAGAAGCACATGTATATATGTTCTATTGAAGTCTTTCCCGTTATTATCTGGGCATTGTTGGGCAGGTTGACATGCCCAGTTAGTTTGTAATGAAGTAAACCGTTAGGATTGGCAGTGCTATACCCGGAAGATGTGGCGTGGTGAAGCGTGAGGGTCAGTCACCGTGTCATTCCACAACACACCAACCTCATGTTTTCCTCATGAGAGAGTATTTATGGGGTGAAACTTTTAACTATCAATGTTTCGCAACTTCACCGATCAGAGTGAGTCACTGTCTTATATTAGTTAAGCTCTAACAAGCCTTAGTGTGGAATTTGATGAGCATGGATGTTTATTTTCAGGGAAGTTGTGCTTTTGGACTGTTTAGCCGGACTTTGTGACTGTAGAGTGGCAGAAATCAAGAGGAAGCTGGCCTTTGTTGCCTGGATTTCTGAGCTACATTTGTGAGGTGGATATCCAACAGATGGTTTCACACTTCATTGTATGGGGCCTGCTTGAAAACAGTTTGAATGTGATTACATTTTCTGTGAAGTGCTGCAGGAATCCTGATTCACTGCGTCAAGTGATTTACTGCGTCAAGGTCACTGTCAGTAGTGCAAATTGTCATCCATATACTGTACTAGTGTTCTTCAGAGGGAGTTTGTACCCCAATTATGTTTTGTCGTACAAATGGAAAATGTCCTTGCTTAGCAGAACGTAACACGGAGAATGTTGTTTTGCATGAAGGACGTGTATGGGACAGGGTTTCCCCCCCCCCCCCCCCCCCCACACACACACACACTACTCACACGGGGGATGGTGCCAAGTTAATTCCAACTCCATGAAACTCATTCGTGGCCTGTGGATGATAACTGCATTGCCCCTAGTGGTTTACGCCGTGCAGTGTGTGGTGACAAATCAAAGGTCATTGCGTTCATGCGTTAATACTATTGCCCTGCTTCACTGTCACGATTAGCCCTACAAGACGTATATATTTATATTACCGTTCGACCGGCGCTATGTCGCGATATGAAATTGTAGCCAGCTCCATGGGCGTGTTCTGTTCTTTCACTTTGCCCCCATTCCACAGCGGTCCTCCAGCATATCCTCTCGTGTAGCTATCCTGCTTTGTCAATTACATGCCAATTTCTCTACGGATGAGTCTTGGTACAACGCGTGCTGCGCGTATATGAATAATTAGGATCGCGATTTTATTTCAGCTTATTGATTTGAAAGTTAATTTCAATTGTGCCAGCGCACATAAATAGTGTCAACCATGAGTTAGCAAAACACAGAAAATCCGTGTTTACCCAAAATTTCCCACATATATATTTGTCTATGTATGGGTGAGCACGTTATCGCCTGTGACAACGCCCAAGTTCTACGTTGTATACCCATTCTTCACCGCGCCCCTACCGGTCCATAGCTACCCGCCCGCCGACTGCCCCTCCCCTCTCCCCAGCGTTACCTAACAGGTGCTGGGGGCGTTATTTCGTGTTTGAGAAGAAATTGCGCCGAGATAAATCATTTACCGATAGCAGTCTTAATGTAAGCCCGTTCGCCGGAATCTGCTTCCATATCCGTCTACCTAAGCTTGAGGGCGTGAGCCTGATTAACTTAACAGGGAAGAGGTGGGAGAAGAAAAGGGTGAGGGGTGGTGGTCAAGGGGTTTAGAGGGGCTTTGGTTCTTGCTCCCCGTCGTGAGTTTTCTGACGCAATAACGATAGAGCCACGAAGTGATGTCGTCATAATCACACCCAACCCCACGTTGCGCCCGGAGAATAGGTGCCCAAATAACCTTGCCGGTCACAACAAGAGTGGGTGTACAAGATAATGGCATTCAATGTCTTGTATTTGTCTTTGAACAGGTGTCTGACTGAGGAATCATCCACATGTTGTAGACCCATTCAACCACTAAACATAGCCATGTTAATGATGTATTGATCCTAATCACGGTCCCTGAGATATTACCTCCCAGACATGACTAGTATGCTACAGAGAAAAGGTGTTAAGGAGCCAATGAAGACTGTTATCAGCGATGTGACGTCACACTTTGTAGCCCTACTTTGTAGCCCTAGGGTGCAATGTTGTTCACCATTTACCATATTTAACCTGAAGCATAAAAATAACTCCGCCATTACTGAAGTAGTATCAGCACCTGAAGTGTCTGTGAAATGACAGTCCAGATAAACTGAAAGATGTTTTTTTTACAGCTTGTTGGCAAATTGTGCATGTTCTGAAATAGGTCTAACCCGTCAGTGTTATGTGAGGTAGGGTGGGAAGCTGCTTCCACCCACACCTGAGAGCCGGTCCTCAGATGACTCATTAAGGTGTGCTGGAAATATTTGCTCATTTTGCTTGCTTATCACCCATCCACTTGTTATGACAAGAGGCCCTTGTTGTACACTGACCCTTAAACCTTCGTCCATTCCTCTTTCATCTTGATATGGTGAATGGTGTATCCACCATGAATGCGAACCCTGTGCGCTGTGATGTCTGGAAAGTGCATCCCCGCATGTCTCTGGGTGGGATTCAGAGTTACTACAGGTAACATGTGGTTGATGAATGATTATATATATATAACCCTGATCAATATGGACATGTCACACCTGTGGTTATGGAAATGGTGTCATCTGTTGAGTGTTTATTGTAATTAAGAGTAGACAAGAGGATAATTCAAGTGTTTGTTGCACCTGTAATTTGAATAATTTTGTGATTATGTCAGATTGTTTGCAAGGTACCGGTATGGTGTTAAACACAGGTTAACTTGCTTAACGTAACTAACCAACCCAAGGTTGCTGTTGGTTATCTGTACTTCAGAAATTCCCAATCGAGTTTTAACCCAGAGGTCACGTATAAAATGACCATCTAATGACCGCTGCTACCTCATTTGATCTCACACTTGTGGATAGAGACTGATGTAGAAACCTGCTAATTGAACATACCCAGTTGAGGCAGTAATCAAACCAGACTCCGTTAAGGACCGATCTGTCCCACAGCCACTGATAGAGAGCATTCATCTGTGGCGTCAGCTGTACACAATACACCGAGCTGTCAATCACTTTACCCAATAACTGCACAACATGATGACCACTTATGTGGCAATTACTTGTACTCAATGGAACAATATCTTGCGATGTTATGCAGATGAAAGGTATTCTTCTGTACCTTTTGACCCTTTACCAACAGATAACTTTTTGATATTTATTTTTCCCTTTTATTGGTTTCGTGATGATCTCATGCTGTGTCTTGTCTTTTTGATTAATTGTATGATAAACTGCAAGATGTATTTGTTTTGTCTGGACAGGATTAATCATGATTGGATGTCTGTCAACTCTGCAGTCCACTTGACCCCTCCTACACCTTCCTGGTCACAGGTGTCTTACCTGTGAGAGGGATTACCAATCACAGGTTACTCACCTGTGTGGGAGGGATCACCAGCCATCTGAAGCAATAGCTTTGTCACAATCTGTTGCTGTTTGAATTTGTAGAAGCTGTACTCCATGGTGGCAAAGTGGGTTTGTGTGGATTAACCAATCAGAATCACTCAACATGGAGTCTAATCAAGAGAAGACACCTGCCAGAAATAAATTTGGATGTGATCCTATTGATTCCAAGAACATATTTCTAGACAATTATTTAAAATGACAATTTCTGCCTGTGGATTAAACCAGCCTCCATTTCACGTCACAGACTACTTGCTGGAAATATGGTTAAATAGTGAGGGAGGCGCTGGACTGATTTGACACCTGGCCTAGGTAGGCTAAGCACCTGTAGGATGTGGAGTGTCAGCCGGTTACAGGAGCGGATCTGCTCTCTCTTCTACCTGCATGGCCTCTTCTGTGCCAGTCATCCGCTCGCCATCCTGTGTCTTGTCATTCTCACTGTGTTCTCGCTCTGGTGAGTACCATTCTGTTGGTTAATGTTGTCTTCAATGTGATGCGCTGATTGAATTCATTTACCAGCGTCCCCTTCTTAGTCTCCATATTATCTCTGTATAAGGCGGTGTTCAATTCCTGTTCCCCATACATCTTTCCCCCTGTTTTGAGCAGTGTCCAATACCTAGACCACATACATTTTCCCTCTGCCTTTGACTGCACAGTCCTCATTCATATTTTCTTCTGTTTTGAGCAGCATTTGCTTCCTAGTTTTCATGCAGCTTACTCCTTTTTAAAGCAACTTTCTCTTCCGTCTCTTTATATCATTTCCCTGTTTCAAGCACCATTTTCTTAACAGTCTCCGTATATTTGTTCCCTGTTTCAAGCAATATTCTCTTACCTCTCTCCACATATATATATATATATATATATATATATATATATATATATATATATATATATATATATATATATATATATATATATATATATATATATATATATATATATATATATATATATATATATATATTCTCTGTTTCAAGTACCATTCTATTACCAGACTCCCATATCTTTTCCCTGCCTCAAGCACCATACTCTTACCAGTCTCCATATATTTTTTACCTGTTTCAAGCACCGTTATCGGACCTGTCTCCGTATCTATATTCCCTGCTTCACCTTGCATTCTCTGTAGTCTCCTGACATATAGCACTGTAGTGTCACTATAACATGTACCACGTTGTGCTCCACGCACGTGGTCATTGTAAGTAGACCGGTCCCATCACTCCATGACTGCCATTTACAGCAATTAGGCCACGTGATTCTGTTCAACTCAACAACATACATCAGGGTCCCATGCCAGTGTACTTGCAAGCTATTGTCCATGTTTGTGATACATGCTATATTTAGCCTACAACTTTAACAATAACAACATATGTAATAGTCAGCTATTACATCTATCCCCGTGTCAGCAGCTCGTATTGTGATGACTGTGATATAGTGGTGCGACATATGTTTCGTGGGGGACGGGGTTGAATTGTTATATAAGGATATTTATGAATGAGTTCTGTTGATGATGTTTTGTAAAGCTGATATAAGCAGAAAACACGGGATCAGGGTTAGGTCAAGCTGGTTGTTGTTATAGTGGATCTGAAGAAATCACTGAGAGATTGGTAATCTATTGTGGGTATCACTTAAAATATGTCTGTGAGACTTGTGAGATTGACAGTGCTGACCGCAGGAGATTACTGTGGTTGATCATTATCATGCTGTAGTGATAACAAGCTTTCTCTTGTGTCCATTTTATCACCATATCACAATGCTGTTTCACTGATAATGTTGTCTATGCATTACAGCTTGCCACTGGCTAGACTTCCCATCCCCACCAATGCTCCTGAACACTTCACCACACCAAGTCGTGGCTACAAGCCCCCTTCTGTTCTGGCTACACTCCCGCACCAGCAGACCACAGAAGCTGATAAACAGCCACGATGGGTCAGTATGCAACCTCCATGGCTCAGTATACAACCACCATGGGTCAGTTTACAACCACCATGGGTCAGTATACAACCCCCATGGGTCAGTATGCAACCTCCATGGGTCAGTATACAACAGTATACAACCACCATGGGTTAGTATACAACCACCATGGGTCAGTATACAACCTCCATGGGTCAGTATACAAGCCACCATTGGTCAGTATACAAGCTCCATGGGTCAGTATACAACAGTGAACAACCACTATGGGTCAGAATACAACAGTATACAACCACCATGGGTCAGAATACAACAGTATACAACCACCATGGGTCAGAATACAACAGTACACAACCACCATGGGTCAGAATACAACAGTATACAACCTCCATGGGTCAGAATTCAACCATGATGGGTAGTGATTAGTCAGCATATAGAAACCGTGTGAACTACCATGATTGATCAGTATACAAGCTAAGTGAGAAATACTTGCACACGCCCTGTCTCTCTGACAGTCTGTCTGACATCTGTTTTTCAGTCGTAGCATGAGCTGTATAGATCATGTCTAGTTCACTGATCCAGGCACAGATGGTATAGCCATGCTGGTCCCATGTGGTGTAGGATTCAACAAATGACTGACACAGTTTTGTTTGTGATATCGCAGTATGTATTGTATGTTCTATTGATTAAAGCCTATGAAGAGGGGCACAGCCCGGCCCTCTAACCAACTCAAGGACTTCTTTTAATGCGATGCTGTTTGTTGCAGTATTTTGGCAAGCCTGTGGGCTATGTGCAACAGATCGTGGTTGAGTCTGTGGTGTCTCCATGGGACCACCAACAACTCATCCCGTCTGATGCCTATAGGGGGCCCATCGCCACCTCATTTGACATCGTAGATCTCGTCAACAGACTCAGCCACAGAGAAGGGTGAGGGCCATGTCTCTGTAAGATAGTATGTCGGCTATAGCTAATCAGCCAGTATTTTGTCGGGAGTTTTTTTGGGAAGTGTATCTACACATATGACCAACAATTTCTCTCAGAGTGATGTGATCGGATGGTCATTATTTCAGATATGTATTGTGTGCATATTGATTAGATAATCCAACCTTGTACTGCATATACTGATATACACTGATTTTCCAACCTGTGCTCTAATGGTCGATTCTCCAATAAAATCCACTCCCATGATCAATAAGTGTGGTCGATCCTAATGAGATCAATTCCAATAATGATGCTAGTCTTAAGCTGCATGAATTACATTCTATTGCTCCATCAATACCTGACATAGTTCCATGGTACCCTCGGCTGCTTGCAGGGACCAGACAGTGTCCTTACATGACCTGTGCTTTCATGTCAGTGAGCCTGCCCTTGATAAAACGGTCAGGCAGCGTCTGAGGGACAAAGGACTGAAGCTTCTCTTGCCGGAGTATGGCTGTCTTATGGTCAGCCCTGCCAACCTATGGAACAACCAGAAACAAGAGTATGATGTCTATGTTCACGTTATGATTTGTTTCTCACGTTATGATGCTTTACCCGACTGCCTTATTGGTTGTGTATCATATTTTTGAGAAGAATTTTCGGAAAAAGAACCTGTTTAACGTTGAATCGTTGTATAAGGTTTATATGCATTAGAATAAAACAGCAAATGATATATATCTTTATTTCAATAAGTTTTCAGGTGATGGCTGAGAGAAATATATGTTTCAACCGGAGTTGAACCCATCAGTTATGACAGTATGTTTGTCCCTGTGTTTGTAGATATACAGCAGACAGGGATGTCATAAGGAGAGTATTTGATAACTTTGGTCCTCCACTTGACACTCCCCCCTCAATAAAAGGTACACATGCATCCAAATACTTGATTTTACCCTCATTGATCTATGTTGAGGGATTGTTCGAGTTCTTTGCTTTGACTTATTTGTGCTGTGTTTCCACCCTGTTTGTGAAGATATCCTCTTTGGGGTTCCCTGGAAGGACACTGGTCTGAAACGTTACTTCATTAGGAACAGGGAACGAGCTATCTCATATGCTGTCACCATTGTCATGTCCAAGTATGATGCCAAGTAAGTGTAGAAGCAGTATAATGGAGTGAACATGTGACATGTGCTGAATTTATATCATCCATGTGTAGCGTATATATCCATGTACAACCCTGTGTTTTGTGTTTAAAGATATGTGTAGCATTAATTAAAACAGGTGAAGTTCATATAATTTTGACATGTATTGTAACATTTTATATCTGACTATATGAGTTAGCTTGGTGATTGTCTAAGAGATATATGTACATAGGTACTTGGAGGCCCTGGAGGAGCAATTACACAACCTCTTCCCTGAGAGTGTACCCAGCAACGCCAGTGAGGCCCCACGAGACCTCGTTCACATGCACTTCAAGGGGATCAACTACATCGCGGAGTACACACCACTGCTTGTCACATACGCCCTACTCTTCATGTACATCTATTTCTCTGTCAGTGAGTAGCTCAGACTTATTCAAGAATGTCAGAAGTTTTGTATCAACTTTTGTAGTCAATAATTTCACATTGAAAGGTTACACAAAACTTATCAAAAAAATCATCAAACATGGTTAGACATGAGAGAGTTCCAAATTACATGTTAATTACTTCACCTATGGCATTATCTAGAACAAACGCTAATGCCCTACAGGCGTCGATTACATTGGTTTTAATGGGCAACTGAGTGTATCAGACAGAGTAATTAGTGAATGTACACCCTTGATGCTAAGGCTAGTTCAGTACATGATGGTTCTTTCACCACTTGAGATTGATGGTGAAGGCTTTCCCCTTATTTGGTAATTTAAGAAACTGCTACTATAAGCAGGTGGGACTCATTACTGCAATTTAGAATTCCCTCTAGACACAGTAGTGTTGATTGTATTGCTACTGTTATATACCTGTGCCTTTATAATTAACTTGCACCTTGGCCCACTGTGCTTCACCTGTACGTTTTGCTCATTATGATACGTGCGGGTGTACAGGTAAGATTGAGATGGTGAAGTCCAAGTGGGGTCTGGCGCTAGCAGCCGTCATCACTGTCATTGCCTCTCTCCTCATCTCAGTCTCCATCTGCTTTTTCTTCGGTATGACACCCAGTCTCAGTGGCAGGTGAGTAGAGGCTGATTACAGGTTGAAACATACAATCAAACATACACACACACTGGGCATACATACACACCTGTTTTTGTGTATGCCTGCATGTATACAGTCCTTAATTGCACCTCACTTATGCACAAACACCCACTTCACAACACAATTTGTCATCTTTATGAACTTGAACTTGTAAAGGTTGTTTTATCTTCTAGTGATACTTTTTTCATATCTATGAGCTATTGTTTGATAAAATGCAATGTTCCATCATTGTGTGGATGTGGTTTTGCAGCGAGATTTTCCCCTACCTGGTGGTTATCATTGGCCTGGAGAACAACCTCGTCATTACCAAGTCTGTTGTCTCCACACCTGTACACCTGGATGTCAAGCTCAGGGTGGCTAAAGGTGAGACTATCATGGTTATTGTTTAAGGGCTTGTGGTTATTGGTGAGGTCGCGTGTTTATTGATCAGGTAAGGTTCTGGTCATCATGACCTACATAATGGCAACAATGTTTGAAGTAGATGAGACTTACTCAGTTAATACAACACCAGTTAATGAGCTATCCACCATGCCATGTAAGAAGGCTATGTTTATCAATTGATGCACATCTTAATATGTTTTTGTTGATGTATATGTGGTACAGGTCTCAGTAAGGAAGGCTGGTACATATTCAAGAACATGACATTAGAATTGGGAGTGCTGGCATTTGGTTTTATTAGCATGGTGCCCGCCATTCAGGTAAGAGATGTTTTCCCTCTCTCATTAAAAGAGTTTCCTATTGTATCCTTTTAAATATTTACCAGTCTTTGTTTGAAAGATGAAATGGTGTCACTGTTGAATAGAACTTTGTTGAGTCAAGGTTACTTAAATGAAGTGACTTGAATGTGGCATGTTGCAGGAATTCTGTCTGTTTGCGTTTGTGGGACTAGTGTCGGACACGTTCCTTCAGATGTTCTTCTTCACCACAGTAGTAGCTATTGACATCAAAAGAATGGAAGTAAGTCATTGGAATGGTTCCATATCGAGAGTAATCTGTGATCCATGTGATGTCAGAAGGTACTATCACCAATGTTTATAGTAACTAGTGTTTTCTTCTACTGTAGTTGTTTGTTAGCATCCAGTCACTCTCTGTATTTGTCCACAGCTGACAGACATCCACCGTCAAGGCCTGATGAGTGAATCCAGTCAGCAGTCCACAACCCCGTCCTTACCTGTCCCACGAGTCTGTCCTGTCATGGCCCGTTTCACCACAACTCGCACCCCTCAGCCGCCCAAACTTCCCCGCAACCCCTCTTCTCTCGGCCTCAACCGCATTGCAGCTGCCACCGCTGGTTACCGTGCCAAGCCAGCCTCTATATCCGGTCGTTCACCCAGCTTGGAAGCTGTGGGAAGGGATGATTCTATGTTTAGGGAGGCAGGAGATGAATTGAACCCTGACGGTAGACACACACCACGGAGAGTGAAGCTGCTCAACTTCTGGGCTCGGACGCGAATCATACAGAGAGCTATCATGGTGTGTAATCTGTGTGTAAACGTGCAGTTTATGCTTATCTATCCTTACCAAATCAATAATTTATATATGATGAAATGAAACTTTAGTGTTACAATAAGAGGTAACAATTTCTGCATGATAAAGATGAGTACGAATTGTGTGGTATTTGATGTGATCACATTCCTCCCCAGGCAAGTGTGGTGCTGTGGGTCCTCCTCTTTGTCTATAAAACCAGTCTGGTCGATGACCTCAATGAGGGCAACAACACCAGCATCCACGTAACCAGCAGCGAACACAAACCTACCACCAGAAACGTGGACAAGTTACCTGCCAAAATCATGCAATATGCCCACAACAGTCAGCCCAATGTGGAAGCTTATGAGAAGAAGATGTCGAGGCATATGGAGGGCAGTGAGAAGGAGAACTTTGTGGAGGGTGGTCAGAAGTGGCTGCAGTCATTCATGACAGAGGAGCATTCAGAGAAATGGAAGCGCCTTGCTCACGGACACTGGCCGACGCTGCTCGGGTACTACAACATCAGTCTGGGTGGCAGGTGAGTGGGGTCACGAGGGTCATATCGACGTACGTCTGACGTATTGAAATGTTCATTTGACTAAACACTGAGGTATAGTGGCAGTTGTGAGGCTATCATTAATTGATTTGCAGCTTTCGCATGTATGCTACAATCTCAGCTGTATCATACTCGTAGGTAACCGCACTGCTTACCACATTGTTGGAGTTGATTGATTGGAGTTAAATGATGATGCCCATATTGTTTCTCGCCACAGGTACATCACCATCCTTCCCACCATCCATGTCTCTAACACCCTCAACGTACAAGATGCTCTCCAGATGCGACATGCCCTGGCCACATCCTCCCCTGCCCACCAGACCTACAACTGGAAGCCCGAGGAGGACCTCCCAACCTCCCCCAACCAGTCCTCACCTCTCGACCTCGTCATGCAGCGCCTCACTCGCGTACCTCGCACAAAACTCGAGCTGGTAGCCACGGTGCTCTTCGTGGTGGCTAACTTGGTGATTCTCACCTTCACTGTCATCTATCTGTACAAGTGTATGTGCTCAAGAAACTACGCTAAATGGAGAACATCGTGGCAGAAGTCTCGTAAAGGGAAGAAGGGGGCTACTTACTACAAGAAGATCAGGGAGTCATTGCCAATAGTGCTCAGAGGTCATAATCAGGTCAGTTTCTTTTTGCGGTTTTCTAGTGCACTAATGGGTGTGTATTATATCTTGATTCATCATTTAAATCATGCTTGTAAGCTTAGCTGTGGAAATTTGGTCTTAACCTTCACACTTAACCTTAACCATTACAATTTGTCTTGATGTGTACAAGCTGCCAGTGTGTAATCATTACGTGTGTAATCATAACGTGTTGGTCAGGAGGTGGAGTGTCTGTGTATGGACGGCCCTCTGGTGGTCAGCTCGTGTCTTGGAGGCCACATACGAGTGTGGGACTCCTCGTCTGGTGAATGTGTCATCCACATCGACAGGAAACAGTCAGTGGCATTATGGGGCGTCTTATTGCTAGAATATATGCTAGTGCTTTCGTGATAGTAAAATCTATTCCTTGTTTGAGACTCAGTATATTATATTTGTCCGAACTTTCCTATGGATTCACATGAAATAGTACTTTTTTCTTGTGCAAATTGGATCCAATTGTGGAACTAATCCTTGTTTTCTAATGATCATAAATATATATGCTGTCAAGGAACATCTTTATACAACAATAATTCCTGTCTGTTTGTTGCTTATTATGACAGATGTTGTATGTGTGTCGTGCAGTATCACTCCCATGCCACCACAGAGTAACAGGGAACCTGCTGCAGGCCGTAATATGGACGACAGTGAAGCTGACCTATATGCTGAATATCATGAGCCCAACTCCATCAAGTTTGATTTCCCCAGCCATTACTCTGCATCAAGGGGTTGTGTTGGCCCCCCTCCACCACATAATAGCCCTCCAACACCAGGGCCCAGCCCAGGGAGGTCGACACTTCAGTTTGACTTCAGTCAGGCAAATTATAACAGTAGTCCTGGAATGAATTCACAGACAATCTATAACAGTGTTTCCGAGACTGTTTATAGCCCACCAAGTTATGTATCCAGGCAGGATATTTGTCCAAAGACTAATTATAGCAACGTTTCGGGGTCAAGCCCGCCAACAGACTATAGCATAGTGTCTGGACCTGGAAAGAGTCCCGATTATGTGGGTAATACAGCCCCGCGGGGAGTGTACACAGGTAACCAGGGTTATAACACCATGCCCACTACACAGGGACAGTTTGAAGGGACATCAGGGCTCAGTGCAAGTCCTCCTGCCCCTCCATCTGGGGTGAGAACCTCATCATCAACAGAGAGACTGCACTCCAGTAATATGCATATCACGCGGCGATCCTCACACACACGCCATCGCAGTGCTGACATCAACATGGCTGACTTTCTGCCTGATCTCAGCGAGACTATTGACACAGATTTCCAAGGTGCTAGACAAGGCTCTCACAAGCATGGAAGCTCCACACAGGATGCTACCCCCTCCTCAAGTGCCCCATATGACTTCAGTCAGTTTGACGCTTGCTATGATAATCACCGTCAGTTGATGTCAGAAAGGCAGAGGTATGAGATGCGTAAACGCAGTTCGGCTGAGTATAATGGTGGCAGCATGGAGATAGAGGAGCGAGATAGCAGAAGAACGTGGAGCATGGGTGGGTATGACCTACCCCAGGCACTCTGTTTCCACACCCCTCCTCACTCCAATCTTATATAAGACCTAATACAGGGCTTACTGGCACGAGCTGCATGTCAAGTCTAATCAAACTAAATGCAAGCTGCAGACTTAATTTTAATTTCATGTTGTTTCATATAGTTGAACTTTATTTATGAAGATCTTTTGCAATATATACATGTAGCTCAAATGCACCCATATGTATAGAGGAGACTGTTTATCGTATTTCCTGTTATTGTATGTCCTGTTAATAATTCCCTTCTGGACTCCAAAATTTGATTTCTGTATAAATTTGGGTTTTTTTTATTACATAGGATCAAATCCCTATGACGACGATGAGAGCAGCCTCTTTGTGAACGAGAGCAGTTTATTGGACAGCCCGGAAAATGCCCCTGCCCTCTGGTGTATGACTTGCAAAGATAACTTGATCATCACTGGCTGCGGCAACGGACGTATCGAGGTATGTTGTCTGCAGGATGTCCGTACCACTTTTTGAATTTTTCTTCTATTAAACCAGAGAGGTCTGTTTTGTGTGGATAGAGATTCTGTTGCAATTCATTAGTGTTTTCATGTCTGTAGTTTTGGGATGGTTTGAGTGGAGTACTCAAGTATATACACCAGCACAACTCCCTGGGAGTAACCAACATCTGCTTTGTGGGTCACAAGTAAGTGTCCCTATCTGTGAGTCCACTGATTGATTGAGATGAGTGATGCTTATTGGTTTGTCATTTCACCCATGTTTTATATATAAGGGACCTATTACAAATCCGTCCTCCCATGTTAATTGTGTATCAGAGTGATTGCAGCCCGACTTGACGGCAGTATTGACTTTCTGGAGCTGGAAACTTTCATCAACAGTAACAAGTCAAGTCTGCCTCCAACCAGATCTCCCCATATCCACAACAGAGGTAGTCTACTGCAGCCCCTCAGTCCTGCCCCTGCGGGTTGTATTGCTGCCATTAATATAGTTACATCTTCTGATATTATATTCACACCTCATAAACAATGGCATTGTTAATGTTACCTCATATTTGATTTTTAAAAATCGGAATGTATTAAATCTTATTTTCTTTAATATTATTCAATTCAATTGCCGGCCATTACAATCGTATGTTTATTTTCTTGAATTAGCACTTTGCCCCACTCATACAGGTCACGTAAGACAGCCCAGTAACCCCTCCCTGGCTGATCTCAAGTCTTGGGATGATATTATCCATGTGACCTTGCTCACTTCATCACATGCTCACCAGCAGCCAATCAACAAGCTCATAGCTGAGAGTAGTCGAGTCGTCTCTGCAAGTCAAGACCATACGCTCAAAGTCAGCAGAACAGTTCCATTTTCTACCTATTTAGTACAAATGTCCTTTTGCATGATGATACACACACACACACACACACACACACACACACACACACACACACACACACACACACACACACACACACACACACACACATATATATATATATATATATATATATATATATATATATGTCCAGTTATTGACACTGACTATGCCTTTTATGCCGTATACAAGCATGGAAAAGTTAAACTACATTCAGTGGTGTCCTTATATTATGACTGCCTCAGGTGTTTCGACTGGAGGACTCTTTGTGTCTATACACCTTACATGGGCACCTGGCTAGTGTCACTGCACTATTTCTAGACCAGGTAAGACTCGATCAAAGCTTTTCTCTGGCTTCCATCAATAGTGCATGCACAAACCTGCTCTCCTGGAAAATAGAATAAAGAGTATATAAATAGTATCATTGATTAGTTTTTGGACGCTAGAGATGATGGCTGTGGTAGTCTAATGCATTAGGGCTTTGATGATTGATAAGTTGTCCATTAATTTCTGGTGTAATACACACTCTTTGTCATCCCATGAATCATTATTTATTTCCTGTATGACTCCATGTGGGTTTGTCGTTGACGGTGTGTAGGTGGCGCCACTGGCGGCTGCAAGCGGTTCAGAGGACGGTGATGTCCGTGTATGGGACATGTTGACGGGGGCCTGTGTTCATAAGCTACAGGGCCATGTGAATACAGTCACAACCATCACCTGTACACCTGTGTATGTGATCAGCACTGGCATGGATGACAGGCTGTGTGTGTGGGAGAGGTGTAAAGGCACACTGCTTCACTGGATACAGATGGTAGGCATGGCATTATCATAACATAAGTGGCTGTTATCCTAGTTCATGAGAATAACTCACTCAAAAACATATTCTGTCTCATATTCTCCCTCATGATCACACAATGAGACTTTTGCAACACACAATCTCATATGCACACACTCACACTCACTCTCAAACACACACACACACACACACACACACACACAACCATGCATGCCAGATATTCATACTTGTACATATATGCACCAGCCCAGTGGGACACCTGTTTTTCTCGCACTTTATGAGATGGTGTTCTTACTGGTATTTCATCTTCTAATAGGTTCAAATTGTCCGCTATTTATCCCTCTGTACTGTTCTGTTTCTTTGGAGGATTGACTGTCCATCGTAATAGTGTGGTGCTTCTGATTGCCATTATTGGACTGGTGGCCAGTGACCATCTCGCCGTTGCCCCTCCATGACCCTATGTTGTGTGTGTGTGTGTGAACAGGAGGCTGGCTTCTGTAACAGTGTAGCCATGCTGACCAGTAACCTCATGGTGACTGGTGGACAGGTACTTAAACCTCTTATCTTTACCCTGCAAATGATACATTCCACTCTATGTCTTGATTAAAATAATGATACATACCAGGCAAGTTTTACTGGTACATATATATTTGATAGTTTTCCATTTTCCTGTTAGGTTGACATCATTAATCTTTTCCATTTTTTATGATACTCTGTTGTTAATGTTAATATTCTTTAATAGTGCTTGGTTCTTGAAATGATAAACTAAATATGATATTTTGTGGAGGTTCATGGCTAATGTACATCATGTGTTGTGACTGGTTAGGGCCGGCTGTATCTATGGGATGTACCTAAAGGGGAAGTTCTGCGTGCTGTGTCCCTGGGAGACTATGATTGCTCTGTCTTTGTCAACCAACTGGTTGTCATTGGTAACTCAGCTGTCATATGTGACTATGGCAACCAAATCTGTGTCATCCATTTTCCTTCAGTGCTGGAGAAATCAGACTGAAAATATTGGCCAGTGAAATGCTGTGTTTTCTCTGGGGTTGTATTCAGTGGGTGGGGATTGTTTCTTCAATGTAATCTCTGAGAAGCTCTTTGAAGCAAAGAATTGCGTCAATTTATCGGGAACTTATCCGGTGAATTTAAACCAAATGTCATTTTGTGTGCAGTTGAAGACTTGTTAGTGAGTGTTGGTTGAGTATCATGCATCTTTAACAGTGATCCTGTCAGTGACGAATCTGATATAGTCATTAACTTTTGTTAAATCTGATGCTTAATTTATATTTTTATAGCTGTAATTAATGGTATGAATATTGTTTAATTTATGATCTGGCTTCCTGTTGTGTCTGCCTTAGACGTGACACTTAGTAATGGGTTGTCGAAAATCAATTCATTGTGTTAGAGTTATCAGCAGTTGCCAAACAGAAACTGTTAATTATAAGCATTGATTGACTTGTGCACCGTTTTGTGCCTAGCCACATATTATGTTTGAAGAATCCATGCTGTGGTTGTTCTTCATTCATGTTAGCTAGCTTTTGTTATATGGTCATTTCCTTGGTTGATATATATTTGGTGTGTACAGTGATTCCAGTGTGTGGCTTTGTTTGTATTGTGGGCAGCAGTCTGTGTTGATCTCAAGCCACTCCTAGTGTTCCACCGTTGCCATAGTATTCCATGGTTGTCATGCTTACCATTGTTGTCATAGCACCACAGACATTTCCTCCATTCCAGAGGGAGTTTCTTTTATGTTTCTTAGACTATGTGGTTGCTGTAAATAATCTAGGCCAGTAATTGGACTATCTGAATCATGGCTGCCAAATGTAGAGGTTATTTTTAATTTTATAGCATGTCTCTCACGGCTGTATATTGTTCAAATTATATTTTCATACTTTTCATTTGTTTCATCACAGAATGTCTCTTTCATCACTCAATGAATATCTGATATGTTGTTGCAATGATGCTTCAATGTTTGCCATTTGTGTGTATAAAGTTATCAACGTACTATATTTATTTGTTTGATATTTAATTTGGTTGCTGAAATGCTACAGAACAGGACCAACTAGGTTGAGTACCAGATTTGTTGTTTATGATGTAACACTGTTTTTGTCATTTTGTTACTGTGTCATTTCCTCAATGCTAACCTAAAGGAGAGACTGTTCAATTCCAGTAACAATTTAAATATAACCCTGGTTCAGGTAAGTATCATTACTTGGTCGTCATCGCCGCAGAACAACTATCTATCAAGAATGTTGTTAATGGAGTCGGTCACTTATAATCCTTGCTTTGCTGATGCATTGAATGCAAATTATCTTCGTTGCTTTAATTGCCTTGGCATGTTTGGTTTTTAATAGAATATTTTTTTCACTTAATATCTACTTATGAAATTCCATTATCTTCTCATTCAGAAGAACCCAAATGATATAATTTCAAAGTGGACATAGAATAAGCTCTCTTACAGAAATAGTGTCGCTTGTGAACTGGAATATTTATGTATAACTTAGCATTAACATCAAAAGTTGTGTGTAAATGGAAAGAAAGGAGTGAATTTGCTGAGAAAGATATTGTTATGATTAGTTTAACTTCGTCTAACAAAAATCATGATGTGAGGATGCTAAACCATGAAATGCTTCCTGATCTCCACAGATTAGTTGGTATGAATAAATCCATCAAAGCTCATGGCTAGATTTGACTTATGCCACTGGTGGAGATTCATCGGCTCAGACAATACCCTCAACTACAGTTGACACCTCACTGTACCTACACTCCACCTACTCCCCCTACAGTCACAATCACTGTCCCATAATTCTTCCTCCTCTTCAAGCCCCTATCCCAAGCTTTACGTTTACTCATCAGTTCACAAACCGCTCCTACATTTACCTATGTCAAACACATTCAGCTATGCCATCACTTTACACCTTCAACATCATCTAGCTATGCCGTCAACTTGAACCTTCAACATCATTTAGTTGTGTCATCAGTGTTCATGCTACACTTCTGTGCTTCACCAATACCCTCCACTACATTGAGCTGAACTATCAGTCGACTTCCTCCCGTACATTGAGCTGAACTATCAGTCGACTTCCTTCCGTACATTTAGCGGTACTATCAGCCGACTCTAGTCGAGGTCCCCTAGCCCTTGGCTGCGGGCCCTGTTTACATGTTAATGATATTCAATACTCGCGCACGGTAATATAAATATATACCGTCGTGACTGAAGATGTGTGGGTCGTGTGGAAAGTGTTTTTATATCACGACTCCGGGGCTACTACCAAGTTGTGTACTTACGTAAATATTTATGTCGACAAATGAGATGAATATCCGCTTAAACGAATTATTTTGGTTATCCACTGTCTCGTTATTATTTAGCAATAGTCGAATAAACTTTTAGAATCACAACTTTCATTCGCGGCAGCCCCAGTTTTGGAGATATGACGTCAGATTACGAAGTTCCAGTTTCACTCGCCATGTGGCTGCAGGTCCCGGTGGAGGGGGGGCGCTTAAGTGTATATAGGGTAGTATACATGTGTCGGGGTAGGTTTTTTTCGGCCTCCCGACGAATTTTGTTGACCTCATACTTGTAGGATGGGGTATGCTCTTGCCATTTTACCTTGTATGACGGGTACAGGTTTTTGAGATCCCGGGGCACACCCCTACGCATGTCAAGGCCAAGTGCCCCCTCCAGACTGCGGGAATCAATAAGTGTTATCTTTTTTTAAATGTCATTGTGATATCGTTAAATACATATCGCCCTTCAAAGTAGATATTTCCAAAGATAATCATTGATAAAATGACACATATACTTAAATAATAAAATTCAGAAAGAAAAAAATCGCTTGCGAAGAACCTTGTCTGCGCATGCGCGCAGAAACCGATCTTGTCGTTCAAAATAAACATGAACTTTTCAGAATTTGTGTGGCCGGATTAAATCGCCCTTGACGAATCATTTATGTGAAAAATTATTCTTCATATGTACATGTAATTATCGTGTATAATTGGAACTCTCATGTATCGTTCACGCGGTTACGATCTTAGCACGACGTTAATAAACGTCGTGCACGGCTACACCACGATTTGTTGTTTCAAGCTGAGCGGTACCCTTAATCACACAGCCGGTGAGAGCCCTTGAACTGACTGTATTACGTTAACATACTATCATGCAGCTAAGCGATTAAAGCGCTTGTTGTGGTGCCAATTTGAACTTGTAAGACGCCCCCTAATTCTAGAAGACATTCAGTGTGTTCTCATAGGACGCAGACTACAACAATGTTCATGACGTCACATAAAACCGAGGGTGTTTATCACAAGCCAGTTTACGATCTCCTTGCGCGTCGGCTTCTGCGCAGGCTAGCATAGCGTCAAACATGTCTGCCATGGAGAGTGGCCAGTTTCATGAGCCAGACGCACGCAACCAAGGTCAATCCGGGTCACAACCTTTGCGTTGATTGGTCAAGCAGGAGCTGTCACGAAGATTAACGAACATGTCTAATGAATATTCGGACGCACCAGTGTTAGACCTTGTCTTGTCATAGACTCTAGGGCGAGATGCGGAGCGGAACCCGTGAAGTCTGGGACGCAGACTAAGTCGACTCCCTCCTCTACATTTAGCTATACCATCAGTCGACTCCCTCCCCTACATTTAGCTGTACCATCAGTCGACTCCCTCCCCTACATTTAGCTGTACCATCAGTCGACTCCCTCCCCTACATTTAGCTGTACCATCAGTCGACTCCCTCCCCTACATTTAGCTGAGCCATCAGTCGACTCCCTCCCCTTACATTTAGCTGTACAATCAGTCGACTCCTTCCCCTACATTTAGCTGAGCCATCAGTCGACTCCCTCCCCTACATTTAGCTGAGCCATCAGTCGACTCCCTCCCCTACATTTAGCTGTACCATCAGTCGACTCCCTCCCCTACATTTAGCTATACCATCAGTCGACTCCCTCCCCTACATTTAGCTGAGCCATCAGTCGACTCCCTCCCCTACATTTAGCTGTACCATCAGTCGAATGATTCGCATCTCTCCCTTATTTTCAGCTTGTACATAAGTTCAGTTTGTGTTGATCACAGTTGATAACTTTACCGCGAATGCATAATATTCAAAACATTTAACAACCAACAGTCAGTATAAATACGGTCTTTGTTTATTCAGTTGAAGCAAGTCTCACAGGTGCGACATATGATTAGCATTTAACTGACTTGATACCGAGTGCTGTGCTCTTCTAACGACAGCTGCCAACGAAAGCTAATATCGAGCGTAAATTTCATCCCCAAAGCATGTCGACAATCAAACATATATGGCACACGAAGAACTTATTGTAACACTACACGTGGAAGACACTTACATTGGGTAATCCTTTAATGGACAATCCAATAGCAGCGGCCATTTTGGCCAAGCCTTCAGTCTCAATGTGATTTTTGTATATGAAAGAAGGGAATATTAATCCATTGCGATGGGCGTGTGAGCTGATGAGCAGCACGCACCCACCGACCCCGTCTACGCTCACAACGGCGCCCTCGCCTGTCAAGTCAGGGAGGTACTTCCGTAGCGTGACACTGTAACCCTCCAACATTAAGTAATCCTCTGGTTTAGATTTGATAAAAGCAAGGGATTCTTTTGTTTCTTGCCAGGTATTGCGATCGTAGACTTTAGGTTGTCCACCTGACCCATAGTACAAACACGACGGTACAGTCACGTTCGCTTGGGCTGACAGCAGGTGCTGTATTAAATCTGGTGGGAAGTAATTGACATCGCTGTCTATCCACAGCACCCATTCTTCGTCCCTTAGACCTCGGAAAAGCAGCTGGTTCCTGGCCTTAGCTAAGTGACTTCTACGTACCCGTTGCCAGTCGGGGTCATGACGACTAGAAAACGGCATGGAATTGATGCTGATGTTCAAGTGATGTACTTCGATTCTATGGAAATACGATTGCAACTGTTTCACTCTTATAGACGCTAATTCGTATGTCTTATCCCTGCTGGAGTCCTCGCCGAAAACCACTGATATAAGATCGTGCGGGTAGCTCAGGGTGCAAATTAAGCTCAAGAAATGGTGGATATGTTTGGCTGAATTAGATACAGGAGTCAAAATCACAACACGAGATCGGTGTATGTCCGACTGGTTCGCGTTGTAATTAGACTTCTGCTTTGCTTTCTCATAATAACGGAGAAAGCTGGCATTAAGTTGGTAGTCCAGAGGACAGTTTCTTCTGCGCTCAGTCGGTTCAACCGCTGGTTGATCTGTGTCCCTCAACGGACCCCATGCGTTGTCTGAGCGCTTCTGTAAGTCGTGGTGACTAATGGGAACGTGTTCGTCATGGTGACATGAGCCTGGGAGGATGGTGCTGCTGAGACTAACATAGACGACCACCACCCCTACCACCAGCACCAGAAACAGCATCCGTGGGAGGGACACCTTCATGGAGCTCCACTCCACCATGGCCACACTCGGTGGGGCTAAGACTGCTTCTGGATTAACAAACAATATATAAATGTGTATTGTTATATTAATTTATTGTCGTATGGATTTCCCTTCGACGAGTAAAATTAAAGCTAAGGGAATCAGCCATATGTAAGTTTAGATTATCTCTCATAACACGAGTTGTTTGTTAGTAGGAGATCCGCCACACAGGCAGTTAGCATTAAAGCAGTTTTGAACAACAACCGTATTTTGATTATTAAACCACATTTACAATATGGATACAATGGCGTCGCATGATAATCAGCGAACTGTATAGCAACCGGTTGTGCAGTAGGATAATTGGGATGTGAGAGGGGTTGTGGTAGGTTCGGATGCGGTGGGAAGGTGTGTGATAAGTTGGGATGGTGTGGAGGTGGGTCGGGTTGGTGTGGTGTGCGGGTGGGTTGGTTGGTGTGGTATGGGGTGGGGTGGGTCGGTATGGTGTGCGGATGGGTTGGTGAGGTGTGGGGGGGGGGGGGTGGGTTGTGTGTGGTGTGGGGGTGGGTTGGTGAGGGGTGGGGGGGGGGTGGGTTGGGTGTGGTGTGGGGGTGGGGTGGGTTACTGAGGTGTGGGGGTGGGGGTGGGGGGGGGGTTGGTGTGTGGTGTGTGGGTGGGTTGGTGAGGGGGGTGGGTGGTGTGGGGTGGGTTGGTGTGGTGGTGTGGGTGGGTTGGTGAGGTGTGTGGTGGGTGGTGGGTGGGTGGGGTGGGTGGGTGGGGTGGGTGTGGTGTGGTGTGGGGTGGGGGGGTGTGTGTGGTGTGGTGTGTGTGTGGTGTGTGGGGGGTGGTGGTGAGGGTGAGTGTGTGGGTGGGTGGGGTTGGTTGTGTGGTGGGGGGGGGGTGGGTGGGTGGGGTGGGTGGGGTTGGTGTGTGGGGGGGGGGGGGTGGTGGGTTTGGTGTGGTGTGTGTGGTGTGGGTTGTTGGGTGTGGTGTGGTGTGGTGTGCGGGTGGGTTGGTGTGGTGTGGTGTGGGGGTGGGTTGGTGTGGTGTAGGGGTGGGTTGGTATTGGGTAGATTAAGTGGGTAGAATTGTTGGTGCGTTGTGGTGTGTGTTTGGATTTGGAACGTTGGGAAGCGGCGGGTGCGGTGCAGGAATGAATGTGGTGCGTTGTGGTAGACTGGGGAGGGTTTCCGGATAGGGGTGTGGTGTTGGTTTGGATGGGATCGTGTGGATTAGTGTGAAATGGGGTGGGTTGGAGTGTGGTAGTTCAAATCGTTGGATAAATATGTAGATAAATTATAGACCAGACATACATTTGGTTCGGAAATGGCGGTTGCTTATCTGCGAATCACAACACGACAGTCCGGTCAGACATTATTGCTGACAATATTTCATGGGGTCCACGTTTTATAACACTGAATCAATATATAACACCGCCAACCTTAGAGGCTCTCGTGCATTTACTGAGGTGTATATAGGTTAAAAACATAAACATGCATATTTTTGGTCTAAATTTACTATCATGAAACGATGGCGCACCGGAGCGAGATCAAATGACTCATTCACTATCTTTTATTGTGGCCGCGACTTTCCCGGTCGCCGCAAAGATCTTGTTATAATAAGATACCCGACTTGGCAGCTCGCCCGACAAATTCCGTGACACCGCGTAGGCAGCGCCCCCTACTTTTGCAAAAGCTACTCGACGCGCAGCAGCCAATCAACTTCGTTATGACTTGCCAGTATATCTGACTAGAAGTCAAACACAAATGGGCATTTCTGCGCTGCAATTAACTGTTTGAATTGAAAAAGGCCTTTCCACCCAGGAAGTGAATGTTCTAGCATATGTCTCTAGCTATATTGCCCGGAAATTAAGTTGTGTGCAATAGGCAGAAACGAAATTTCTGGAGTCAATGATATATATGACCAGAAGAATTACCGAAGTGCAAAGTAAGGGCTCGTTGTCCCAAGCAAATCACTAGTAGATGCATTATGCAGGCTTAAGGGACGTTTCCGCAAATTCATTGACACAGTATTATACAGTAAGCAAGTGAAAGCCAGGGTTGTAAGCATGCTAGCTAAAGAGGTCTCATTAGCGAAACTTCAATTTGAATCATGCAGGTGTCATGTTTCTGTAATATATATTATGGTGAACATCAGGTGCATCATTCACTGAGAGAGGCTAACTGTAATTTAAGGGACCATAAGGAGAGAATAAATCGTAAGACATTGACATTTTCACAGACATTAAAATTTGTGCTCTTATTTGTTCTAAGTGCTGTTGTATGTGTAGATTTTGGAAAAAAACATATATTGAGTTCCTTGAAAGCCCTCTATGGCAGATATACAAGGACTTTTCTATCATACATCCTCACCAGTATACAGGACTACTGCACCTTAGATTGAAGTGGTGGGGGGAGCTTGTCGAACAAATGAGCCCCTGAATATACTGTTAGAATGGTTGGTTGCATGGTACTTCAATCAGATGTGTGTGTAAGATGGGGCAGAACTTTGTCTGGCTGATGTGGTGTTTTCAATAGCATAACACATATATAGAGCGAGAGAGAGAGAGAGAGAGAGAGAGAGAGAGAGAGAGAGAGAGAGAGAGAGAGAGAGAGAGAGAGAGAGAGAAAGAGAGAGTTAATGATGATTAAATTCATGCTGCATCAATGTTTTTAGTATATGCTGTGTCCTGAAATAATTAATTATTATATAGTTATTCAAAATAAGCAAGAATTCATGTTACATTACTGCATAATAAAATCGTACGTCTGCACAGTGCACCCTATCAACCGACAATGCAGCTTGTTGATTCGGTGGAGGTTCGGGTGCCAAATCAAATATCATTCAATCGGGAAATCATGAGCATGTATTTAACTTCTTATATTGTGCCGCAAATATGTCCACACTAATGACAAAACTAATATGATTCAGATTAATCTTTTAACATCAAATTAGGGTAGACTAGACATCCGACTGTGTCTTAAAAAGGGGTAAATTCAGCCCTACAGGACATCTGCGTAAGTATGTATTTTACCGTCCGATCGGGGCTAGGCCTGGGGTAGATACTGATATATGCGACTTCGTTCAAACGTTCATTTTAGCTTCCACGAAACCAAGTGGCGCACTGGTCGCGAGCTTCACAACGGAAACGTCCGAATCGGGTATCTTATTATAGCAAGATCTTTGGTCGCCGAGTAGAGCGATCATGTGACCAGAACAATGCACTCGACTATCGAGAACGTATCCATTTGATCATGATGGTGTACATCTCAAGGGCTTTCCGCTTTCCCTTTTGGCCTCTCCGCTTTTATGTAGAAAGTAACAGTACATGGCAAATGTTGCTAACACGACCCTAATAAGGGACACAACACCGCCACCATAACTACCTCAACATGGAAGGACCTCCCCACTGTCTCTGACGCAATAGGCCATAACCTCGAGGAAATGAGCGGTTAGGTTGCCATAAGAGGAGGTGATAGGGGGCAATATTGGCAAGCTCGTGATACATCAATTATAACTTTATATATATGCACAAAAAACGTATTAAAGTCATTGATAAACATGTAAGATAAAAGCCCATACTGAACATGCACGGCATTTGTTTTATCATACTGGTCAATAACACTGACCAATATGATAAAACAAAGTATAGCCCTGCCGGACGTCTACGTAACAACTATGACGATTGAATCCATCTCAATGCAAAAATCCGTAAAAACCTGGTGAGTTATTTGGTTTCATCGCATGTTTTTATGGTAATGAACAATTTGCATCTATAATCACGAATGATGTATTCAGCTTACATGGACTACCATTACGATTGGTGGTGATATCATCGATGGACAACCGAGGAACGTAACGACGCAGGGCTAAACAAAGTAGCGTCCAACCATGGCACCTCATTAATCTCTTGCGACAATAACAGTACGTGACAATCAGCAGGTCATCAACGAGTATCCACCTTGAAAGGATATAGCTACCCGTCCATCCGCTAGCTCAAACGAGGCTCAGGACACGCCATATGCTATTTCCAACACCAGCGCGATATGATCAAATCGTACTTACTCAAGGTACCATAACGACGCATTCATGTTGCAAAATGACCAATAGGAGCCTATTCCTACACAGACTTGTAAGTTAATGCGATGCTGGCTCATTTTGCTTCATAATCCGGCGCAGGTGAGGCAGTGATTACTTCCTGATTACTGTAAATGAACCACAGGTATGAAGACGAATACGATGATGCTGGTGTATAGGACACGCGACCCAGTTTCAGCGTGTCAACTTGCTCAGCGTATAACTAACGAAGCAATAAAAGGGAGGCGACTTTCTGCCTCGGTGACTCACATCGGGTCGTTATTCACAAGGCTTGAAGGTGCGATCGGCGCGGGAGGAGATCCGTGTCGCCTTTATCGTGTAACCTGCGTAAGAAAACGACTCACCTGCTGATTAGATATCAGGACAGATGTGGACGACATTTAATCCGAAAGTGATGACGGGTTGTTAGTGTTGATATTGATCCTGATCAGCAGGGTTAAGTCGTTGCATGAACCCTGGATACAACCATTCTTGGCCAGTTCACTGAGTATACTCGTGTTTCGTAGTCAGTCAGCCGTGAAGCGGCTGGGCGCAGACTATGCTTGCCTCATTTCACCGGACAACGATATAGTGCTCCACAGCTGTGGCATATCGCCCCATATCTATTCAAATATGACACAGCAAAACAAGAATTGCTAGGCCTTTCAACTGGGTCACCAGAATACGCGAATCCGGGTGAAGTGGACCCCAACGGCGTTGTTGAGTTGGGCGATATGATTAAAGTGAAGTGCTGTTTCTCCGTGTCGAATGTCGAACCGCCATTATCAGATTAAGTAGATCACACCAACATATTAGCCCAAGCTTATGAAGTCAAAGTTCACCATAATGACTATATTTTTTTTCAATGAAACCCTGTGACACAAAAATATGGTCGGAAACTGAACCACCCCTTTTTTCACTGTCCAGGAAGCCCTACAGTAGTATAATTAATGGGGTTTCTGGTACGCTTTCAAACATAACCCACATTTTGTTATTATTCCGCACCATTATCGCTATATTAAATGGGGTCCGAAAAGCCGTATTTCCCACCTAGTGCCAAAACAGAAATGAGGGGCTGCTGCAAGGCTTCCGCAACTTTCAGGGTCTTCTAGACTCATGTCAACCCAACCCGTAGCCCTGTTGAGTGCCAAATTGATAACAAACCTACCCTTCATCTTAACGTACCCTCTCAGTCATCAGTTGATGGAGTAACCCCCTACAGCTTATATTAATTATACGCCCCAGTTTACCAGATCCACAAGTGACCTATATGTCACATGCCACTTCCCCATCTCCTCATACATACCCCATATTCCAGAGCCACATGACCTTCCTGCCCAGGCAACGCCCGATAGCCCCAACCCTCACAGACCTGGCTACGGCATGTCCCATGAGAATTGGGATGTCGTACCTTAGTCGTTGAGAGAAGCAACTTATATTTCAAAATCAGTTCTCTCCTGGCTAAGTAACATCGACAATTCGAAATTGAAGTCAGACAAATAAAGTTCAAGTTGTTATAAACCCTTCACCTGGAGTTCGAGTCTTCAGTATTACAAGTGCGTATCGTGTGCATCTCAACACCAGAGATCACGTTACGACAGCCCCCTATATAATTTACGTCCTGACCAAGACGTAAACCCGTAGCCCTTGTACAGTATTTACATCCTTAACAAGATACAAAAAGTAGAACCCTGTACAGTACTTTAATCCTAATCAAAACGTTAACCCGTAGCCCCCTGTACAGTATTTACATCCTGAGCAATACGCAAACCTGTAGCCCCTTGTACAGTATTTACATCCCGAGCAAGACGTAAACCTCTAGCCCCTTGTACAGTACGTACATCTTAAGCAAGACGTAAACCCGTAGCCCCCTGTACAGTACGTACATCTTAAGCAAGACGTAAACCCGTAGCCCCCTGTACAGTACGTACATCTTAAGCAAGACGTAAACCCGTAGGCCCCTGTACAGTTTTTACGTCTTAAGCAAAACGTACACCCGTAGCCGTTGTACAGTACTTAATCCTAAGGAAGACGTAAACCCGTAGCCCCCTGTACAATGTTCATCCGTAGCCCCCGCACAGTTTTTCCGTCCTAAGCAAGACGTAAACCCGTAGCCCCCGCACAGTTTTTACGTTCTAAGCAAGACATAATCCCGCAGCCCCCCTGTACAGCTTTTACGTCCTAAGCAAGACGTAAACTCGTAGCTACCTGTACAGTTTGTGTGTCCTAAGCAAGACGTAACCCGTAGCCCCTTTTTATATATGAATGTTACTCTATTTACCGGGATTTAACCTGATATTTCTTCCCATTCTTCCTCGAAAACAGAATATCTTCTGCAAAATTGATATTGGTAATTATCCACTACAACAGTAAGGTAAATATAGGGTTGAATGATATACAACACTAATGTGTACTATGACGCCTACAAAAGTAGTGTAGATATGAAGAAATAAGATTGTACTTTTTGAGATGGAAAAGAAATGTGAACGATTTTTCTGGGGCATGTCACCACCAGCCGATTGACTGGACCAGGCCACTAATGTCTCATCGAGGTGAAATCCACCGACACGAGTCGCACCCTACCGCAAACAGGTTGCCCCCTATACGTCGCCTCTTATGAATGCAGGAGGAAAAGTGGGCCTATTCTACCCTATGGAAGAGATAGAGAGAGCTATGGTATGTAAGCCTCATCTTCTGACCTTAAATGATGAAATATGTAGCGTGTTCCATGCGGCCAGGATACTTGTTGGTGTTGACAACCGATGCTGCTAGTGTAGATCAGATGTGGTTTCAGGGTCAACTGCTAGGGTCAACCACAGCACCAGCATCATCCGATTCTTGTCTGCCAACTTCTGCAAACCGAAATATTACCACAATAACCCTCCGTTTATGCTGGAAGGTGTAAAGGCGCGGTAAATGTATAAGTATATACGTATGTATGTATGTATGTATGTATGTATGTATGTATGTATGTATGTATGTATGTATGTATGTATGTATGTATGTATGTATGTATGTATGTATGTATGTATGTATGTATGTATGTATGTATGTATGTATGTATGTATGTATGTATGTATGTATGTATGTATGTATGTATGTATGTATGTATGTATGTATGTATGTATGTATGTATGTATGTATGTATGTATGTATGTATGTATGTGTATGTATGTATGTATGTATGTATGTATGTATGTATGTATGTATGTATGTATGTATGTATGTACGTACGTACGTATGTATGTATGTATGTACGTATGTACGTACGTAGGTACATACATACTGACCTGCATGTATACATGCATGCATGCAGGCGTGCGTAAGTACGTACGTATGTATGCATATATGTGTGAATAAATGCATGCACATAGTACGTGCGTACTTACGCACGTACGTACGTACTTACGCTCGTGTGTACTTACGTACTTAAGTATACATGCATGTATGAGATTGGTAATTCGGAGGCCCGGCGGTTGGATGATGGGTGCGCCCATTCAGAGAATTTGCACCTTGCAGTATCGTGACTCTAAATTCATAAACAAGCCTCTTTGTCACCCTTGTAGGGTCGTGCATTTTATTTATGTATTGGGTTGTAATTAAATGCGTCCAACCGCAATATACTCCTTTATATGATCACTTCAATGTTCTGGAAACCTCAGAAAAAACTTTGAAGCCTTTTATAGGCGTGCCTCTAAAGAGCGTTTGTTTAACTATCACGCGTCCATGGCCACTTGTGCTGAAGGCGAGCTACAAAGATGTCTTGCTTCGGACATACGTGTCGATTTATCTTGGGCGTTTTAATCCTGATTGCTACCTCTGAGGTCACAGGTCAAAAAGTCAAGCTGAAAGACAATGGGTACGAGAACCTGTTGATCGCCATATCGGACATCGTGGAAGAGGACTGGGCTATCGTCGACGCCATCAAGGTGAAGCTAGAGATGCACTCATATATTTACTGGTTTTCGTTGCTGAAATCTAAAATGTTCACTTTTTTTCTGATTTCATCTAAACATTCAGTTTGCTTCTTGGTTTAAAAAGGATATGACCTGGGGAAACGGCAATTTTTGAGAGGTACCCCAAACCACAAATGAAATTAAATAAACTGTACATGTCATTCCGTCGATAAGGAAGTTGCATTAAATGAAATTTGCCAGAAAGCGTTTGCTATCTCCACGGTGTGTTGAATTCGTGAACATTTTTGTCTCGCATTGGAAATGATTGGCTTTTTGGTAAATCTTTAGATATTGAAGGCTCGTTCTTGGTACCCGGCGCTCGCTTGTTTCTTGAATGCTTTGGTATAACTGCCCATATAAGACCATATAAATTGACGTCTTTTGTGCTGGTGCAAATATTATCTAATTGAATGAAAATTGTTATTGATGTCCTTGAATTATTCTTAGAGACATATTTGCCAATATTATCGTGTAAAAACTATTTCCGTGGACAGGACCCTGTAGTCGATCCTTTAGTGCGCAACTTATTCTCAAAACAATTCTTTAAGATATTATTCATTAATGTGGTAATACTCTTCGGTAATATTGGGATTTCAGGGCACTATTAGAAAGTCTATGTTGTCAATATTTTCAGACTGTGTGCAAAGCAAACATGCTATATCTATTCGTCATTCACAGCATTGTGGAATGAGCTCGAATGCCCAAGCCCCGCTTTGTTCGACAGCCTACTTGATCAATTGTCAATGAATAGATTCACAGGACGCGTTCTGTTAAGCTTTAATTTCTTGTTTGTGCGCGCTCATTCATTGTAGTAATGTTACTCGCTGCTTGCTGTTGCTTGAGTAGGGACTAGCCAGATGAATAACACGAGTCCAGGGGTAGAGTTGCTTATTGGTTTATTGAGTTTTCAACAATGAAGCTTCCCTGGAATCTCGGTCTGAATCCCATCTCTAACTAGAAGAATCCCGTCTCTTAAATGATGACAGGGACTGGTTATTTCGTGCCCCGAGGACTATGACCAACCCACGCTATTGGACGACGGCCTCCAGCCTAACAAGCCCGCATGGCGTCTAGACTCGTTAGATAGAATAGTATTATAACAGTTCCGTAACAAACGTATCTTTATATTTTTCATCAGACTCGGGATATCGACGATAAAAGTGTTTTAGTCTCGCCCCACATGTCATACCATGGCCAGCACTGTTGGGCAGCAGAGATCTTTCAACGTCATTCGTTTTCTTTTTCGGTAGTTCACCGACGAGTAATTAATTACTGTACCACATCTATCACACATGACATTTACTATAAAGAGACCCGTTTATTTATGATGATTTATGATGTCATAAAGTTTACAGCGTGATAGCTTCTCGGGGTGTTGAAAGTTACTCCGCCATATCGAGAACGACTATTCACGCCTCGTGGGTCATGGTCTTTAAGCATTATTTTCATAGGAAAGTAAACAGAGCTTACCAAAAAAGAAAACGAAACAATATACTGTGTATTGGTACACCCTTGAAGGACCTTGAAACCTCATAATACCAAAGAATACTGAAAGATGATCAGCGATAAGTTGTATGAGCATGCTCCAGTTCCAATAGATGACGTAAATGTTAAAAATCACAGATCGTACACAACATGTAGAAACTGTCACAAGTAGAATGTAATAATTTTGAACCTAATGCGTATTCACTGGCAGAGGAAAATATTCCTATCACAGAGGGGAAACCATGGTATGGGGTACTGACAAGGACTCCAACCTTCCAACTAAAATAGTTTAAATACATTCATATTCCTAGAAATACAAGTGACAATAAATAAGCCAGGTGTGTGTATAATTTTATTCTGAACCTACGAACCAAGGTACACATCAGCTGGTATGATTTATTAGTGTAAGAAGTACATTACACGAATCGCGTATATCTTGCCTGGTTTAAAATACAAAAGGTAGTGTATGACTCGACATTGAGCAGATACATTTATCTGGTTAAACAATTATACGCTCTTACTAAAAAGCTTAAATCAGCTGAAGGAAAACAACCATCAGCCCACATAAATAATTCCTGCACCCTCAATCCACTATCATCACACCTCTATCGCCACTCCATTTCATTTACTGCACTACCATCACTTCATTATCATTACTCTACTTCTCTCACCCCACTACCCTCGCTCCACTGCCCTCACTCCACTACCCTTAACCCACTACCCTGACTCCGATACCATCTGTTATGATACTGTTGAGATTGTGTGAATATGTTGTATGCCCTTTAACGATACAGGTGAGTGTCGACTGGGGTCCAACACAGGTCTCATTAGCTCAAAGGTAGAGCAATCTGTACAGCAGAGGGTCATGGGTTCCATAACATCACTCCTTTTCCCTCAATCCACTATCATCAGTTCACACCGCTCACTCCCCTCCCCTCAGACCAACTTCATTACTCTACTACCATCACCCCACTACCCTCACCCCAATACCGTCACTTCATCACTTTCACGTAACTACCAAAAACCAACTACTAGACTATCCTCACTCCACGTCCACCACTTCACTCACCTTACAACCCTAACCGTACAACCTTCACTTCCTACCTAGGTTGTAGATCCTTTGTGTGTTTACTATATATGTGTGTACTTAAAGTTTGACCACGCAGCTGTCTTTCCTCTCAGGGCAGGTGCACATGGAGCGGGCCTCGGCGGTTCTCTTCCGAGCAACGAAATACAGGGCATACTTTAAAGAGTATACAATCCTGGTGCCTGACTCGTGGGATATAGCAGGCCGCCCCGGTGTCCAGCAAGCCTCCAGTGAGACGTTTACAGCAGCTAATATACGTATCGATGTCTCCCATCCGGCCCTACCTGACAATCCATACGTACTCGCCTACAGTATCTGCGGACGAGAAGGGCTTTACATGCACTTAACACCAGCTTACATGACAGATACGACCGTGCAGGCTAGATTCGGTGGTTATGATGATGTGGGTAAGATCTGCTCGTCGTCTGACAGACATGTTAACATTGTCTTTAATTGCATTCGATGGATTAATCCCTATGGACCCACAAATTTCTGATATCGTCGTAGCAATCTTTACCTAGTATATAATGAAATAACAAAAAACCGCTCAAAACATTATCTATGTCTACATACTCCTATTGACCCGTTGATGCTCTTTATATGTTTGCTTATCATTTGCACATTACCGAGTGTTTTTTTATTCCCATGGTCTATGTTTCACATGAACAATCAGTCAAGCAATTCTTCTTGTCCAGGCAAAACCATAATACACGAATGGGGTCATCTACGATACGGATTAAAGGATGAGTATGGATTTAGGAACAACCCCACATACCCTCTTTTCTACCTGAGCAGCGGCAACATATCTCCAACGCGCTGCGGGCTCTACATGTCAGGATGGATTGTTGGTTAGATCAATAAGCACATTCTTCGTCTCCCTCTTATTACTTTTTTACTGTTGTTATGATTACTTCTGCAGCTACTTCGAGCTCATGTTTTCCTTACCTATTATCGCTTTTTCATTTTCTTTATCATCACCATCCGGTTACCACTACTTCTACTACTATACTACAACGACTAATACTACCGCTACTACAGCTTCTACTAATGCTACCACTTCTACATCTTCTACAACTGCTACCACTACTACTGTTTCTACTACTACTACTTCTACAAATATGATTACTATTACTTCTACTACTACTATACTACAACTACAACTGCTACTACGACCACATCGTTGTATGCTGGTACGACTAATAAGGCTTCTGCAACTGATAGCACCTCTACTGCTACTTCTCCGTTACCACTACTACTGCTTCTTCTACTGCTCCTCCAACTACAGCTTCTAATACTGATACCACTACTACTGTGTCTACTTCTACTAATTCTTCAAATATTATTACTACTACTTCTACTACAATGCTACAACCACTACTACTACCACAGCTACATATTATTCTACTGCTACCACTATTAAAGCTTATGTTACTGCTACCACTACTACAGCTTCTTCTAATGATACCACTACTACAGATTCTACTAATTTGACCACTACTTCCATTTCTACTGCTGCTACCACTATTGCAGCCTCTGCTAATGCTACTACTACTACTCACACCACAGCCTCCTCCCTTCTATTACGTTTAGTCCTTGTCCTGTTACTACTACTTCTACCTCTGATACTACTACTACTACCACCCACGGCCACTATTACTGTAATTACTGCTACCACTCTTACATCCATCGCTTCTACTCCACCGATTTATATTATCATCATCATCATCATCATCATCATCTCATCATCATCATCATCATCATCATCATCATCATCATCATCATCATCATCATCACTGCCATCATCATCATCATCATGCCATCATCATCATCATCATCATCATCATCATCACCATCATCATCATCATCATTATCATCATCATCATCATCACCACCATAACCACCACCACCACAACCACACTCAACATCTGCTTTACCCTCGCCGCTCTACCCCGTTGTATTGTAGTGAATTTTTCATCAGACTTCCTCTTCCTCCCTGCCAGGCAGCACCTGTACAATGATCGGCGACAATGGACTACCACCCAATGACGGGAGCTGTTATTTCAGATCAGATCAAACCCAGACCACTGTATCGTCTTCAATCATGTTCAAACAATTCCTCAATAATGTAAGCATCGAGTAGATGTTTTTCATACCCATATATGCTCAGATGATAAGAGAGATGAACTACTCATAGATGTCAGTAGTGATAGTGTCAATAGACAACATGTGTTACACTTTGCAGGTGCATGATTTCTGCGACAGAGACACGAGTGATCCGGCAACATATCATAACGCTATGGCCCCAAACAAGCATAACACCATATGCCAACACAAGAGCTGTTGGGAAGTAATGAGAGAGCACGATGACTTCAAGAGTCGTAAGTCAATGTTACTCTGGTGTAGGTAGGGGTGTTGTTGTGCTCATGTATTTCTGAGAGAGACAGAGCGCGAGCGAGAGAGAGATTGAGAAAGAATGTGTGTGTGCGTCTGTGCGAGTATATTGTTGCATAGAGATTACACACTCAAAAGGATATATAAATATATATATATGTATATTCATATATATATATATATATATATATATATATATATATATATATATATATATATATATATAATATATATATATATATATATATATATATATATATATATATATATATATATATATATATATATATATATATATATATTTACTAGTTTTATATAGTATTTTCTTTCATTACCATAGACATGAACCCGCATGCCACAACCGCAATCCATATGTTCCATTCCATCATTCTATCAGAGTTTACCATGCTGTTCCTTTTGTCCACCAGCGCACAGTTTGCCTATTGCCAACCCTGCCGCTCAATCGACCGTACCAACATGCACCATTGTTCAGGCCCGGCCCACGAGAGTTGTGCTTGTCTTGGATATGTCTGGTTCTATGATGACTTATTTGGCAGGCAGCACGGTGAGACATCAGCTTATTTTCATAAGATATAAAGTGAGAGAAATAGCCGTAAAAGTTGTCAGGGACGATGATAACATTACTGATATGTCATGGTCGTTGACAGACGACACGGTTGCAACAGCTGATCGATGACAGTACTGCCTACATTACATCCATTGTGCCCGATGGATCCTACGTGGGGATTGTGACATTCGGGAGTAGCGCTACTGTGAAGAGCCCGCTGGTTCTCGTGAACAGTATGTCCCGGGCAGCCCTTGTCAATGTGCTACCCAACACACCCAATGGTGGCACTTGCATTGGATGTGGATTGGAGAAAGCTATTGAGGTAAATTGTTCTCCAGCGTTCAGAGGCTTAGCATACGCGTCTCAGTGTGTGTACTGTGTCAGGTACCATACAGTAAAACACCAAGTCGACCTTAAAGTCTCCCAGCAGCAAGAACCCAAACTCACCCTAGTTGGAAAAAACCCAAACTTATCCCTACACCTCCTGAAAACACTCCTACGTCGCCACTGCCTTGCTTCTCCTATGTCCTGCCCCAGTACCAGATTAAGCAAGTCGGGGCCTCGGGCAAACTTCGTTGTGGAGTGGGATGGGCTTTTCCATCAGAGGACAAATAAAATTCAATTTGAGGAAAATTTTTGTATGTGAGGCGTGTATGTGGGGGTGGGGGTAGGTTGGGGGGAAGGAGGGTTGAGGTGGGGGGGGGGTCAATTGCCTAACGTGTCTCATGGTTAATACGGCTCTGTCGTGCCCATCCAACCACACCATTTTTAACTCCCGCACACTAGGTGTACCCTCAAAGCTTATGCCTTTATCTTAAGCGACTTTTGGCTTATATTTTCATCCTCATCCTTGTCAGTATTCTATGTGTGTAAATATGCTATGATGTAGCAGAATGAAGTGTATGATTCGGGCAGGTTTTGGAAGCGCATTCTGCGCCTGAAGGCGGCATTATATTGCTGATAAGCGACGGAGAGGAAAATACAAGCCCACTCATAGAGGATGTAAAGCCGGAATTATTCACTAAGAAGATACTTGCTTACACAAACCTAATCACAGACGCCGCGAGTGACCAGCTGCTCCTTCTCGCCAGCGATACAGGAGGAAGCGCTCATTTCTATTCCGGGCAAGCCAATGACACGAGCCTTCTGGCTTTCTTCGACCTCATTCATGGTCAAGCGGGAGTTGGATCCATAGCAGGTTCAGGCCGAGTGTCGGTGAGCGTATATATATATGTATGTATGTATGTATGTATGTATGTATGTATGTATGTATGTATGTATGTATGTATGTATGTATGTATGTATGTATGTATGTATGTATGTATGTATGTATGTATGTATGTATGTATGTATGTATGTATGTATGTATGTATGTATGTATGTATGTATGTATGTATGTATGTATGTATGTATGTATGTATGTATGTATGTATGTATGTATGTATGTATGTATGTATGTCTGTATGTATGTATGTATGTATGTATGTATGTATGTCTGTATGTATGTATGTATGTATGTATGTATGTATGTATGTATGTATGTATGTCTGTGTATGTATGTATGTCTGTATGTATGTATGTATGTATGTATGTATGTATGTATGTATGTATGTATATGTATATGTGTATGTATGTATGTATGTATGTATGTATGTATGTATGTATGTATGTATGTCTGTATGTATGTATGTATGTATGTCTGTATGTATGTATGTATGTCTGTATGTATGTCTGTAGTATGTATGTATGTATGTATGTATGTATGTATGTATGTATGTCTGTATGTATGTCTGTATGTATGTGTCTGTATGTATGTATGTATGTATGTATGTATGTATGTATGTCTGTATGTATGTCTGTATGTATGTATGTATGTGTATGTATGTCTGTATGTCTGTATGTGTATGGTATGTATGTATGTGTATGTATGTATGTCTATCTGTATGTATGTATGTATGTGTATGTATGTATGTATGTGTATGTATGTGTATGTATGTCTGTGTCTGTATGTATGTATGTATGTATGTATGTATGTGTATGTATGTATGTATGTATGTATGTATGTGTATGTATGTATGTATGTATGTGTATGTGTATGTATGTGTATGTGTGTATGCATGAATGCATGTATGTGTGTCTGTATGTATGTGTATGTATGTATGTATGTCTGTATGTATGTGTGTATGTCTGTGCATGTCTGTCTGTATGTATGTATGTATGTATGTATGTATGTCATGTCTGTCTGTGTGTGTATGTATGTATGTATGTATGTATGTCTGTATGTGTCTGTATGTATGTATGTATGTCTGTATGTATGTAGTATGTATGTATGTATGTCTGTATGTATGTATGTATGTATGTCTGTCTGTCTGTCTGTATGTATGTATGTATGTCTGTCTGTATGTATGTATGTCTGTCTGTATCTGTATGTCTATGTATGTATGTATGTCTGTATGTATGTATGTATGTATGTCTGTATGTATGTACGAGTGCTCTAATCCGTGTCCTCGTGTGTCACATGCATGCATGTGTGAGTGTCTTGTGTGTGTGTGGATGCGTGTGTTGTCAGCGTGTATGAACGGTGTATATGTCTTAGTGTAATTGAGTGTTTATGTGAGCATTATTGTGTGCTGTGTGTGCATCTTCATTCATACTGAGTAACATATTTGTTAACCTCATCACCCTTCGAGCT
Source organism: Urechis unicinctus (assembly GCA_034190875.2). Lineage (NCBI taxonomy): Eukaryota > Metazoa > Annelida > Polychaeta > Xenopneusta > Urechidae > Urechis > Urechis unicinctus. The sequence goes on from CM067349.1 coordinate 26,223,889, forward strand.
GCGCCATCCAACAACAACACCTTTTTCACAGGTGTTTCTAGATTCCTTCACATTACCCGCCGGGGGTGTCATCAATACCAGCTTCGTACTTGATGACACACTGGGACCTGACACAGTTATTCAGTCTTCCCTAACCACAACTAATGTCATCCTTGAGGTAACTGCTCCAAGCGGCATTGTCTACTCCTCCACTGACATGGACTTACTCTCCAATACTTCTAATCTCCTGCAGCTAGTGATCCCTGGTATTGCTCAGGTAAGTCACCTTATTGGTATACAATGATTTGTGAAATAATGATATTGATTCAAAATAATGATAAATTATCCATGAATCAGTGCAGTTAGTTATGGGTTCACGTGCACCAACTGAACAAAGCAGGACACAGACACATTGACCAGTTTTTCAATGCAATGTATCAACACAATCAACCAATCATATTCAATGAATTGAATGCTGATTACTTGCAGTAATAACTGACTATAGTTAGTAGTAAAAACTGACATCAATTACAAATAAGTAAACGCATATATCGAAATAAGCAAGGGGCATGTAATGTTTGCTATGGATAGTCAGTGACACTCACGATATGTACTGCATCATTATTGAAATAAGATTATTGATCATTGATGCAGAGAATTGTATATTGAAATAAGTGATGTGACTCTTACTAGCCTGGAGTATGGAGCGTGAGGTTGACGAGTATTTCGAGTATGGAGCAAACCTTGACGGTGTTTGTCAGCAGTGGCAAGTCAGTTGCTAGCGGAGCAACATATTTACTACAAGGCCACCTTAGTCACAACGTCATCAACGGCACAGGTAAAGGCATATGTAATTCTACTAGCGGCACACTTAATGGTATATGTATCTCGTGTGCCTGTATCGCCGATTACTGACACACCCATGTGTCTGTATAGCTTACTACACACCAACTTATGTGCCTATGCTGACCCATGTGCCTGTGTAGGTCACTATAGAGCAACCCATGTGCCTGTATAGGTCACTGTAGATAATTCCATGTGCCATTAACGCATATGTAGATCAATTAACGGCACAGGTAATGACATATGTAGTTAAATAAATCGGCACATATAGGGACATGACATTTAAAGACATGCTCAACTGAATCAATATTTCATCAACAGCAAAGGTAATGAGCCAGTTATTCAAACAATAGCACATGTAATGGCGTGAAATACCATCAACAACATTGATCATAATGTCTCACACTCACGTAGCTGACCGGCGTGATAGCAGGAACACAACTGACTTCGCATTTTTCTCTTGCACAGATTTCGACTCACTTGCATTAGCGGTATATGCGGGCATTTTCTACGGGTATGCGCCAATAATAAACGCCACGGTAACCATGGAAGTTCGTAGGAATGCTGTTGAGTGGACGAGCACGCTCAGGGATACCGGTACTGGCGCTGACGTCGACGCCGACGACGGCTTCTACTCAGCCTACACGAGGGCCTACGATGACGATGGCATGTACCAAGTTTTGTTTAAAGCTTCAGCCGGGCAAAACCAAGCCTACTACTACCAGACCACGTATGGAGATTCAGCGACAGGCAACGCCGCCTCCCCGGACTTCGACAGCGGTATGTGCCAATGTAAATGACAAGGAACATTCCGTGACTGCAAATTATTGACCAACCCATGTTACTGCTGGGCCTACTAACCATAAGTCTCTAGAGCGTATAAAACCAACTACTGACCAGCCCACGTGTTACTATAACCAATTGCTGACTAGGCCACGTATCACTATAGCCAACTACTGACCAGCCCACGTGTTACTATAACCAATTGCTGACCAGGCCACGTATCACTATAGCAAACTACTGACCAGCCCACGTGTCACTATAACCAACTACTGACCAGCGCACGAGTCACTTTACCCAAACTACTGACCAACCTACGTGTCACTATAACCAGCGACAGACCAGCCCAAGTGTTACTTTTGCAAGCTACTGTCAGGCCAACGTGTTATTATAACCAACTGTCGGGCCAACGTGTCAATATAATCATCTTCTGGTGCCACGGCTGTTTGTATAACCAGTTGTGTCACTGTACAAGCAGCTACTTTGTGTCGTTACAGGCAGCTACTGAGCCGATCACGTGTTTGTATAGCTAATCAATGACCATCCCGGTGTTTCTGTACAGGAAGCTACTGACCCGACCACGTGTATGTATAGACAATTACTAACCAGCCCGGTGGTTGTGTACGGGCAGCTACTGACCCAATCACGAGTATGTTTAGCCAATTACTGACCGACCCGGTTGTTCTGTACAGGCAACTACTGACCTGACCACGTGTTTGTATAGCCCATTACTGACCAACCCTGTGTCTCTTTACAAACAGCTACTGACTCTGCCAAATGTATGTATAGATAAGTACTGACTAACCCGGTGACTCTGTACAGGAAACTACAGACCCGACAAAGAGTATGCATTGCTAATTACAAATTAATTACTGAATTACTCAAGTGTCGACAGGTTCGGTGGACAACATCTTCCTAGGTGTATAACTAAGAACCGGTTGGCTCTTCAGACATGTAGTGACGTATGTCACTTCATATAACCATTGACAAAATGTATGTACAGATACGTGCTGACCATCCCCTGTGCCTGTATGACCTACGGCTATTTAATCCATTTGCATTCATAGACCTCTCAACAACACTTCTGTCTGACCCACCTATCGACCATGTTCCTGTAAAGCCAACTACAGACCAGATTCCAGCCCTATATACCAACCCATGTACAGCCTCACTACAGACATGCTCAACCACTTTAGACCAACTTATATTCTTGTACAGCACACTACAGACCAACCCATATACCAGAATAGCTCACTACAGACCAGCCCATGCTCGTGTATAGCTCACTTTACACCAACCTATATTCTTGTATAGCCCACTACAGACCAACCCAGGTTCCTGTATAGTTTACTAGAGACCAACCCAAATACTTGTATAGCCCTCCAAAGACCAACCCATGTTCCTGTATAGTTTACTACAGACCAACCCATATTCATGTATAGCCCTCCACAGACCAACTCATGTTACTGTATAGCCCACTACAGACAAAATCATGTTCCTGTTTAGCTCATTTCAGACCAACTCATATTCTTGTATAGCCCATTACAGACCAACCCATGTTACTGTATAGCCAACTACAAACCAACCCAAGTTCCTGTTTAGCTCATTACAGACCAACCCATATTCTTGTATAGCCCACTAAGACCAACCCATGTTCCAGTATAGCTCACTACAGACCAACCCATGCTCTTGTATAGCCCACTACAGACCAACCCATATACTTGTATAGCCCTCTACAGTCCAACCCATGTTACTGTATAGCCCACTACAGACCAACCCATATTCTTGTATATCTCACTACAGACCAACCCATGTTACTGTATAGCCTCACTACAGACCAACCCATGTTCCTGTATAGCTCACTACCGACAAACCCATGTCACTGCATAGCCCACTACAGACCAACCATATTCTTGTATAGCCCACTACAGACCAACCCATGTTACTGTATAGCCCACTACAGACCAACTCATGTTCCTGTACGGCTCACTACTACTGACCAACCCATATTCTTGTATAGCTCACTACAGACTAACCCATATTCTTGTATAGCTCACTACAGACCAACCCATGTTCTTGTATTCCCCACTACAGACCAACCCATGTTCCTGTATAGCTCACTACAGACCAACCCATATTTTGTATAGCTCACTACAGACCAACCCATATTCTTGTATAGCTCACTACAGACCAACCCATATTCTTGTATTCCTCACTACAGACCAACCCATATTCTTGTATAGCCCTCACTACAGACCAACCCATATTCCTGTATAGCTCACTACAGACCAACCCATGTTCCTGTATAGCCCACTACAGACCAACCCATATTCTTGTATATTTCACAACAGAAAAACTCATGTGCCTGCCCCTGTGTCTGTATCAGGGGTGACTGAGACCAGAACCAGGGTCTACCTCGGTGCGTTCTCGCGGTTCATCTCAGGTGGCTTATATTCGGTGTATAATTACGCCTTGATTGAGAACGCTGGAGATGTGCTTGCCCCCAGCAGAGTAACGGATCTTACTGTGATGGCCATCGACTCAGAGAACTCTATTGTGTCACCTTGAGCTGGACTGCTGTCGGAGACGACTTGGACGATGGGCGAGGTAATAAATGCGTTTGCATTATTTGTGATAATACGTGTCTGCAAAGTGTATTTAATTTTACTAGTAAACTTGCCTGAATTCGGTGAACTTGCCTGAATTGCCGAGGTCTGCACCATTGTTTGAACTGGGGTTAATTAAAATATGGAAATATTGATCTGTTATACATAATTGTCTCATATAAATAGCAATATGTAAATACACATGATTATACTCTTAACTAGAATCACTTATATAAAGCACGTGACTAGCGTTACATTAACTCATGTGTGTGTGAAACTCGTTACAGCGGACTTATACGAACTGCGCTATTGCTCTACTGATCGCGAGGCTATGGATGAATTTCTAACATGTCCTGTGATAACGCAGGCACAGTCTCCGGGAAGTTTCGTCCCATCACCCGCGTTTACTATGGAGCAATTCGTCTGGCTCGTACCATCCGCTCTTCGAGGTGCTTCTCTGGTTGTTGGTGTTCGGGTTATGGATGACGCTAATCTCTGGTCGGAAGTGTCCAACTTGGTGTCCGTTATTATTCAGGAAGAACCTCAATATGAATTTCCTGTTGTGACTCCATCACCAAGTCCGGGACCCGGTGGTGATGGCGGTGATGGTGGAGGCGGATGGCGAGGAAGGAAGTGGATCTCCGTTTGGCTCATACACGGCCGCAATAATCGCTCCCCCCGTGGCTATAACTGCTATAATCGCCATCATTATAATCGTGTGCGTCTGTCTGAGGTACAGAAAAGTGCGGAAGCCACGACTTGGACCATGGGACGAGGAATCCAGAGGATATGATAACTTTTCGTTCACTGGACCACGTGACCGACATGCCCTGGGATGGCCGAAATGGAACGCCGATCGTCACCGCGGTTATGACTACTGGAGGCGTCCCGCGTCCGTATACGGACCTGGCTCGGCCTACACGCGTGCCTATCGGGAGTATGAAGACATCTATGACAGATCTTATAGCCAACCAACCTTTTCTAGAGAATGGTATTAACCAGGATTTACAGAGATATTCGTTTGAATATCTAGGTGCCGCTGGGAATTGAGCGCTATATCGCATACCTTACCTTTTTCTCTTAATCTAATCCGTGTCGCTCAACTGATGTAACATTATGATCAATATCTGCCAAGAAAAAAATAATTTGTCATTCTTCGGTCATATATATATATATATTATATTTATATATATATATATATATGTATATATATATATATATATATATATGTCTATATATATATATATATCAATATAAATATATATATATATATATATATATATATTTATATATATGTATATATATATGTATATATATATATATATATATATATATATATATATATATATATATATATATATATATATATACTGACGATTACAACTAATCTTGGACTCTAACCATTCGTGTAAAAAAAAATGAATACATTTTTTCTATCATTATTTATTAATTCGGCTTATCATAAATGATACAATGACTAATTTATACGTACTAATCCCACCTTTTGTGCACTTATATATTTGCGTATATTCGTGGCATGTCAAAAATTTTAAATCATTTTCAGTCATCAGGGATTAGAATTATAACATTCGTTGTAGATGTGATCATTATAAGCCATTGGTAGTGTTTCGTGATGTAATTCTAATTTGTAGTTAGACGAATAATGAGAAACAATACAGTTTTTCGGTATTACAATTTGAAGATCAATCAAATCTTTTAATACTTTAATACTTCAAATAAACGCATTCACCGCTCATGTTTTAACATTATTTCGACCATTTGTGCCAAAGTATGTGTGGTTGTAGGGAAGATATTGAGGTATCAGGTTATGTCAACAAATGGTAAGTTGTTAAAATTTGATTTCGCTATAATATTAAAAATTCAAAAAAATCATTCGTAAAAGATATCTTTGTACGTAATTAAGACTAGACTATCATATTAAAATGGTCAAACCAAAATAATTTCTAACATTTGAGAGAAAACAAGTGCATTGATTTTTTTGTGGACAGTAATATATCCTTTCGTGGAACCAAGTGTACGAATGGTGGCGGGTTTCTCTACTGGCGGTTTCTCTACTAAGGGTCGCGTTCGTGGATAATAGATAGATATATATATATAGAGAGATATATATATATATATATAGATATATATATATATAGAGATAGATATACATAGAGAGAGATATAGATCTATAGAGAGAGAGAGAGAGAGAGAGAGGAGAGAGATATATATATATATAGAGAGAGATTAGAGAGAGATATATATATATCTCATCCCTATAGATCTAGAGAGAGATATATATAGAGATTCTATATCTCTAGAGTCCTCTCTATCTCTCCCTCTCTCTCTCTAGAGATATCTATATCTCTCTCTCTCTCTCTCTCTCTAGTAATCTATATATCTATATTTCTATCTCTCTCTATATATATCTATCTATATATATCTATCTCTCTATATATATCTATATATATATATATATATATTATATATATATAGCTTTCCCCTCAGTCGAATCTATCCCTACATTAACCTGTATCAACAGTCGACCCCCCCATAATAATTAAGCTGTGCCATCAGTCGTTTCCTGAAATACTTTGCATATGTAGCGTGTTCCATGCGTCCAGGAGACGTGTTCATAATCGATGCTGCTAGTGTAGATGCCATACAACTCACCAGGCGTGGTCCCAGAAATGTTGTGACTCTGAGCTAAGTTAATTCAAAAAAGCAACGGAAATTAATGCATAAGTATATCACGAAGGCAGCTCCAACATGGTGTGATTTAGACCCGTTACCAATCTGCTAGTTGCTCTCGTGATTCTTAACCTCAGCTCAGCGTTTGATACTGTCGATCATGAAATCCTACTACGGCGCCTATCCGACAGTTTCGGCCTAAATGGAAAATGCATGGCATGGCTCAAGTCTCTCAGACCGCTTACAACGCGTCTGTGTTGAATGCAGATATTCTGAAACACACCAACCAACATGTAGTGTGCCACAGGGATCAGTCCTAGGGCCGCTATCATTTACTGCCTACATATCACAGCTTGGGAATGTTTTAAAAGAACAAGGTCTGCAATTACACCAATATTCTGATAAGATCATGGATGGCAAATCATTTTTTTTAAAAAGAATGAGGATAAAACTGAAATGCTATTTTTCGCCTCTCGGTACAAATGCCAGCCATCGTTTGGTCCAGTTGATATTGGCGATATGATATGATATCTACATCAGAAAAAGCCACAAACCTGAATATTGTGATAGACTGCAACACGCACAAAATACTGCCGCCCGCCTTGTTACACGGGGATAGCATCCAACACATCATGCGTACCCTTAATTGGCCACCTGTGGAAAAACGCATTCCAAAATTCTTCTACTCACCTCCAAGGCTGTTATTAGAACTGCGCCAAGCTACCTGCAGGAAGTTACTGCTGAATACCAGACTTCAAGGGGTTTTCGATCTATATACAAGTATCTGCTTCAAGTCCCCAAATCTCCAAATTTGTCTTCATACGGTGCCAGAGCGCTTAGTTATGCCACACCAAGTTTGTGGAACGCACTTCCTATCGTCTTTCGTAGGTTCACTACGCTTGAAGCATTCAATCCAAACACACTTTTAGTCATGCTATAACAATTAACTGCCTGCTTAATCGCCTCTGAGCAGTATTATTTCCAAGTAACAGGCGCTATAATAATGCATTATATGTTATGTTATATGTTATCAGCTGTGGTAACAAAATCAACTGCTATGTTCAACCACGGCACAAGCATCATCCGATACTTGTCTACCATTCTTGTAATCATTACACTTTGCAACCACTGCTGCATCATCCTCAGATAATTGATTGCTCAGTACAACTCAGGGTATTAGTCAAGCTGTTGCCATTACAAACACCCTAGCAACCACTAATCAAAACAACCAACTCAGGCCATAGTTCCACAATCTCAGAAATATTCATGTTATTGTGCCTTAATCAGTTTACCCATGTTGTACCAAATGTCTGGCACCGTAATACGCCAACGGAGCTGGTTCAGAGCTATCATGAGACATTAATGATGCTGGAGTGTACGGCTGCTACAAAACGACCTCTGGAAATCACTCAGGAGCGAGCTTATGCGTAGTATTAGGGTGTTGATAAAAACACAACAAAGGTACTGATGGGGTACGGAGAGATCAATCGGATACACAGGACACCGTCATCAGAGCCACCTAGACAGACGTTTCTACATGTCTTTCGATTTCTAAGTGCTGGAGAGTCACAAACTACTGGCTGTGTGCAGTTTATGTGCGGAAGTGGATAGATAAATATACAAACTCACAAAGATACTTTCCTAAATATAAGTTAGATATAATTATAAGAAATAAGCAATTTATTGCAGCCAATGTCATAGTTTCAGAAGAGGTTTAGCGGTCTGAGCTGATATGCGACCGACAACCTAGCCAGACAGCCAGCCACATACTTAGACATTATTTGGATATTTCTGTGCCAGACACCATTCACAAGGCCGACTTTCTATCGCAGCTTCGTGATAGACATGGTCGAAACGTTTTATGATGCGCCTTGACAGTGATGTTTCTATTCGGAACAAGAAACTCGGCCTCTGGCCTTATAGGATTCTGCAGATGTAACCTTTGCTTGCTCACAGATGAATATGTGAGTATATACTTACGTACGTTCGTACGTACATATATTTATATGTATTTATGTATGTATATATGTGTGTATGTATGTATGTATGTATGTATGTATGTATGTATGTATGTATGTATGTATGTATGTATGTATGTATGTATGTATGTATGTATGTATGTATGTATGTATGTATGTATGTATGTATGTATGTATGTGTATGTATGTATGTATGTATGTATGTATGTATGTATGTATGTATGTATGTATGTATGTATGTATGTATGTATGTATGTATGTATGTATGTATGTATGTATGTATGTATGTATGTATGTATGTATGTATGTATGTATGTATGTATGTATGTATGTATGTATGTATGTATGTATGTATGTATGTATGTATGCATGCATGCATGCATGCATGCATGTATGCATGTATGCATGTATGCATGTATGCATGCATGCATGCATGCATGCATGCATGCATGCATGTATGCATGTATGCATGTATGTATGTATGTATGTATGTATGTATGTATGTATGTATGTATGTATGTATGTATGTATGCATGCATGCATGCATGCGCACATTAATACGTACATACGTCAGTACGTATGTATACATGTATGTATGCATGTATGTATGCACACATGTGTGCACGCACGTACGTAAGCCTCCGTGCATGAATGATATGGACGCCGTATGATTAGGTATTGGGCGTGTTATCTTTTCCATCCATGCCCCTTTTCCACAATGAAATTATCCAGACCTTTGTCCTCTTTTAACCCATATAAATTATTAACAAACCCTATCCCTTTTATCTACCCGATTGTTACAACACTATTTGTTATCCCATTGACCCAGAGCTTTCCCCCACAATTAGACCGAGTTGACACTTATACCGTTTTTCTACTATCTCAATACAATGGACAGGTTTGGAATTGTCTCATCTTTCTTATCCCCAGATGCCGCCCACTGTCCATCTCCTAGAAACAATCACTCACTTTCTCTCCAACCAGGTGACCAATTGTGACTGATGTATATGGTCCAAGCGCCTGGCTGAGTGGTCGAATCTCAGGCGGGGGTATAAAAAGTGAGGAATTGGGGACTTTCTGGAGACGGATCTTCCCAGGAAGCAACGAGACAGAGACAGTACTCAGAAGCAATATACCGAAATTATCAAAATCATACAAGTCTTTTAATTTGCACAACAACCAACTTGAAGGAACCCGCTTCTACGAAACTACAAAAAGTCTTATAAAACAGATGCGCCCATAAAAAGATTTGCACTCGCTTATAAATAAGTCACTTTTATCACTCTTTTATGCTCGTTGTGTGTCATATTTCTACTGGGTTTTGATTTAAAAGGTCCAATCGCAAAATACTCCTTCAGATAACCACTTTAATGCTAGGGAAACCATAGAAAGCTCCTTTGATATATGTTTCTTCAGGCCTTTAATAGGCGTGCCTCTAAAGTGTTCTTGCTATACTATCATGCATCCATGACCATTTGCACTGAAGGCGAGCTACAAGGATGTCGCGCTTGGGACATAGGTGCCGATTACTCTTAAGCGTTTTAATCATCCTTGCTACCTCTGAGGTCACAGGTCAAAAACGTCGAACTGAAAGACAATGGGTACGAGAACCTGTTGATCGCCATTTCGGACATCGTGGAAGAGGACTGGGCTATCGTCGACGCCATCAAGGTGAAGCTACAGTTGCACTCGAATATCAACTGTTTTTTTGTGGCTTGTGACTTGCTGGTTTCATCTAAAACATTTAGTTTGCTTGTTGGTTTATAAATGGTATGTTGAGGAAAAAAATCGACTGCTATAGCCATTTATGATAGGTTCCCAACGCCAAGACTGAAAATAAATCACTTTTTCATGTCATGGGACAGAATTCCGTCGATGAGGAAATTGCATTCGATGAAGTTTGCTGTGTCCACGGTTTGTTTAATTCGTGACACTTTTTTGAGTCGAATTCAAAATGATTGGCTCTTTGATAATTCTAGATATTGGAGGCTCGTTCTTGGTACCTAGTCAAGGTCCCCATTCCCTAGAGCCCCCACACCCCGACTGGCACAAATTTCTATGGTTCAAGGGTCTTCGGACAAATAACCCAGAAATCTGCGCAATTGCGGCCGGGTTTCTGGCCTCTTGAATGAAAACCGCCATAACTGATTGGCCAATCAGAGCTCGCCCTGCAAGCTCGTTTGGCTAAATCCGGAGATCGAGATCGCCAACTGAATGCATATTGTTGTTCCGCCATCTTTATTACGCTAAAGTGATGGGGCGCCACGTGCAAACGCTGCTCAAGAGCGTTGATTGGCCTGCCATGGAACCACGGAAAATGCTACAACCTTCCAACATAGATAGTTGAAATACATTCATATTCCTAGAAATACAAGTGACAATAAATAAGCCAGGTGTGTGTACAAATCTATTCTGAACCTATGAACCAAGGTACACATCAACTGGTAAGGCGTACATTACATGAATGGTGTATATCTTGCCTGGTTTCAAAATAGAAAAGGTAGTGTATGACTCCGCATTGAACAAATACATTTATCTGGTTTAAACAATTATACGCTTTTACTAAAAAGGCTAAAATCAGCTGAAGGAAAACAACCATGAGTCCACAACAACCATTCCACCACCCTCACTCAATTATCATCACACCTCCATCACCACTCTATTTCATCTACTGCGCTACTATCACTACATTATCATAACTCACCCCACTACCCTCGCTCCACTGCCCTCACCCTACCATCATCACTCAACTACCCTAAACCCACTACCCTTACTCCAATGCTATCTGTTATGATACTGTTGAAAGTTTTTGAATATGTTGTATACCCCTTAACGATATAGGTGAAAGTGTCTGCTGGGATCGAACATAGGTCTCAGTAGCTCAGTGGTAGAGCGATCTGCACGGTCCACAGAGGGTCCTGGGTTCATTAACATCACTCCTTTTTCCCTCAATCCACTATCACCAGTCCACATCGCTCACTCCACTCTCATAATTTCACTACCCCACTCCACCCCCCCCTCAGACCAACTTCATTACTCAACTACCATCACCCCACTACTCTCACTCCAATACGATCCTACTGGTGCATCACTTTCACGTGACCACCAAAAACTAACTACTAGACTACCCTCACTCCACTACCACCACTCCACATCCATCACCTACTGGTACAACCTTCACTTCCTACCTATGTTGTGGATCCTTTGTGTGTTTACTATATATGTGTGTACTTAAATTTTGACGATGGAGCTGTCTTTCCTCTTGCGGCAGGTGCACATGGAGCGGGCCTCGGCTGTTCTCTTCCAAGCAACGAAATACAGGGCATACTTTAAAGAGTATACAATCCTGGTGCCTGACTCGTGGGATATAGCAGGCCACCCCGGTGTCCAGCAAGCCTCCAGCGAGACTTTTACAGCAGCTAATATACGTATAGATGTCTCCCATCCGGCCATACCTGACAATCCATACGTGCTCGCCTACAGTACCTGCGGACGAGAAGCTTTACATGCATTTAACACCAGCTTACATGACAGATACGACCGTGCAGAAAAGATTCGGTGGTTATGAGGATGTGGGTGAGATCTGCTTGTCGTCTGACAAACAAGAGGACATTGTCATTAATTGAATTCGATTGATTTATCTCTATGGACCCACAAATTCCTGACATCGTCGTAGCAATCATTACCTAGTATTAAATGAAATAAGAAAAAACCGCTCAAAACATTATCTATGTCTACATACTTCTATTGACCTGTTGATCGCTTGTTATATGTTTGCGAATCATTTGCACATTACCGAGTGTATTTTTATTCACATGATCTATGTTTCGCATGAACAATCAGTCAAGCAATTCGTATTGTCCAGGCAAAACCATAGTACATGAATGGGGTCATCTACGATACGGATTAATGGATGAGTATGGATTAAGGAACAACCCCACATACCCTCTTTTCTACCTGCACGACGGTAATATATCTCCAACGAGCTGTGGCTTCTTCATGTCAGGATGGATTGTTGGTTAGATCAATAAGCACATTCTTCGTATCCCTCTTATTACTTTTTTACTATTGCTATCATTACTTCTGCAGCTTCTTCGAGCTCATGTTTTCCTTACCTACTATCGCTTTTTCATTTTCTTTATCACCACCATCTGGTTACCACTACTTCTACTACTATACCACAAAGACTAATACTACCACTACTACAGCTTCCGTTAATGCTACCACTTCTACATCTTCTACAACTGATACCACTACTTCTGTTTCTACTGCTACTACTTCTACAAATATGATTACTATTACTTCTACTACTACTATACTAGAACTACAACTGCTACCATGACCACATCGTCGTATGCTGCCACGACTTATACAGCTTCTGCAACTGAAAGCATGACTACTACTTCTACTCCGCTACCACTACTACAGCTTCTTCCACTGCTCCTACTACTACTGCTTCTAATATTGATACCACTACTACTGTTTCTATTTCTACTTATTCTGAAAATATTATTACTACTACTTCTACTACAAAGCTACAACCACTACTGCTGCAGATTCTTCTACTGCTCCAACTATTACAGCTTATGTTCTAGCTATTACTGCTGAAGCTTCTTCTAATGATACCACTACCATAGCTTCTACTAATTTTACCACTACTTCAAGTCCTTCTGCTGCTACCACTACTGCAGCCTCAACTAATGCTGCTACTGCTACTCACACTACAGCCTCCTCTCTTCTATAACCACTAGTCCTTGTCCTGTTACAACTACTTCTATCTCTGCTACTGCTACTACTTCTACTACTGCTACTACTACTAGTACTACTACTACTACTACACCGGCCTCTATTACTGTAATTACTGCTACCACTCTTTACCCTCGCCGCTCTACCCTGTCGTATGGTAGTATAATTATCATCACACTTCCTCTCCCTGCCAGACAGAACATGTAAAATGATCAGCGCCAATGGGCTTCCACCCAATAACGGGAGCTGTAACTATATATTTGAAGAAAACCAGACCACTGTATCGTCACTGTATCAACTGCTGCACATTTTCGTTCAGGCAACACCTGTAAAATGATCGGCGACAATGGGCTACCACCCAATGACGGGAGCTGTTTTTTCAGATCCGATCAAAACCAGACCGCTGTATCGTCTTCAATCATGTTCAAACAATTCCTGAATAATGTAAGTATCGAGCAGATGTTTTTCATACCCATATATGCTCAGATGATAAGAGAGATGAACTACTCGTAGATGTCATGAGTGATAGTGTCAATGGCCAACACATGTTACACATTGCAGGTGCACGATTTCTGTGACAGCAACACGAGTGATCCAGCAACATATCATAACGATATGGCCCCAAACGAGCAGAACCACATATGCCAACACAAGAGCAGTTGGGAAGTAATGAGAGAGCACAATGACTTCAAGAGTCGTAAGTCAATGTTACTCCAGTGTAGGTAGGAGCGTTGTTGTGTTCATGTATATTTGAGAGAGACAGAGAGAGATAGCGAAAGAGAGATAGAGATAGAGAGTGTGTGTGTGTGTTTGTGTGTGTGCGTCTGTGCGGGTATGTGGTTGCATGGGTGGGGTATACACACACAAAAGGATATATAAATGAATATATATATATATATATATATATATATATATATATATATATATATATATATATATATATATATATATATATATATATATATATATATATATATATATATTTACTAATATTATAGAGTATTTGCTTTCAATACCATAGACATGGACCCGCATTCAACAGACGCTATCTGTATGTACCATTCCATCGTTCTGTCCACCAGCACACAGTACGCCTATCGTCAACCATACCGCTCAATCTACCGTACCAGCATGCACCATTGTTCAGGCCCGGCCCACGAGGGTTGTGCTTGTCTTGGATATTTCTGGATCTATGGGCACTAATTTGACAGGCAGCATGGTGAGACATCAGCTTCCTTTCATAAGATATAAAGTGAGAGGAATAGCCGTAAACGTTGTGAGGGACAATGATAACATTATTGATATGTCATGGTCGTTGACAGAAAACACGATTGGAACAGCTGATCGATGACAGTACTACCTACATTACATCCATTGTGCCCGATGGATCCTACGTGGGGATTGTGACATTCGGGAGTAGCGCTACGGTGAAGAGCCCGCTGGTTCTCGTGAACAGTATGTCCCGGAAAGCCCTTCTCAATGCGCTACCCAACACACCCAATGGGGGCACTTGCATCGGATGTGGACTGAATGAGTCTATTAAGGTGGTTTGTAATTCAGTGCAGCACGCTCTGGTCTAAGGCTGAGCACACGTTGCTCTTTGTATATGCTGGATCGGGTACTATACAGAAAAACACGCAACGAAAGTTGACAAAAGGTTACAAGAGGTCATTGGTGAATGAATGAAGCATTCGATTATGATTCCTTTAATTCAAAGCTTTGCAACTATGGTTGTTGATATGTCGTCTTTGTAGACCACAGCTCAAAAAGCAAGAACCTAAACTCAACCCAGCGATTCCCGAAAACATTCACCTCTACACCTCCCAAAAACACCCATAACTCCACCCCAGGTGTTATGATCCAAACTCATCCTTACACTTCCCGAAAACATTCTTCACTCCTCTCCAGCTGTAATGACCCAAACTCATCCCTACACCTCCCGAAAACGCTCCTCACTCCACCCCAGTTGTAATGACCCAAATTCATCCCTACAACTCCCGTAAGCACTCCCCTTCCCTCCACTTGGCCACTGTCTTGCTTCTCCCATGTCCTGCCCAAGTATCGGATTAAGCAAGCTGGGGCCTACATTGTGGGGTGGGGTGGGCTTTTCTATCAGAGGACAAATACAAGTCGTCAAGTTGACAGGGTTGTTTTGTGTGTGAGGCGTGTATGTGAGGTGGAGTGGGGGGGGGGGGCCTGAGCACTTGCCTCACTTGTCTCATGGCTAATACGGCTCGGTCGTGCCCCTCCAACCACACCATGTGTAACCACCGTGGACTAGGTGTACCCTCAAAGCTTCTGCTTATATCATAAGCGACCTTCGGCAAATATTTTCATCCTCATCCTTGTCAATATTCTATATCCGTCAATATGCTATGATGTAGCAAAATGAAGCGTGTGATTCGGGCAGGTTTTTGAAGCGCATTCGGCGCCTGAAGGCGGAATTATATTGCTGATAAGCGACGGTGAGGAAAATGTAGCACCATTCATAAAGGATGTAACGCAGGATTTATTCACCAAGAAGATACTTGCTTACACAAACCTAATCACAAACGCCGCGAGTGACCAGCTGCTCCTTCTCGCCAGCGACACAGGAGGAAGCGCACATTTCTATTCCGGGCAAGCCAATGACACGAGCCTTCTGGCTTTCTTCGACCTCATTCATGGTCAAGCGGGAGTTGGATCCATAGCAGGTTCAGGCCGAGTGTCGGTGAGCGTATATATATATGTATGTATGTATGTATGTATGTATGTATGTATGTATGTATGTATGTATGTATGTATGTATGTATGTATGTATGTATGTATGTATGTATGTATGTATGTATGTATGTATGTATGTATGTATGTATGTATGTATGTATGTATGTATGTATGTATGTATGTATGTATGTATGTATGTATGTATGTATGTATGTATGTATGTATGTGTATGTATGTATGTATGTGTATGTATGTATGTATGTATGTATGTATGTATGTATGTATGTATGTATGTATGTATGTATGTATGTATGTATGCATGTATGTATGTATGTATGTATGTATGTATGTATGTATGTATGTATGCATGCATGCATGCATGCATGCATGTATGTATGCATGTATGCATGTATGCATGCATGCATGCATATGCATGCATGCATGTATGCATGTATGCATGTATGTATGTATGTATGTATGTATGTATGTATGTATGTATGTATGTATGTATGTATGTAAGTATGCATGCATGCATGCATGCGCACATTAATACGTACATACGTCAGTACGTATGTATACATGTATGTATGCATGTATGTATGCACACATGTGTGCACGCACGTACGTAAGCCTCCGTGCATGAATGATATGGACGCCGTATGATTAGGTATTGGGCGTGTTATCTTTTCCATCCATGCCCCTTTTCCACAATGAAATTATCCAGACCTTTGTCCTCTTTTAACCCATATAAATTATTAACAAACCCTATCCCTTTTATCTACCCGATTGTTACAACACTATTTGTTATCCCATTGACCCAGAGCTTTCCCCCACAATTAGACCGAGTTGACACTTATACCGTTTTTCTACTATCTCAATACAATGGACAGGTTTGGAATTGTCTCATCTTTCTTATCCCCAGATGCCGCCCACTGTCCATCTCCTAGAAACAATCACTCACTTTCTCTCCAACCAGGTGACCAATTGTGACTGATGTATATGGTCCAAGCGCCTGGCTGAGTGGTCGAATCTCAGGCGGGGTATAAAAAGTGAGGAATTGGGGACTTTCTGGAGACGGATCTTCCCAGGAAGCAACGAGACAGAGACAGTACTCAGAAGCAATATACCGAAATTATCAAAATCATACAAGTCTTTTAATTTGCACAACAACCAACTTGAAGGAACCCGCTTCTACGAAACTACAAAAAGTCTTATAAAACAGATGCGCCCATAAAAAGATTTGCACTCGCTTATAAATAAGTCACTTTTATCACTCTTTTATGCTCGTTGTGTGTCATATTTCTACTGGGTTTTGATTTAAAAGGTCCAATCGCAAAAAACTACTCCTTCAGATAACCACTTTAATGCTAGGGAAACCATAGAAAGCTCCTTTGATATATGTTTCTTCAGGCCTTTAATAGGCGTGCCTCTAAAGTGTTCTTGCTATACTATCATGCATCCATGACCATTTGCACTGAAGGCGAGCTACAAGGATGTCGCGCTTGGGACATAGGTGCCGATTACTCTTAAGCGTTTTAATCATCCTTGCTACCTCTGAGGTCACAGGTCAAAACGTCGAACTGAAAGACAATGGGTACGAGAACCTGTTGATCGCCATTTCGGACATCGTGGAAGAGGACTGGGCTATCGTCGACGCCATCAAGGTGAAGCTACAGTTGCACTCGAATATCAACTGTTTTTTTGTGGCTTGTGACTTGCTGGTTTCATCTAAAACATTTAGTTTGCTTGTTGGTTTATAAATGGTATGTTGAGGAAAAAAATCGACTGCTATAGCCATTTATGATAGGTTCCCAACGCCAAGACTGAAAATAAATCACTTTTTCATGTCATGGGACAGAATTCCGTCGATGAGGAAATTGCATTCGATGAAGTTTGCTGTGTCCACGGTTTTGTTTAATTCGTGACACTTTTTTGAGTCGAATTCAAAATGATTGGCTCTTTGATAATTCTAGATATTGGAGGCTCGTTCTTGGTACCTAGTCAAGGTCCCCATTCCCTAGAGCCCCCACACCCCGACTGGCACAAATTTCTATGGTTCAAGGGTCTTCGGACAAATAACCCAGAAATCTGCGCAATTGCGGCCGGGTTTCTGGCCTCTTGAATGAAAACCGCCATAACTGATTGGCCAATCAGAGCTCGCCCTGCAAGCTCGTTTGGCTAAATCCGGAGATCGAGATCGCCAACTGAATGCATATTGTTGTTCCGCCATCTTTATTACGCTAAAGTGATGGGGCGCCACGTGCAAACGCTGCTCAAGAGCGTTGATTGGCCTGCCATGGAACCACGGAAAATGCTACAACCTTCCAACATAGATAGTTGAAATACATTCATATTCCTAGAAATACAAGTGACAATAAATAAGCCAGGTGTGTGTACAAATCTATTCTGAACCTATGAACCAAGGTACACATCAACTGGTAAGGCGTACATTACATGAATGGTGTATATCTTGCCTGGTTTCAAATAGAAAAGGTAGTGTATGACTCCGCATTGAACAAATACATTTATCTGGTTTAAACAATTATACGCTTTTACTAAAAAGGCTAAAATCAGCTGAAGGAAAACAACCATGAGTCCACAACAACCATTCCACCACCCTCACTCAATTATCATCACACCTCCATCACCACTCTATTTCATCTACTGCGCTACTATCACTACATTATCATAACTC
>CM067349.1:26249765-26254765 GCA_034190875.2 Urechis unicinctus
ATTAAATCCAAAACACTTTTGCATGCTTATAAACAACTTAACTGCCTTCTTAAATCTCGCCTCTGAGCATTATTTTTCCAAGTAACAGCGCTTATGAATACTGCATTTATATGTTATGTTATCTTTATCCGCTGTGGTTAACAAATCAACTGCTATGTTCAACCACGGCACACGCTCACATCGCATACTTATCTACCCTTCTTGTTAATCTTAATCTTTGCAACACTGCTGCTCATCCTCAGATAATTGATTGCTCAGTACAACCTCGGGTATTCGTCATCTGTTGCTATTACAAACCCCCTACAACCACTGAATCAAACACCAACTCAGACCATAGTTTCCCCAAATCTCAGAAATATTCATGTTATTTTGCCTTATCATTTTAACCCATGTTGTACCAAATGTCTGGGCACCGTAATAACGCCAACGGAGCTGGTTTTCAGAGCTATCATGAGGAAATTAATGGATGCTGGAGTGTACGCTGCTACACAAACGACCTCTGGAAATCACTCAGGAGCGAGCTTATGTGTAGTATTAGGGTGTTGATAATAAAACACAACAAAGGTACTGATGGGGTACGGAGAGATCAATCGGATACACTAGACAACCGTACCCATCTCAGAGCCACCTACCGACGGACATACGTTTGGCTACAAACAATGTCTCTCGATTTCTAAGTGCTGGAGAGTCCACAAACTACTGAGCTGATATGCTCGACCGACAACCTAGCCAGACAGCCAGCCACAATACTTAGACATAATTTTGATATTTCTTCTGTGCCAGACACCATTCACAAGGGCCGACTTTCTATCGCAGCTTCGTGATAGACATGGTCGAAACCGTTTTATGCTGACGCCCTTGAACAATGATGTGTTCTATTCGGAACAAGAAAAACGGCTCGGCCTCTGGCCTCATAGGGATTCTGGCAGATGTAACCTTTGCTTGCTCACAGATGAATATGTGAGTATATACTTACGTTACGTTCGTACGTACATATATTTATATGTATTATATATCTGTCGTATGTGTGGTATGTATGTCTGTAATGTATGTCTGTAGTATGTATGTCTGTATGTATGTATGTCTGTATGTATGATGTATGTATGTCTGTATGTCTTGTCTGTATGTATGTATGTCTGTATGTATGTATGTCTGTCTGTATGTTCTGTATGTTCTGTCTGTCTGTCTGTATGTCTGTCTGTCTGTCTGTCTGTCTGTCTGTCTGTATGTGTCTGTCTGTATGTCCTGTCTGTCTCTCTGTCCTGTCCATGTCGGTCTGTCTGTATGTCTGTCATGTCTGTCCTGTCTGCTCTGTCTTCTGTACTGTCTGTCTGT
Source organism: Urechis unicinctus (assembly GCA_034190875.2). NCBI lineage: Eukaryota > Metazoa > Annelida > Polychaeta > Xenopneusta > Urechidae > Urechis > Urechis unicinctus. The sequence goes on from CM067349.1 coordinate 26,251,101, forward strand.
CTGTCTGTCTGTCGGCGGATGTCTGTCTGTCTGTCCGTGTCTGATTGTCTGTCATTCCTGTCTTACTGTCTGTCTGTATGTGCCTTGTCATGCCTGCCTGTATGTTTCATGTATCTCTATATCATATCTATCTATCTCTATATCTTATCTCTCTCTATCTATATCTATATAATCTCTCTCTATATGCATTTATGTATGCATCCGTATTTACCGTATGTCATACGTACATACCGTAATACGTCTGACGTCATACGTACGTAAGCATCACGTATGCCTACATCACGTACGAATCAAGTACATGCACCGTCTGCATGTGTGAAAGCAAATACATGCACCGCACGCCACGCACGTGCGCACGTACTACACACGTACTGTACGAACATACATGTCTGCGAAGGGAACCTGGTAAGCGCTGGGTCCCGTGTACGGCATATGCGATGGGTGGGGTGGTGGTGCGTCCAATTAAGAGAAATTGCACTTCTCTGCAGAACGTGAGACTTTGCTCATAAGCAATTCTCTGTTTTTCACCCTCGTTGGCCTCGTGGTGTATCTTATTATTCATGTATCAAGTTTATTATTATAATCGTCCAACCCGCAATTTGCTCCCTTACATGAACATTTCAATGTTCTGGAACCCATGTTTCTTCAAGCCTTTAAGTGTTCTACTTAACTGTCATGCTTCCGTGGCCACTTACACCGAACAGCCTCTGAAGGATGTTGCGCTTTGTGGCTGCTTGCCCGATTAATAATGGACCCGGCGTTTTAATAAAAAAAATAATCCTGCGTTTTAATCCTGCTTGTACCTCTGAAGGTCACAGATCAAAACGTCATACTGAAACACAATGGGTACGAGAACCTGTTGATCGCCAATAGTCAGATTTCGTGGAAGAGGACTGAGCTCTCGTCGACGCCATCAAGGTGATGAAGCTACATTGGCACTCGAATATCAACTGGTTTATTGCGCTATATTCTAAAATGCGAACATTTTTTTTATTCTGTAATCATCCTATACATTCTGTTTGGTTTATTGCGTATGTCGAGGGAAATCTACATCACTGCTTAGGCAATGTGTGATTTTGGTTCGTTGGTAATTCTAGAGAATGAAGGCACATTTTTTTTGGAACATGGTACTCGCTTGTTGTTTCTTGAATGCTTCAATATATAACTGCTCATATAAACCATGTACATATCATTTTTGCCCGGGCGCCGTTTTGATAGACAGCTTATTTGTTCAATTGGTAATGAACAGGTACGCGTTGCGTTACATACATGTCTTTATACATTTCCACGATATTCACCGAGTGGTCGACAAGTGTTTTGGTCGCAGCCACGTGTTGTTTTTTTTTGGTTTTAACGTCAATAGTTTTTCCCTGTAGTCAACCGACTGTCCAAACTGTACCAAACTTTTAACACATTCAACGTTTACTATAACGAGACCGTCTAGACTACTGGTGTCAGTCAGTATACGACTACCTTTACTTGGGAAATGGAGTGTTGACAAGTAGATCTTAGATAGTTTATATTCCTAGAAATGCAAGTGAAGTAAATTAACCAGGTGTGTGTCTAATTCCATTCAGAACCTATTAACCAAGGTGCACATCAGTTTCTGTGGTTTATTGATGTAAGGAGAACACTAGATGAAGGCCAACTGTATCCTCCTGCATGTCGTAAGAGGTGACTTATAATGGGCAACCAGTTCACCTAGACGAGAGGCTGGAATGGTCTGGTCCAGTCAACCGGCTGGTGGTGACTTGCCCTAGGATAATCGTTTTCATTTGTATCTTTTTATCGTCGTGTATGTGCTCTCTGTCTTTTTTCCCATATATCCTAGAAGGCGGCTGCTTAATCATGTCAAACTTGTCTATTTACCTTTCCAGGCGCCATATAACACATTAGTGGTGGTGTGCCGTTAAACTCTATACTCACTCACTCACATTGAAAAACAAAAGGTAGAGTAAGCAGCACTCTGAATGAGACAAAAATTTGAGAGGTAATGGACTGACTTATATGTGTTGTGTCCTATGAATCACCCTCAAAACATATACCGAACTATTACTTTCAGGTAAATATTTTTCTCGGCTACATGGTTGATGTATGTTTCACATGACCAACAGCCAAGCTATTCTTTTTGTCCAGATAAATACACGAACGGGATCATCTACGATACGGATTAAAGGATGGATATGAATTCAGGAAAAAACCCACTTACCCCCTTTTCTACATGAACGGTGGCAATACATCTGCCACATGCTGTGGAATCATGTCAAGATGTTTTTATTGTTAGATCACATATTCGTTTACATAAACATGCGAATCACTAGTCTTCATCTACCTTTTATCACTTAGTTACCATTGCTATGGTTATTTCTACAACCACTACGTGTTTATGTTTTCCGTTACCATTATCTCTTATTCACCTGCTTTATCGTCATAATCTCGTTCATGTTCATGTTCATCTTTCTCCTCTTCTTGCTGTACCTCCCTTGCTGCTCTATTAATAGAGACTACTATTAAAAATCTATAGCTTGTACATCTACTGCTACTTCTACAACAATTATAACTACTATGCAACTACTATTTCTACAACAACTACTACTATTTCCTCTATGGCTACTACTGCCACAGCTTCTGCAACTGCTATAACTGCCACAGTTTCTACAAATGCTACAGCTTCTACAACTCTATGGCTACTACTGCCACAGCTTCTGCAACTGCTATAACTGCCACAGTTTCTACAAATGCTACAGCTTCTACAACTGCTATCACTACAGCAGCTTCTACAACTTCTATCATTGCTACAGCTTCTACAACTGCTATCACTACTACAGCTTCTACTACCGCTACAGTTACAACAGGTTCTATTAATGCTACTACTTCCTCTACATATACTATTACTTCAATTACTACTTCCACCACTATGCATTTTCTACAGCTCCCACTACAATAGTTTGTTCTACTGATACCAATATTACAGCATCTTTATATCCAGCCACTACTTCCGCTTCCTATACTGCTACAATCGCTGCAGCTTCAGCCACTACTATCTTCACTGCACCGTTACTACAGCCGCTCCTCCTTCTATTTCTACTACTACTATGTTTAAAACAATTATCAATCCTGTATCTAATAATATACTATAACTACTATTGTTGCTACTACTACTACAGTTTTGTCTACTGCAAACAACACCACAGCTTAGTCTACTTCTACCACTAATACCGCGTATTCTACTGCTACCACTACTACAGCCACTTTTACTGCTACCACTAATACAGCTTCATATACAGCTACCACTACTACTACAGCGTATTCCACTGTTACCACTACTACAGCCTCTTTTACTGCTACCACTAATACGGCTTCATATACAGCTACCACTGCTAGAGCTTATTCTACAGCTACCACCACCACAGCTTATTATACTGCTACCACTACAACAGCTTCTACTTCTTCTTACACTACCTCTACAATGTCACTACTACTACTTTGGGGTACGATACTGCTAACACTGCTACAGCTTCTTCTATCACTACGACAGTTTTGTTCTACTGCTACCATTACGACAGGCTCTACCACAGCTACCACTACTACAGATTATACTACCGGTACCACTACTATGGCTTATAATACTGCTGCAACTGCTACTTTAACCACAGCTTCTACTA
>CM067349.1:26257265-26262265 GCA_034190875.2 Urechis unicinctus
TATATGTATGTATGTATGTATGTATGTATGTATGTATGTATGTATGTATGTATGTATGTATGTATGTATGTATGTATGTATGTATGTATGTATGTATGTATGTATGTATGTATGTATGTATGCATGCATGCATGCATGCGCACATTAATACGTACATACGTCAGTACGTATGTATACATGTATGTATGCATGTATGTATGCACACATGTGTGCACGCACGTACGTAAGCCTCCGTGCATGAATGATATGGACGCCGTATGATTAGGTATTGGGCGTGTTATCTTTTCCATCCATGCCCCTTTTCCACAATGAAATTATCCAGACCTTTGTCCTCTTTTAACCCATATAAATTATTAACAAACCCTATCCCTTTTATCTACCCGATTGTAACAACACTATTTGTTATCCCATTGACCCAGAGCTTTCCCCCACAATTAGACCGAGTTGACACTTATACCGTTTTTCTACTATCTCAATACAATGGACAGGTTTGGAATTGTCTCATCTTTCTTATCCCCAGATGCCGCCCACTGTCCATCTCCTAGAAACAATCATTCACTTTCTCTCCAACCAGGTGACCAATTGTGACTGATGTATATAGTCCAAGCGCCTGGCTGAGTGGTCGAATCTCAGGCGGGGTATAAAAGTGAGGTATTGGGGACTTTCTGGAGACGGATCTTCCCAGGAAGCAACGAGACAGAGACAGTACTCAGAAGCAATATACCGAAATTATCAAAATCATACAAGTCTTTTAATTTGCACAACAACCAACTTGAAGGAACCCGCTTCTACGAAACTACAAAAAGTCTTATAAAACAGATGCGCCCATAAAAAGATTTGCACTCGCTTATAAATAAGTCACTTTTATCACTCTTTTATGCTCGTTGTGTGTCATATTTCTACTGGGTTTTGATTTAAAAGGTCCAATCGCAAAATACTCCTTCAGATAACCACTTTAATGCTAGGGAAACCATAGAAAGCTCCTTTGATATATGTTTCTTCAGGCCTTTAATAGGCGTGCCTCTAAAGTGTTCTTGCTATACTATCATGCATCCATGACCATTTGCACTGAAGGCGAGCTACAAGGATGTCGCGCTTGGGACATAGGTGCCGATTACTCTTAAGCGTTTTAATCATCCTTGCTACCTCTGAGGTCACAGGTCAAAACGTCGAACTGAAAGACAATGGGTACGAGAACCTGTTGATCGCCATATCGGACATCGTGGAAGAGGACTGGGCTATCGTCGACGCCATCAAGGTGAAGCTACAGTTGCACTCGAATATCAACTGTTTTTTTGTGGCTTATGACTTGCTGGTTTCATCTAAAACATTTAGTTTGCTTGTTGGTTTATAAATGGTATGTTGAGGAAAAAAATCGACTGCTCTAGCCATTTATGATAGGTTCCCAACGCCAAGACTGAAAATAAATCACTTTTTCATGTCATGGGACAGAATTCCGTCGATGAGGAAATTGCATTTGATGAAGTTTGCTGTGTCCACGGTTTGCTTAATTCGTGACACTTTTTTGTGTCGAATTCAAAATGATTGGCTCTTTGATAATTCTAGATATTGGAGGCTCGTTCTTGGTACCTAGTCAAAGTCCTCATTCCCTAGAGCCCCCACACCCCGACTGGCACAAATTTCTATGGTTCAAGGGTCTTCGGACAAATAACCCAGAAATCTGCGCAATTGCGGCCGGGTTTCTGGCCACTTGAATGAAAACCGCCATAACTGATTGGCCAATCAGAGCTCGCCTTGCAAGCTCGTTTGGCTAAATCCGGAGATCGAGATCGCCAACTGAATGCATATTGTTGTTCCGCCATCTTTATTACGCTAAAGTGATTGGGCGCCACGTGCAAACGCTGCTCAAGAGCGTTGATTGGCCTGCCATGGAACCACGGAAAATGCTACAACCTTCCAACATAGATAGTTGAAATACATTCATATTCCTAGAAATACAAGTGACAATAAATAAGCCAGGTGTGTGTACAAATCTATTCTGAACCTATGAACCAAGGTACACATCAACTGGTAAGGCGTACATTACATGAATGGTGTATACTTGCCTGGTTTCAAATAGAAAAGGTAGTGTATGACTCCGCATTGAACAAATACATTTATCTGGTTTAAACAATTATACGCTTTTACTAAAAAGGCTAAAATCAGCTGAAGGAAAACAACCATGAGTCCGCAACAACCATTCCACCACCCTCACTCAATTATCATCACACCTCCATCACCACTCTATTTCATCTACTGCGCTACTATCACTACATTATCATAACTCACCCCACTACCCTCGCTCCACTGCCCTCACCCTACCATCATCACTCAACTACCCTAAACCCACTACCCTTACTCCAATGCTATCTGTTATGATACTGTTGAAAGTTTTTGAATATGTTGCATACCCCTTAACGATATAGGTGAAAGTGTCTGCTGGGATCGAACATAGGTCTCAGTAGCTCAGTGGTAGAGCGATCTGCACGGTCCACAGAGGGTCCTGGGTTCATTAACATCACTCCTTTTCCCTCAATCCACTATCACCAGTCCACATCGCTCACTCCACTCTCATAATTTCACTACCCCACTCCACCCCCCTCAGACCAACTTCATTACTCAACTACCATCACCCCACTACTCTCACTCCAATACGATCCTACTGGTGCATCACTTTCACGTGACCACCAAAAACTAACTACTAGACTACCCTCACTCCACTACCACCACTCCACATCCATCACCTACTGGTACAACCTTCACTTCCTACCTATGTTGTGGATCCTTTGTGTGTTTACTATATATGTGTGTACTTAAATTTTGACGATGGAGCTGTCTTTCCTCTTGCGGCAGGTGCACATGGAGCGGGCCTCGGCTGTTCTCTTCCGAGCAACGAAATACAGGGCATACTTTAAAGAGTATACAATCCTGGTGCCTGACTCGTGGGATATAGCAGGCCGCCCCGGTGTCCAGCAAGCCTCCAGTGAGACGTTTACAGCAGCTAATATACGTATCGATGTCTCCCATCCGGCCCTACCTGACAATCCATACGTACTCGCCTACGATATCTGCGGACGAGAAGGGCTTTACATGCACTTAACACCAGCTTACATGACAGATACGACCGTGCAGAAAAGATTCGGTGGTTATGAGGATGTGGGTGAGATCTGCTTGTCGTCTGACAAACAAGAGGACATTGTCATTAATTGAATTCGATTGATTTATCTCTATGGACCCACAAATTCCTGACATCGTCGTACAAATCATTACCTAGTATTAAATGAAATAAGAAAAAACTGCTCAAAACATTATCTATGTCTACATACTCCTATTGACCTGTTGATCGCTTGTTATATGTTTGCGAATCATTTGCACATTACCGAGTGTATTTTTATTCACATGATCTATGTTTCACATGAACAATCAGTCAAGCAATTCGTATTGTCCAGGCAAAACCATAGTACATGAATGGGGTCATCTACGATACGGATTAATGGATGAGTATGGATTAAGGAACAACCCCACATACCCTCTTTTCTACCTGCACGACGGTAATATATCTTCAACGAGCTGTGGCTTCTTCATGTCAGGATGGATTGTTGGTTAGATCAATAAGCACATTCTTCGTCTCCCTCTTATTACTTTTTACTATTGCTATCATTACTTCTGCAGCTACTTCGAGCTCATGTTTTCCTTACCTACTATCGCTTTTTCATTTTCTTTATCACCACCATCTGGTTACCACTACTTCTACTACTATACCACAACGACTAATACTACCACTACTACAGCTTCCGTTAATGCTACCACTTCTACATCTTCTACAACTGATACCACTACTTCTGTTTCTACTGCTACTACTTCTACAAATATGATTACTATTACTTCTACTACTACTATACTACAACTACAACTGCTACCATGACCACATCGTCGTATGCTGCCACGACTTATACAGCTTCTGCAACTGATAGCATGACTACTACTTCTACTCCGCTACCACTACTACAGCTTCTTCCACTGCTCCTACTACTACTGCTTCTAATATTGATACCCCTACTACTGTTTCTATTTCTACTTATTCTGCAAATATTATTACTACTACTTCTACTACAAAGCTACAACCACTACTGCTGCAGATTCTTCTACTGCTCCAACTATTACAGCCTATGTTCCAGCTATTACTGCTGAAGCTTCTTCTAATGATATCACTACCATAGCTTCTACTAATTTTACCACTACTTCAAGTCCTTCTGCTGCTACCACTACTGCAGCCTCAACTAATGCTGCTACTGCTACTCACACTACAGCCTCCTCTCTTCTATAACCACTAGTCCTTGTCCTGTTACAACTACTTCTATCTCTGCTACTGCTACTACTACTACTACTACTACTACTACTACTACTAGTACTACTACTACTACACCGGCCTCTATTAATGTAATTACTGCTACCACTCTTTACCCTCGCCGCTCTACCCTGTCGTATGGTAGTATAATTATCATCACACTTCCTCTCCCTGCCAGACAGAACATGTAAAATGATCAGCGCCAATGGGCTTCCACCCAATAACGGGAGCTGTAACTATATATTTGAAGAAAACCAGACCACTGTATCGTCACTGTATCAACTGCTGCATATTTTCGTTCAGGCAACACCTGTAAAATGATCGGCGACAATGGGCTACCACCCAATGACGGGAGCTGTTTTTTCAGATCCGATCAAAACCAGACCGCTGTATCGTCTTCAATCATGTTCAAACAATTCCTGAATAATGTAAGTATCGAGCAGATGTTTTTCATACCCATATATGCTCAGATGATAAGATAGATGAACTACTCGTAGATGTCATGAGTGGTATTGTCAATGGACAACACATGTTACACATTGCAGGTGCACGATTTCTGTGACAGCAACATGAGTGATCCGGCAACATATCATAACGATATGGCCCCAAACGAGCAGAACAAAATATGCCAACACAAGAGCAGTTGGGAAGT
>CM067349.1:26267265-26287265 GCA_034190875.2 Urechis unicinctus
ACTACTGACAAGACAACGTGTCAATATAATTAACGTCTGGTGCCACGGCTGTTTGTATAACCAATTACTTACTAACCTGTGTCAATATGCAAGCAGCTTCGTTGTTTCTGTACAGGCAGTTACTGACCCGACCACTTTTATGTTAAGCCAATCACTGACAAACCCGGTGGTTTTGTACACATAGCTCTGACCCGACCACGTGTATAGTAAGCCAATTCCTGACCAACCCGGTGGTTCTGTACAGGCAAATACTAACCTGACAATATGTAAAAGTTGATGATAAAGAATATTCTGTGACAGCAGATTACTGACTAAACCATGTTACTGTAAGGCCTACTAACCATATACCTCGAGAGTGTATAAAACCACCTGCTGATCGCACAAGGTATCTGTATAGTCAACTACTCATCAGCCCACGTGTTAATTTAAACAAAATACTAACCAGCCCACGAGTACCTATCCACGAACTACTGACCAACCTACGTGTCACTATAACCAGCTACAGACCAGCCTACGTGTTACTGTTGCCAACTAATGTCTGGCCAACGTTTTATTATATCCATCTACTGACAAGCTAGTGTATCAGTATAACAACTACTGACAAGACCACGTGTCAATATATCTAACTTCTGACTAGCCCATCTACTATGAACTATTCTTGTATAGCTCCATGTTCCTGTATAGCCCACTAGAGACCAACCCATATTCTTGTATATTTCACAACAGAAAAACTGATGTGCCTGCCCTTGTGTCTGTATCAGGGATGACAGAGTCCAGAACCAGGGTCTACCTCGGTGCGTTCTCGCGGTTCATCTCAGGTGGCTTATATACGGTAGATAATTACGCCTTGATTGAGGCAGCTGGAGATGTGCTTGCCCCCAGCAGAGTAACGGATCTTACTGTGATGGCCATCGACTCCGAGAACTCTATTGTGACATTGAACTGGACTGCTGTCGGAGACGACTTGGACAATGGGCGAGGTTAATAATACTTCCACGTTTGAATTATTTGGGATTATATGTGTCTGCAAAGTGTATTTAATTTTACTAGTCTTCTACAGAAGTGAACTTGCCTGAATTGCCGAGGTTGGCATCAGACTGTTTGTGGTTGTGTTTACTCATTGTTTTAGCTGGGGTCAATTAAAATATGGAAAGATTGATCTGTCATACATAATCGTCTCATCTAAATAGCAGTATGTAAATACTCATGATTATACTCTTAACTAGAATCGCTTAAATAAAGCACAAACTAATATAATATTAACTTCTGTGTGTGTGAAACTCATTACAGCGGACTTATACGAACTGCGCTATTGCTCTACTGCTCGCGAGGCTTTGGATGAATTTCTGACATGTACTATGATAACGCAGGCACAGTCTCCGGAAAGTTTCAACCCATCACCCGCGTTTACTATGGAGCAATTCGTCTGGCTCGTACCATCCGCTCTTCGAGATGTTTCTCTGGTTGTTGGTGTTCGGGTTATGGATGACGCTAATCTCTGGTCGGAAGTGTCCAACTTGGTGTCCGTTGTTATTCAGGAAGAACCTCAATATGAATTTCCTGTTGTGACTCCATCGCCAAGTCCGGGACCAGTAACTCCATCGTCAAGTTCGGGACCCGTGACTCCATCGCCAAGTCCGGGACCCGTGACTCCATCGTCACCTCCGGGACCAGTAACTCCATCAGCAAGTCCAGGACCCGGTGGTGATGGTGGTGATGGTGGAGGCGGTGGCGAGGAAGGAAGTGTATCTCCGTTTGGCTCATACACGGCCACAATAATTGCTACCCCCGTGGTAGTAACTGCTACAATCGTCATCATTATAATCGTGTGCGTCTGTCTGAGGTACCGGAAAGTGCAGAAGCAACGACTGGGACCAGGGGATGAGGAATCCAGAGGTTATGATAACTCGATCTACCCTGGCACAATGGAACGCCCATCGTCACCGCGGTTAATTCACTGGAAGCGTTCCGAGTCCGTATACTAGTGTGGTTTCGCAATAAAATTGAATGTTGTAAATAGATGAATAATGAGTGGAAATTAAGTTTTCGGTAACCATTAAAATCAAAGTTTTAAAATCAATCAAATATTTTAATACCTTGAATATATATATTTAACGATGTATATTTATACTTTTATGTATATTTTTATATTTATATGGACACATAAAGTTAATATATATATATATATATATATATATATATACATATAAATATATACATATATATATATGTATTGATAAAAATATATATATGTATACATATGTTTATATGCATATATATGTACATATATTTGTATATGGTATATAAAAATGCACACAAATATATATATATATTTATATATAAGTATAAATATATATATGTATATATATAGATCTGTATAGATAGATATATACATAAGTATCTATGCATATATATGCATGTTTATATTACCTCAGCATTACTTTGGCTTAATGAACATGCATGAGAAAACAAAGCATAAAGTCCATATAAAATTTTGAAACTGTGATATTTGGAACTTATTTTGTTTCTTGAGGAGGACGTTAAGCATTCCGAATCAGATGAGGCGGACAAGACAGCGTAATACTGGCTGGTGACGGCAAGAACGTCTGATTTGATGTACAAATAATCTATTCTGTCGATCTTCTTCAAGTCTCGGGCATCAACTGCTTCCCGTCCAATAATCACTATGCCTTGGCATCAAAATCCCGGCACTATAAGGAAGTCTAGGTGAGATAAAACCGTATTATTCGGCCCATACAAAGCTATTGGCGAATACCTGTCATGTGACAACTGCACGCGATCTGACGAATAAGTGGATGTTTACAAACAACACGTGCATATCCGATGAAGTAAACATAAATATTGCATATCATTTAGTTTTACCATCAGTTGAATCCCTCCCCTACATTTAGCTAAACCAACAGTTGACTACCTCCCCTACCTTTACTGTACCATCCGTCGACACCCTCCTCTATATTCAGCTGTATCATCAGTCGACTCCCTCCCCTATATTCTGTACGAATCAGTCGACTCCCTCCCCTACAGCGTATTTGTACCAACAGGAATATATGTGGAACGTCTTATTTTTGTGTCAAAGGAGGACAATTTTACCAAGGTCGAATTCTCGTAATCTTCGGCAAAATAAGTCTGACTTAAGCGTCAAATAATTATCTTCAACTGGCATAGGGCAGTCTGATAACTACATTTATCTATTTATTCTGTCGATCTCCCGGCAAGTCTAAGGCAATCAACTGCGATAAAATAATACTATGCCATGCTCAACATCAAAATCCCGATTTGACTATAAGGAAGTCTAGGTGCGATAAACCGTATTATCTTGCTTATAACACTATAATACTGACCAAACTTATCATACAAACAACCAACAGTGACAACGCACCCTTACACTTATTTAGCTGACAGTTGAATCCCTCCCCTGACATTTAAGTACCAACATGTCGAATACCAACGCCTACCATTTAGCTGTACCATCAGTCGAATCCCTCCCCTATCATTTAGCTAAACCAACAGCTGTTCGACTCCCTCCCCTACATTTAGCTGTACCAACAGTCGACTCCCTCCCCCCTACACGATATATTAGCTGTATCAACAGTCGACTCCCTCCCCTATATTCAGCTGTACCAACAGTCGACTCCCTCCCCTATATTCAGCTGTACCAACAGTCGACTCCCTCCCCTGTATTTAGCTGTACCAACCCTATATTCAGCTAGCTGTACCAACAGTCGACTTCCCCTATATTCCTGCAGTACATTTAGCTGTACCAACAGTCGATTCCCTCCGCTACATTTAGCTGTACAAACAGTCGAATACCTCCCCCACATTTAGCTGTACCATCAGACGACTTCCTCCCCTACATTTACCTCAACCGGCAGTCGAATACCTCCCCTACATTTAGCTCTACCATTAATCGACTCCCTTTCCTACATTTAGCTGTACCATCAGTCGGCTTCCTGAAATACTTTCCACATGTTTTTCTACGTGATGTAGGGTGTTCCATGCGTGCAGGAGACGTGTTGACAACCGATGTTGCTAGTGTGGATCAGCTGTGGTAACAGGAACACATGCTAGGATCAACCACAACACCAGCATCATCCGATTCTTGCCAACCACCCTCTGCAAACCTTAGTTGAACAATCTCAGGAATAATCATGTTATTAAGCCTTAATCAGTTTACCCATGTTTTACCAAAAGTCTGGCACAGAAATACGCCAACGGAGCTGGTTCAGAACTATCATGAGACATTAATGATTCAGGAGTGTACTGCTGCTAGAACGACCTCTTGTAACCACTCAGAAGCGAGCTTATGTGCAATATTATGGTATTGATAATAACAAAACAGATACTGATGGGGAACGGGCAGATCAATCAGACACACATGACTACTTCTTCAGAGCTACCTACGACAGACGGTTCTTCATGCCTCTCGACTTTGATGTGCTGGAGAGTCACAAACTACTGACTGTGTGCAGTTTATGTGCGAAAGAGGATAGATAAATATACAAACTCACTTACACACTTTTCTAAATATAAGTCAGATATTATTTTAAGGCATAAGAAATTAACTACAGTCAATGTCATGAAAATGTGTCACAGTTTCAGAAGAGGTTAAGCGGTCTGAGCTGACAACCTAGCCAGACAGCCACATACCAAAGCATAATTTGATATTTCTGTGCCAGACAACTTTCACAAGGCCGACTTTCTATAGCAGCTTCGTGTTAGACATGGTCGAAACGTTTCAAGGTGTGCGTTGACAGTTATGTTGCTATTCGGTTACAAGAAGCTCTGGCCTCTGGTCTCATAGGATTCTGCAGATGTAACCTTTGCTTGCTCATAGATCTTCACCCATTCACCCCTACCTCTCTAGATTAATCTAGGCTGAGAGTCTATGGGCTCTGTGTCTCAAATGAATGCAAAACGATTGAAGAGCGAATCTATTATGCCCTGGCAACTAGGTTATTTAGTCATCAGTTGGCACTGGGAGATGCCATCAAACGAGATCAATTATATGAGTGTTGTTGCTGCTTCGAAACTGAATTGGCTAAAACCTTCTGATAGACAGAAATAATAGCGCAATAACCTGGGAGGTGTAAAGGCGCGATATATATGTGAGTCTATACGTACGTCGTACATATATTTATATGTATTTATGTATGTATATATGTGTGTATGTATGCATGCGTGTGTGCATACATGCATGCACGTACGTACGTACGTACAAACGTACGTACTTATGCATGCATGTATGCGAGGGAACTTGGTAGCGCTGGGTTCCTTGTACACAGCATAGGCGATTGGGTGGTGGGTGCGCCCATTCAGAGAAATTTCACTTTTCCGCAAAATCGTGAGACTTTGCTCAAAAGCAAGTCTCTGTTTTCACCCTCGTAGGCTCGTGGTGTACCTTATTGATGTATTGGGTTATAATACAATGCGTCCAACCGAAAATGCTCCATTACATGAACACTTCAATATTCTGGAACCCCCGACCCTGCAGAATTTTTTGATAAACAAGTTTCTTCAAGCCTTTAATAGGCGATCCTTTAAAGTGTTCTTGTTTAACTGTCATGCTTCCGAGGACGTTTTAATCTGCTACCTCTGAGGTCACAGGTCAAAACGTCCTGCTCAAACACAATGGGCACGAGAACCTGTTGATCGCCATATCGGACATCGTGGAAGAGGACTGCGCAATTGTCGACGCCATCAAGGTGAAGCTACTGTAACACTCGAATATCAACTGTTTTTTTGTGTGCTAAAATCTAAAATGATGACTTTTTTCCTGATTTCATCAATACATTTAGTTTGGTTTATTGAGGGTATGTCGAGGGAAATCTATTGCTTTGGCAATTTGTGATTTTGGTTCGTTGGTAATTATAAAGAATGAAGACACATTTTCGGTACTTAGTACTTGCGTGTTTCTTGAATGCTTCGATATAACTGCCCATATAAGACCATGTATATTGATTTATCTTGGAAGGTTGCAAATATGATTTTAATTTAATTGAATGTATTGTTGATTTCCGTAGAACAGACATCACAGTCGATCGTTTAGCGTGCCAACTAATTCTTACTTACAATTATTTGAATAGTCCAATTCTTAAAGATATTGTGTATTAGTGCGATAATACTCTTTGGTTGTCGTTCGATTTCAGGATCGAAAATTTATGCTGTCAATATTTTTTGCCAGTGTTCAAAGCAAACAATTTATATCTATTCGTCACTTGCCGCATTACTGAATTATCTAGAATGCCCGGCCGCTGTTTTGATAGACAGCTTATTTGATCAACTGAGAACGAACAAATACGAGTTGCGTAACATACATGTCTTTATACATTTCATTGGAGTCGCAATATATCGACGATATTAACCGAATGGTCGACAAGTGTCTAAGTCGCAGCCACGAGTTTTGCCGTGGCCAGCACTGTTGGTTTTAACGTTTTTTATTATTATTTTTCCTGTAGTCAACCGACTGTTCATACTGTACCACACCTTTAACACATTCAACGTTTACTATAACGAGACCGTCTAGACTACTGATAACAGCCGGTTTACGACGACCTTCTCTTGGGCAATGGAGTGTTGACAAGTACTCCAACATCTTAGATGTGTGTCTAATTCCATTCAGAACCTATTAACCAAGGTGCACATTAGTTTCTATGGTTTATTGATGTAAGGAGAACATAAGATGAAGGCCGTTTATCATGTCTGGGGCCCAATGTATCCTGCAGCATTTCGTAAGAGGCGACTAATTGTGGGCAACCTGTTGGCCGTGGGTTGCGACTCGTGTTGGTGAACAATAGGATTCAGGTGGTTGAGTGGGAAGGTCTTTGCGAGGGCTATATCTGCAACACACCACTATGACCCGTATTTCACCTAGACGAGAGTCTGGAATGGCCTGGTCCAGTCAACCGGCTGGTGGTGACTTGCCCTAGGATAATCGTTTTCATTTGTATCTTTTTATCGTCGTGTATGTGCTCTCTGTCTTTTTTCCCATATATCCTAGAAGGCGGCTGCTTAATCATGTCAAACTTGTCTATTTACCTTTCCAGGCGCCATATAAACATTAGTGTTGGTGTGCCGTTAAACATTATACTCACTAATCTCACTCACTCACATTCAAAAACAAAAGGTAGGAGCAACAATTATGAGAGGTAATGGACTGACTTACATGCGTTGCTAACGTGTCCTACGAATCAGGATACGGATTAAAAGATGGATATGAATTCCGGAAAAAAACCACATACACCATTTTCTACAAAAACGGTTATATCTGCCACACGCTGTGGACTCATGTCAGGATGTTTTTATTATTATATCACTAAAATATTCGTTTACATGCTAATCACTAGCCTTCGTCTACATTTTATTACTTGGTTACTACTGCTATGGTTATTACTACAACCACTACGTGTTAATGTTTGCTTTACCATTATCACTTTTGCACCTGCTTTATCGGCACCATCTTGTTCTTGTTCATCTTAACATTTCTCCTCTTCTTTCGTACCTCCCTTGCTGCTCTATTAACAGAGACTACTATTAAAAATCCATAGCTTGTACGTCTACTGATACTCCTACAACAATTACTACTACTACCTCCACTACTTTACAACTACAACTTATGCAACAACTACTGCTGTTTCTTCTACTGCTACCACTACTACACCTTCTACAACTGATATCACTACTACAGCTTCTTCAACTGATATCACTACTACAGCTTCTTCAACTGATATCACTACAGCTTCTACTACCGCTACAGTTACAGCAGGTTCTACTACTGCTACTACTTCCTCTACATATATTATTATTTCAACTACTACTTCTTCTACTACACTACAACGTATACTTCCACCACTATTACAGCATATTCTACAGCTCCCACTACAATAGCTTGTTCTACTGCTACCAATATTACTACTACCATCTCCACTGTAGTTTCTACTACTACCATTACTACAGGCGCTTCTACTTCTATTTCTACTACAACGATTGTTACAACAATTTCTTATACTGTATCTACTAATATACTATAACCACTACTGTTGCTACCACTACTGAAGTTTTGTCTACTGTTACCACTACCACAGCTTCTTTTACAGCTATCACTACAACATCTTCTTCAACTGCTACGACTACTGCGACCTCTTATACAGCTACCACTACTACAGCTTATTCTACTGCAATATCTGCTGCAGTTTGTTTCTACTGATACCGCTACAACAGCTTCTGCTACTTCTAACACTAAAATATCACTATTACTAGTTGCGGTACGATACAACTACTACTGCTAACACTGCTACAGTTTCTTCTACTACTGCCTCTATTACAGCTTCTTTTTATGCTACCACTGCAAGAGCTTATCATACCGCATCCACTGCTACAGCTTAAACAACAGCTGTCAATACTATAGCTTCTACTGCTGTCAATATAACAGCTTCTTCTACAGCTTCTCTTACTGCATCTTTAACTACTACTACCAGGTGTACAGTTTCTACTACTGCTGTACTAATTCTACAACCTATACGTTTCACTCTTATATTACAACTTCTGCCACTACTTCTACTACAGCTTTTACTACTGCTACCACTACTACAGATTATACTACTGCTACCACTACAACGGTTTTTAATACTGCTGCAACTGCTACTTTAACTACAGCTTCCCCTACTATTACAGCTAGATCTAGTTCTGCTACTACTACTTCAACCAAATATTTCAGACATATAAATATACCTATATATACAAATATAAATATGTATATATATGTATATATAAATATATATACATGTATATATATATTCATATATATATATATATATTCATATATATAGTATATATATATATATATATATATATATATATATATATATATATATATATATATATGTGTGTGTGTGTGTGTGTGTGTGTGTGTGTGTGTGTGTGTGTGTGTGTGTGTGTGTGTGTGTGTGTGTGTGTGTGTGTGTGTGTGTGTGTGTGTGTGTGTGTGTGTGTGTGTGTGTGTGTGTGTGTGTGTGTGTGTGTGTGTGTGTAACGCCCCAGGGGGTTAGCCAAAACCCTGGGCGTTGCTGAGTTTGGCAGCAACTACTATACAGCTGGAAGGAAACAACGGAGATGGGTGGGCAACTAAAAGTATCTGATTTATTGTCCACAGACAGCCATGGACCAACATTATACATAAATTATACCAAACAATTACAAATATGCCAAGTGGCGCGAAACAGAAAGACAGTTTTGTTAACCACAACACAACCCCGGTGCCTATGCTCCGTGGATCACAATCAAGGATCCATGCGTCTGCATTAGCCAAACAACATGCAACCCAACATTCAAACTGACGATATCATAATAATACAAAAAGAACTTAATTAATGAACTAAGTCTTAGGCCCGGAAGAGGGGCGCGAAACAGCGAGATTATTTTTTTATAGTCGCAAACCCTAGTAGCTATGCTGCGTGGATCACAATGACAGATTAATACGTCTGCATTAACCACACAACAATGCTAACATGCGGCAAAAGTAAAACTCACGATAATATTGTTCTATAAAAGTACAAAGCGTCTATCCTCTCCAAAAATCAAGTTCACGAGTGCCTAGCAGACGCTCACTCGCTTTTTAAACTGCCCTATTTTCGACGCGACCCAATGTAAACAAAAACTAAATTGACTACACATAGCAAACCAAATAACAGAGGTGTACAACAATAATTAATATGAAGATTGTGCAGTATAAGTGAAATACCAACATGGAAATAAACATTAACAATTTACAAGAACATATAAGAATAATAATCAGGTATGTAAACAGATGGCACTACTTGATTACTTCGCCGAGTTACAGCAAGCCAGGTGTGGTCAGGCTGAACTTATCAACTCTATCAACAATCTTATGTAACCCAGTGTTTACATTTAGGAATATGGAAATAGAGCTATATTCCAAAGCAAGCATTAAAAGTTACATAGCGGTACATGGTAGCAAGCACATAAACACAGCAAACATTAAAATATAACACATTTATATCAACCAAGGACAACAGAACAAACCGGGACTACACCGCAATGCGGAGGCAGTCCACGAATGTTGCTACGCGGCTCGAACCGTAACACTGGAGGGGCAACTCGACTCGGGGGTGCAAACCCCCCCCCACTTTTTTACAAAACCCCCTCCCTAACAAAAAAATTTTGTCCTCAAACGGTGATTTAATTATGACAAAATAAAAAGAGTGACACAAACTGGCATGCAGTGCAAACACAGTAGAAATAGGCTATGAGGAATGTATAGAGTTGCACTGGGTAGAAACTGCTTTAGCTGCTACCACAAGTCAATGTAAGCGAATAAAGGGTTCCGTCTGGCAACATAGCGGATTCCTTCATCACAACAACATCTGACTATGAGTACTCAACCTCCCTGTACCCTATGGCTTTCCTACGCACATCCTTCAGAATGTCTGCAGCCCTCCATTTTTGGGAAAGGCCGGGCGCATTCCGAAATGCGCGGGTCAACCATCATACCTGATGACTGCAGGGGTATAGATATATATAGAGAGAGAGAGAGAGAGAGAGAGAGAGAGAGATAGAGAGAGAGAGATATATATAGATATATATATAGAGAGAGAGATAGAGAGGAGAGAGATAGATAGAGAGAGAGAGATAGATATATAGAGAGAGGAGAGAGAGAGATAGAGATATCTCTCTCTCTCTCTATAGAGAGAGAGATCTCTCTCTATCTCTCTATCTATATCTCTCTCTATCTATCTCTAGAGAGAGAGAGATCTCTAGATATATATTCTCTATATATATCTCTCTCTCTGCTCTCTCTCTCTCTCTAGGAGACCGCAAGGGGGAGATATCTCTCTATCTATATAAGAGAGATATAGAGATATATATTCTCTATCTATATTCTATCTCTATTATGCAAGTGTAGATAGAAATCTATCTCTATATCTATATATAGAGTATATATATCTATAGATATCTATATAGATAGCTATATCTATAATATATATACCGATATAGATATACCCATTGCGGTCATCACCTCTCATGATGGGTATATCTATCTCTATATCTCTATATATCTCTCTATATATATATATTTCTGTCTCTCTCTCTCTCTCTCTCTCTCTCTCTCTCTCTCTCTATCTATATCTCTCCTATATCCTCTCTCTCTATACCCATTGCGGTCATCATGTCTAGATATTTCTGTCTACTCTTGCATAATAGCCGACCACTCAGTGAGCAGTTCCCTCTCTTTGGAACTGGCATATCCGTAGGTTCCTTGCTGGACCGGGCACATTGTATACTCATTTTCAAGTGGTATCTGCCTCTGTCCGGTTTTTGCCTCAGTGTTCATACTCCTATCTCTTTCCCGTTCAGATGGAGTAAGGTCGTTTGACACACTTAAGATCCTAAATCTGTCCTTGGCATATTTTAACTTAGCAAGCCTCCTCATGATTCTGAGTGATTTTTTACCCCAGTCTGATTATGGTCTTGACCTTTACCTGAGTTATTTCAAGACCCTCTGTGCACAAAGACTCAAAGAATGTTTGGTCATTCTCTTTACACTTAAATAGCTCTGCACAATCACACGATATATTATCACATTATTATCTATGTCTTCACGACTTTTTTCCTCCAACTGCTGCGCATTTATGGCATCCTTCATGATGTTTTTATAATCTGCTGCTGATGGTGTGTTTGTTGCAGCAACTTTAGCCCAGCTATTTTTTAACTGCTGTTGGGACATCTTTGCAGGCCTGCGTTGCTTTCGAGATATCCTCTTCAACACCTTTCATTTGTTCCTGCACTTTCTCGTCAATGGAGGAGATGATTTTCTGTTCAAGAACGGCAATTTTATTCTCCAATAATGAGTTCGAGGTCATGCCACTTATCCATCTTATTTTCCAGGATGCTTAATATCTTTTCAACAGCGTCCATCAGCTTATCATCTTGTGCCATCTGTATGGTTTTACCCACGCACATGTAGCAGAACCAGAAACAATCTGGCCTTTGGAGCATGTCATATTCATTGTCAATCATATTGATGCACTTAATTCAGAAATGTTTGTTGCAGCTGCCATCACATTCCAGAAGTTTTTCTTCAACATCAGCAAAGCATTTGTGGCACTCTGCACATGTCATTGCATCTTCTTCATTACCAGTAGCTTTCCCCCCACCTGTTCTCTTCTTACTAGGAGATGGTAGATATTTCTTAAGCCATTCTAATGTCACTATTCGATCCATTATTTATATGAGCGAAAGCCGAGGTATTAAAGTTCACCAAACAAATGTACGGCTTAAGGGAATTGCAATTAGGCTCCTTGCTTTCAGGTCAAAATATTTGCAGAAAATTCTCAAAATATCCTATTATTATGCGTTTTCACGCGTAAACCACGCTTCTGTCTCGGATCACGGATCACTTATACACCCAATAATCCAAAAATGTTAAGAAAATACATCCGTTTTCATGGCGCAACTTCCATAAACAATCCTGCCTTCATTAAGCGGACACTGCCAGTTCAGGCGGTCTTTAATAATATTCAATAGGGTTGTGTTTGATGGGTTGCGGTAGGTTTAGATGCTGTAGGTTGATTTGGGATTGGGTGTGGCAGGTTATGATGAGGTGGGTTGATTTTGATAGGGTAGTGTATGTCAGAATACGATAGGTGGATGTGTGATGGGCCGCGGTAGGTTGGGATACGATGGGGTGTTGTATGATAGGGTGTGGTATGCTAGGATGCGGTGGGTTGATGTGTGATGGGGTGTGGTAGCTTTGTATGAGGTCGGTTGAGGTGGGATAGGACGTGGTAGTTTAGGATGTAGTGTGCTGACGTGTGTGCGGGATGCGGTGGGTAAGTATGCGATAGATTTATGTGTGATGGGGCGTGGTAGGCTAGGATGCTTTGAAGTTAAGTGTGATGGAGTACTGAAGGTGAGAATGTGGTGGGTTGTTGTGTGATTGGGTGTGGTGTGTTAGAATGTGGTGGGTTGTTGTGTGATTGTGTGCGGTAAGTTGGGATTTTGGAGGGTTGTCGTGTGATAGGGTGTGTTAAGTAGAATGTGTGTTGGGTTGATGTGTGATTGGGTATGTTCGGCTAGGCTGTGGTAAGTTGATGTGTGATGGGGGATGGTAGGCTACGATGTGGTATATTGTTATATGATGGGGTGTTGTAGGTTCGGATGGGATGGGGTGATTGTGATGGGTTGCGTTGGTGGGCGTAGGGTTGGGTTGGGTTGCTGTGGGTTGCTGTAGTTCTGCGTGATATATTGTGCGTTCGTGTGGGATGGAGATGATGGAGCGCAGTAAGTGGAGTGTAGGGGTGGAGTGTAAAGGGATGGGGTCGGTTATGTGGGATTGGGCTGATTGGTGCGCAGTGGGAAGTGTTTAGGTTTGTAAGGTAGGGAAGGGGTGGAGGTGGTGTCGATTTAGATGCAGTCGGTCGCGGGACATTGGTATAGTGAGTGTTGTGGTGGCTGGGGCATAACGGGACGTGGTTGGGTGTGGTTGGGTGTGGTAATTTGGATTGGATTGTGTAGGTAAGTGTGCAATGGGGTAGGATGGAGTGTGGTAGGTTGAAATCGTTAGATAATTGTCTAGAAAATGTATCGACCAGACGTGTACTTGGCTTGGAAATGGCGGTAGCTTATCTGTGAATCCCAACGGTCTGATCGGACAATAATGGTGACAATATTTCATGGGACACACGTTTTATGGCACTTAATTAATATATACCACCCCCAATCTGAGAGGGTCTCGTGTATCTGCTTAGAAGTATATAGCTTAAAACAGAAAGATGAATATTAATGGTATAAAATATACATTTATCATCCGGGGAGTCTATATTTAGTATCATGTATGGCCTTGATTACTACGACGGCGCGCAGACCGGGACTGCATCGGATCAAACGGCGCATTCTCTATCTTAACCTGTGGCCGCGACTTTTGTGGTCGCCAAGTAGAGTGATCATGTGACTAGAACAATTAACTCGACTGCCGAGAACGTATCCATTTGATCTCGATGACGAACATTTCCAGGTTTTTCCGCTTCCCCCTTTTCACATTTGGACTCTTCGTTTTTTAAAGAGGAAAGAAGCCGTACATGGCAAATGTTGCTAAAACGACCTTAATAGGTGCAACAACAGAACCACCACAACCACCTCAAACGTGGAAAAACCGCACAGCTCCTCACTAAGCGAGGGGTACTGTCACTAGAAGAGGAGGTGATAGGGGGCAATATTGGTAGGCTCGTCTTCTTGATATGCATCAGTTATAACTATATATATACATATATATACACGCAAAAACCTCTCGCCTTTATCGTGTTACCTGCCTACGAAAGCGACTCACCTGCTGATAAGATATCAGGACAGGTGTGGACAACATTTAATCCGACAGTGATAACGGGTTGTTAGTGTTAATAACTACCAAGCATCTCTTCAGATAATATAGCTCTGTAATGGAACAGCAACCCCCATGTAGTTTTGGCAAAATAGTGAATATTGCTGTCTGATGGGCTTATCAATCTCAAACCATCTATCAGCACTTGTCTTTCAAAGACCTTTTCACTCTATGGTGATTCAATCGAGCAAGATTCTACGGTTGTGAATCATGTCCGGAATACTAATATCCTCTGTCATCACCTTATTTCAAAATTGTGTTGCAGAATGCGACTAACTAACAGGTATATAGGACAACAGATGGTGATGACCATACGATTGTCTCCGCTGGAAAAGGACATGCTCTGGAAAGGAACAATCAAATAATGAGCAGTTGTAACTGCTCTGTCCTCTAAACCCCAAACAGCCGATTTGCCTACTGTGCTACAGAGGGCTAGACCAAAGGTCTTCTTGCTCTTTGGTGAGAAGTAAGCAAATATCTGTAAAGCCCCGAAGTGGTCATAAGAAAAATTCCAAAAATACCCGGTAGTGCAGCCGCTGCTTTTACATTTGGCTAAGTACTCAGTCAAGGGCCTCTATCCCCTTTTGCACTCCCACCTTTATTTTGTGGGGTAGGGTCTGGGTGTGTGGGTGTGCCTCTATCACCACAGGTTGTCGCACAGAGGACAAGATCATCACAGCCGCCTATGGATACCTCTGGACTTTGAGGTGCTGAAGAGTCGCAAACTATTGCCTATGTGTTTTGTTTATTGGCGGAAGAGGATAGGCATATATACAAAACCACTCTAAATTTAAATAAGATACAATTACAAGAGGGAAACAAATTTCTACAGCCAATGTGAGTAGTGTGGTAGGATGTGACATTGGTCAAGGAAATGTGTCATAGTCTCAGAAGTGGTTCAGTGGGCTGATATACGGCCGATAACCGAGCCAGACAGCCACATACCTCGACAAATGTTTTTGTGCCTAACTATGTTCACAAGGCCGGATATTTAAGCTTTGTGATATGTATGCATGTATGTATGTATGTATGTATGTATGTATGTATGTATGTATGTATGTATGTATGTATGTATGTATGTATGTATGTATGTATGTATGTATGTATGTATGTATGTATGTATGTATGTATGTATGTATGTATGTATGTATGTATGTATGTATGTATGTATGTATGTATGTATGTATGTATGTATGTATGTATGTATGTATGTATGTATGTATGTATGTATGTATGTACGTATGTATGTACGTATGCATGCATGCATGTATATATGTAGGTATGTTGGTTTTGTTTGCATGTATGTATGTATGTATGTATGTATGTATGTATGTATGTATGTATGTATGCTGTATGTATGTATGTATGTATGTATGTATGTATGTATGTATGTATGTATGTATGTATGTATGTATGTATGTATGTATGTATGTATGTATGTATGTATGTATGTATGTATGTATGTACGTATGTATGTATCTATGTATCTATGTATCTATGGATCTATGTATCTATGTATCTATGTATGTTTGTACGTATGAATATATGTATATATGCATTAATATATATGTGTGTGTATGTATGTATGTATGTATGTATGTATGTATGTATGTATGTATGTATGTATGTATGTATGTATGTATGTATGTTGTATGTATGTATGTATGTATGTATGTATGTATGTATGTATGTATGTATGTATGTATGTATGTATGTATGTATGTATGTATGTAAGCATTTATGTATGTATGTATGCATGTATGTATGCACACATGCATGCACGCACGTACGTACGCATCTGTGCATGAATGATATGGATGCCGTGTACGATATCAATGATTAGGTATTGGGTGTGTTATGCCGGTATTTTTTAAACTTTCATAAACTAATCTTTTCCATCCCGGCCCTTATTCAAATTATTCAGACCTTTGTCTTCTTTTGACCCGTATAAATTATTTACAATCCCTATCCCTTTTATCTACCCGATTGTAACATCAACACTTGTATCCCAATGTGCCAGAGCTTTCCCTCATGATAAGACCGAATTAACACTTATACCAAAGAGTTTATAGCTTCGCTATGAGAGCTAACTCAAAATATGTGAAGACGCCACCTGTTAGCGTTATTGTCATAGCGTCTTGTCATAGCGTCTCTTAAAACCACGTGGAGTTCACTGTTTAATTTAGAGCTGTAGTCGCCTCGACCAATCAGATGACTCCATATCTTAAACAGCCGTCGAGCCCCGAGACGTTGGATCAACAGTCCCATGTTGTTTTGTTGATTTCGGAGGTGTCTTTCGTGTAATATCCTAATCGTCACGCAGCTCAACGTACTTTTAAACTCTTCGCTCGAGACCTTCACATCCCCCTGACATGCCAAAAATGTTAATGTCGACCCCTAGCCATTTCCCTCGCTTCAGACAGACGGTAGCGCCATCTTACGATTGCAATTAATTATAATTAGGGAAGCGCAGAGCCACTCGAAGTGAGCCCTCTTAGCGCAGCTATAAACTCTTTGCTTATACCGCGTGTCAACTATCCCAATACAATGGACAGGGTTAGTATTGTCTCATCTGGCTAATCCCCAGATGCCGCCCACTGTCCATACAAGTTTTCTTATTTGCACAACAACCGATTTGAAGGAACCCGCTTCTACGAAACTACAAAAAGGCTCATAAAACAGATGCGCCCATTGAGAGAAATTGCACTCTTCTTCGCAGTATCGTGACTGTTCGCTAATAAGCAAGTCACTTCTATCACTCTTTTAGGCTCGTTGTGTATTATATTGCTTTTGTGTTTTGATTTAATACTCCGTTATATAACTACTTCAATGCTCGGGACACCATAAAAAGCTCCTTTGATATATGTTTCTTCAGGCCTTTAATAGGCGTGCCTCTAAAGTGTTCTTGTTTAACTATAATGTATCCATGACCAATTGCACTGAAGGCGATCCGCAAAGATTTCTCTTCAGTCGACTTCCTTCCAAACATTTAGCTGAACCATCAGTCGACTCCCTCCCTTACATTTAGCTGAACCATCAGTCGACTCCTTCCCCTACATTTAGCTGTACCATAAGTCGACTCCCTCCCTTACATTTAGCTGAACCATCAGTCGACTCCCTCCCCTACATTTAGCTGTACAATAAGTCGACTCCATCCCTTACATTTAGCAGAACCATCAGTCGACTCCCTCCCTTACATTTAGCAGAACCATAAGTCGACTCCTTCCCCTACATTTAGCTGTACAATAAGTCGACTCCCTCCCTTACATTTAGCAGAACCATCAGTCGACTCCCTCCCCTACATTTAGCTGTACAATAAGTCGACTCCCTCCCCTACATTTAGCTGAACCATCAGTCGACTCCCTCCCCTACATTTAGCTGTACAATAAGTCGACTCCCTCCCCTACATTTAGCTGAACCATCAGTCGACTCCCTCCCTTACATTTAGCAGAACCATCAGTCGACTCCCTCCCCTACATTTAGCTGTACAATAAGTCGACTCCATCCCTTACATTTAGCAGAACCATCAGTCGACTCCCTCCCTTACATTTAGCAGAACCATAAGTCGACTCCTTCCCCTACATTTAGCTGAACCATCAGTCGCCTCCCTCCCCTACATTTAGCTGTACCATCAGTCGACTCCATCCCTTACATTTAGCAGAACCATCAGTCGACTCCCTCCCTTACATTTAGCAGAACCATCAGTCGACTCCTTCCCCTACATTTAGCTGTACAATAAGTCGACTCCATCCCTTACATTTAGCTGAACCATCAGTCGACTCCTTCCCCTACATTTAGCTGTACAATAAGTCGACTCCATCCCTTACATTTAGCAGAACCATCAGTCGACTCCTTCCCCTACATTTAGCTGTACAATAAGTCGACTCCATCCCTTACATTTAGCTGAACCATCAGTCGACTCCCTCCCTTACATTTAGCAGAACCATAAGTCGACTCCCTCCCCTACATTTAGCTGAACCATCAGTCGCCTCCCTCCCCTACATTTAGCTGAACCATCAGTCGACTCCCTCCCTTACATTTAGCTGTACCATAAGTCGACTCCCTCCCTTACATTTAGCTGAACCATCATTCGACTCCCTCCCTTACATTTAGCTGAACCATCAGTCGCCTCCCTCCCCTACATTTAGCTGTACCATAAGTCGACTCCCTCCCTTACATTTAGCTGAACCATCAGTCGACTACCTCCCCTACATTTAGCTGTACCATAAGTCGACTCCCTCCCTTACATTTAGCTGAACCATCAGTCGACTCCTTCCTTTACATTTAGCTGTACCATCAGTCGACTCCCTCCCTTATATTTAGCTGAACCATCAGTCGCCTCCCTCCCCTACATTTAGCTGTACCACAAGTCGACTCCCTCCCTTACATTTAGCTGAACCATCAGTCGACTCCCTCCCTTACATTTAGCTGAACCATCAGTAGACTCCTTCCCCTACATTTAGCTGTACCATCATTCGACTCCCTCCCCTACATTTAGCTGAACCATCAGTCGCCTCCCTCCCCTACATTTAGCTGTACCACAAGTCGACTCCCTCCCTTATATTTAGCTGTACCATAAGTCGACTCTCTCTCCCGTACATTTAGCTGTACCATTAGTCGACTCCTTCCCCTACATTTAGCTGTACCATCAGTCGACTCCCTCCCCTACATTTAGCTGTACCATAAGTCGACTCCCTCCCCTACATTTAGCTGTACCATCAGTCGACTCCCTCGCCTACATTTAGCTGTACCATCAGTCGACTCCCTCCCCTACATTTAGCTGAACCATCATTCGACTCCCTCCCCTACATTTAGCTGAACCATCAGTCAACTCCCTCCCTTATATTTAGCTGTACCATCAGTCGACTCCCTCCCCTACATTTAGCTGTACCATCAGTCGACTCCCTCCCCTACATTTAGCTGTAACATCAGTCGACTCCCTCCCCTTCATTTAGCTGTACCATCAGTCGACTCCTTCCCTTACATTTAGCTGAACTATAAGTCGACATCCTCCTCTACATTTAGCTGAACCATAAGTCGACTCCCTCCTCTACATTTAGCTGTACCATCAGTCGACTCCCTCCTCTACATTTAGCTGTACCATCAGTCGACTACTTCCCCTACATTTAGCGGTACCATCAGTCGCCTCCCTCCTCTACATTTAGCTGAGCCATCAGTCGACTCCATCCCTTACATTTAGCTGAACCATCAGTCGCCTCCTTCCTCTACATTTAGCTGTACCATCAGTCGACTCCCTCCCCTACATTTAGCTGTACCATCAGTCGACTCCCTCCCCTACATTTAGCTGAACCATCAGTCGACTCCCTCCCCTACAATTAGCTGAACCACCAGTCGACTCCCTCCCTTATATTTAGCTGTACCATCAGTCGCCTCCATCCCTTACATTTAGCTGAACCATCATTCGACTCCCTCCCCTACATTTAGCTGTACCATAAGTCGACTACCTCCCGTACATTTAGCTGTACCATCAGTCGACTCCCTTCCCTAAATTTAGCTGTACCATCAGTTGACTCCTTCCCCTACATTTAGCTGTACAATCAGTCGACTCCCTCCCTTACATTTAGCT
>CM067349.1:26289765-26307265 GCA_034190875.2 Urechis unicinctus
ATGTATGTATGTATGTATGTATGTATGTATGTATGTATGTATGTATGTATGTATGTATGTATGTATGTATGTATGTATGTATGTATGTATCTATGTGTATCTATGTATCTATGTATGTATCTATGTATGTTGTACTGTATGTATATATGTATATATGCATGTATATATGTATATGTGTATCTATGTATGTATGTATGTATGTATGTATGTATGTTTGTATGTATGTATGTATGTATGTATGTATGTATGTATGTATGTATGTATGTATGTATGTATGTATGTATGTATGTATGTATGTATGTATGTAAGCATTTATGTATGTATGTATGCATGTATGTATGCACACATGCATGCATGCACGTATGTATGTATGCATGTATGTATGCATCTGTGCATGAATGATATGGATGCCGTGTACGATATCAATGATTAGGTATTGGTATTGGGTGTGTTATGCCGGTATTTTTTAAACTTTCATAAACTAATCTTTTCCATCCCGGCCCTTATTCAAATTATTCAGACCTTTGTCTTCTTTTGACCCGTATAAATTATTTACAATCCCTATCCCTTTTATCTACCCGATTGTAACATCAACACTTGTATCCCAATGTGCCAGAGCTTTCCCTCATGATAAGACCGAATTAACACTTATACCAAAGAGTTTTTATAGCTTCGCTATGAGAGCTAACTCAAAATATGTGAAGACGCCACCTGTTAGCGTTATTGTCATAGCGTCTTGTCATAGCGTCTCTTAAAACCACGTGGAGTTCACTGTTTAATTTAGAGCTGTAGTCGCCTCGACCAATCAGATGACTCCATATCTTAAACAGCCGTCGAGCCCCGAGACGTTGGATCAACAGTCCCATGTTGTTTTGTTGATTTCGGAGGTGTCTTTCGTGTAATATCCTAATCGTCACGCAGCTCAACGTACTTTAAACTCTTCGCTCGAGACCTTCACATCCCCCTGACATGCCAAAAATGTTAATGTCGACCCCTAGCCAGTTCCCTCGCTTCAGACAGACGGTAGCGCCATCTTACGATTGCAATTAATTATAATTAGGGAAGCGCAGAGCCACTCGAAGTGAGCCCTCTTAGCGCAGCTATAAACTCTTTGCTTATACCGCGTGTCAACTATCCCAATACAATGGACAGGGTTAGTATTGTCTCATCTGGCTAATCCCCAGATGCCGCCCACTGTCCATACAAGTTTTCTTATTTGCACAACAACCGATTTGAAGGAACCCGCTTCTACGAAACTACAAAAAGGCTCATAAAACAGATGCGCCCATTGAGAGAAATTGCACTCTTCTTCGCAGTATCGTGACTGTTCGCTAATAAGCAAGTCACTTCTATCACTCTTTAGGCTCGTTGTGTATTATATTGCTTTTGTGTTTTGATTTAATACTCCGTTATATAACTACTTCAATGCTCGGGACACCATAAAAAGCTCCTTTGATATATGTTTCTTCAGGCCTTTAATAGGCGTGCCTCTAAAGTGTTCTTGTTTAACTATAATGTATCCATGACCAATTGCACTGAAGGCGATCCGCAAAGATTTCTCTTCAGTCGACTTCCTTCCAAACATTTAGCTGAACCATCAGTCGACTCCCTCCCTTACATTTAGCTGAACCATCAGTCGACTCCTTCCCCTACATTTAGCTGTACAATAAGTCGACTCCCTCCCTTACATTTAGCAGAACCATCAGTCGACTCCCTCCCTTACATTTAGCAGAACCATAAGTCGACTCCTTCCCCTACATTTAGCTGAACCATCAGTCGACTCCCTCCCTTACATTTAGCAGAACCATAAGTCGACTCCCTCCCCTACATTTAGCTGAACCATCAGTCGCCTCCCTCCCCTACATTTAGCTGTACCATCAGTCGACTCCCTCCCTTACATTTAGCTGTACCATAAGTCGACTCCCTCCCTTACATTTAGCTGAACCATCAGTCGACTCCCTCCCTTACATTTAGCAGAACCATAAGTCGACTCCTTCCCCTACATTTAGCCGTACCATCAGTCGACTCCTCCCTTACATTTAGCTGTACCATAAGTCGACTCCCTCCCTTACATTTAGCTGAACCATCATTCGACTCCCTCCCTTACATTTAGCTGAACCATCAGTCGCCTCCCTCCCCTACATTTAGCTGTACCATAAGTCGACTCCCTCCCTTACATTAGCTGAACCATCAGTCGACTACCTCCCCTACATTTAGCTGTACCATAAGTCGACTCCCTCCCTTACATTTAGCTGAACCATCAGTCGACTCCCTCCCCTTACATTTAGCTGTACCATCAGTCGACTCCCTCCCTTATATTTAGCTGAACCATCAGTCGCCTCCCTCCCCTACATTTAGCTGTACCACAAGTCGACTCCCTCCCTTACATTTAGCTGAACCATCAGTCGACTCCCTCCCTTACATTTAGCTGAACCATCAGTAGACTCTTCCCCTACATTTAGCTGTACCATCATTCGACTCCCTCCCCTACATTTAGCTGAACCATCAGTCGCCTCCCTCCCCTACATTTAGCTGTACCACAAGTCGACTCCCTCCCTTATATTTAGCTGTACCATAAGTCGACTCTCTCCCGTACATTTAGCTGTACCATTAGTCGACTCCTTCCCCTACATTTAGCTGTACCATCAGTCGACTCCCTCCCCTACATTTAGCTGTACCATAAGTCGACTCCCTCCCCTACATTTAGCTGTACCATCAGTCGACTCCCTCGCCTACATTTAGCTGTACCATCAGTCGACTCCCTCCCCTACATTTAGCTGAACCATCATTCGACTCCCTCCCCTACATTTAGCTGAACCATCAGTCAACTCCCTCCCTTATATTTAGCTGTACCATCAGTCGACTCCCTCCCCTACATTTAGCTGTACCATCAGTCGACTCCCTCCCCTACATTTAGCTGTAACATCAGTCGACTCCCTCCCCTTCATTTAGCTGTACCATCAGTCGACTCCTTCCCTTACATTTAGCTGAACTATAAGTCGACATCCTCCTCTACATTTAGCTGAACCATAAGTCGACTCCCTCCTCTACATTTAGCTGTACCATCAGTCGACTCCCTCCTCTACATTTAGCTGTACCATCAGTCGACTACTTCCCCTACATTTAGCGGTACCATCAGTCGCCTCCCTCCTCTACATTTAGCTGAGCCATCAGTCGACTCCATCCCTTACATTTAGCTGAACCATCAGTCGCCTCCTTCCTCTACATTTAGCTGTACCATCAGTCGACTCCCTCCCCTACATTTAGCTGTACCATCAGTCGACTCCCTCCCCTACATTTAGCTGAACCATCAGTCGACTCCCTCCCCTACAATTAGCTGAACCACCAGTCGACTCCCTCCCTTATATTTAGCTGTACCATCAGTCGACTCCATCCCTTACATTTAGCTGAACCATCATTCGACTCCCTCCCCTACATTTAGCTGTACCATAAGTCGACTACCTCCCGTACATTTAGCTGTACCATCAGTCGACTCCCTTCCCTAAATTTAGCTGTACCATCAGTTGACTCCTTCCCCTACATTTAGCTGAACCATCAGTCGACTCCCTCCCTTACATTTAGCTGAACCATCAGTCGACTCCTTCCCCTACATTTAGCTGTAACATCAGTCGACTCCCTCCCCTACATTTAGCTGAACCATCAGTCGACTCCTTCCCCTACATTTAGCTGAACCATAAGTCGACATTGGGTGTGTTATGCCGGTATTTTTTAAACTTTCATAAACTAATCTTTTCCATCCCGGCCCTTATTCAAATTATTCAGACCTTTGTCTTCTTTTGACCCGTATAAATTATTTACAATCCCTATCCCTTTTATCTACCCGATTGTAACATCAACACTTGTATCCCAATGTGCCAGAGCTTTCCCTCATGATAAGACCGAATTAACACTTATACCAAAGAGTTTATAGCTTCGCTATGAGAGCTAACTCAAAATATGTGAAGACGCCACCTGTTAGCGTTATTGTCATAGCGTCTTGTCATAGCGTCTCTTAAAACCACGTGGAGTTCACTGTTTAATTTAGAGCTGTAGTCGCCTCGACCAATCAGATGACTCCATATCTTAAACAGCCGTCGAGCCCCGAGACGTTGGATCAACAGTCCCATGTTGTTTTGTTGATTTCGGAGGTGTCTTTCGTGTAATATCCTAATCGTCACGCAGCTCAACGTACTTTAAACTCTTCGCTCGAGACCTTCACATCCCCCTGACATGCCAAAAATGTTAATGTCGACCCCTAGCCAGTTCCCTCGCTTCAGACAGACGGTAGCGCCATCTTACGATTGCAATTAATTATAATTAGGGAAGCGCAGAGCCACTCGAAGTGAGCCCTCTTAGCGCAGCTATAAACTCTTTGCTTATACCGCGTGTCAACTATCCCAATACAATGGACAGGGTTAGTATTGTCTCATCTGGCTAATCCCCAGATGCCGCCCACTGTCCATACAAGTTTTCTTATTTGCACAACAACCGATTTGAAGGAACCCGCTTCTACGAAACTACAAAAAGGCTCATAAAACAGATGCGCCCATTGAGAGAAATTGCACTCTTCTTCGCAGTATCGTGACTGTTCGCTAATAAGCAAGTCACTTCTATCACTCTTTTAGGCTCGTTGTGTATTATATTGCTTTTGTGTTTTGATTTAATACTCCGTTATATAACTACTTCAATGCTCGGGACACCATAAAAAGCTCCTTTGATATATGTTTTCTTCAGGCCTTTAATAGGCGTGCCTCTAAAGTGTTCTTGTTTTAACTATAATGTATCCATGACCAATTGCACTGAAGGCGATCCGCAAAGATTTCTCTTCAGTCGACTTCCTTCCAAACATTTAGCTGAACCATCAGTCGACTCCCTCCCTTACATTTAGCTGAACCATCAGTCGACTCCTTCCCCTACATTTAGCTGTACAATAAGTCGACTCCCTCCCTTACATTTAGCAGAACCATCAGTCGACTCCCTCCCTTACATTTAGCAGAACCATAAGTCGACTCCTTCCCCTACATTTAGCTGAACCATCAGTCGACTCCCTCCCTTACATTTAGCAGAACCATAAGTCGACTCCCTCCCCTACATTTAGCTGAACCATCAGTCGCCTCCCTCCCCTACATTTAGCTGTACCATCAGTCGACTCCCTCCCTTACATTTAGCTGTACCATAAGTCGACTCCCTCCCTTACATTTAGCTGAACCATCAGTCGACTCCCTCCCTTACATTTAGCAGAACCATAAGTCGACTCCTTCCCCTACATTTAGCCGTACCATCAGTCGACTCCCTCCCTTACATTTAGCTGTACCATAAGTCGACTCCCTCCCTTACATTTAGCTGAACCATCATTCGACTCCCTCCCTTACATTTAGCTGAACCATCAGTCGCCTCCCTCCCCTACATTTAGCTGTACCATAAGTCGACTCCCTCCCTTACATTTAGCTGAACCATCAGTCGACTACCTCCCCTACATTTAGCTGTACCATAAGTCGACTCCCTCCCTTACATTTAGCTGAACCATCAGTCGACTCCCTCCCCTTACATTTAGCTGTACCATCAGTCGACTCCCTCCCTTATATTTAGCTGAACCATCAGTCGCCTCCCTCCCCTACATTTAGCTGTACCACAAGTCGACTCCCTCCCTTACATTTAGCTGAACCATCAGTCGACTCCCTCCCTTACATTTAGCTGAACCATCAGTAGACTCCTTCCCCTACATTTAGCTGTACCATCATTCGACTCCCTCCCCTACATTTAGCTGAACCATCAGTCGCCTCCCTCCCCTACATTTAGCTGTACCACAAGTCGACTCCCTCCCTTATATTTAGCTGTACCATAAGTCGACTCTCTCCCGTACATTTAGCTGTACCATTAGTCGACTCCTTCCCCTACATTTAGCTGTACCATCAGTCGACTCCCTCCCCTACATTTAGCTGTACCATAAGTCGACTCCCTCCCCTACATTTAGCTGTACCATCAGTCGACTCCCTCGCCTACATTTAGCTGTACCATCAGTCGACTCCCTCCCCTACATTTAGCTGAACCATCATTCGACTCCCTCCCCTACATTTAGCTGAACCATCAGTCAACTCCCTCCCTTATATTTAGCTGTACCATCAGTCGACTCCCTCCCCTACATTTAGCTGTACCATCAGTCGACTCCCTCCCCTACATTTAGCTGTAACATCAGTCGACTCCCTCCCCTTCATTTAGCTGTACCATCAGTCGACTCCTTCCCTTACATTTAGCTGAACTATAAGTCGACATCCTCCTCTACATTTAGCTGAACCATAAGTCGACTCCCTCCTCTACATTTAGCTGTACCATCAGTCGACTCCCTCCTCTACATTTAGCTGTACCATCAGTCGACTACTTCCCCTACATTTAGCGGTACCATCAGTCGCCTCCCTCCTCTACATTTAGCTGAGCCATCAGTCGACTCCATCCCTTACATTTAGCTGAACCATCAGTCGCCTCCTTCCTCTACATTTAGCTGTACCATCAGTCGACTCCCTCCCCTACATTTAGCTGTACCATCAGTCGACTCCCTCCCCTACATTTAGCTGAACCATCAGTCGACTCCCTCCCCTACAATTAGCTGAACCACCAGTCGACTCCCTCCCTTATATTTAGCTGTACCATCAGTCGACTCCATCCCTTACATTTAGCTGAACCATCATTCGACTCCCTCCCCTACATTTAGCTGTACCATAAGTCGACTACCTCCCGTACATTTAGCTGTACCATCAGTCGACTCCCTTCCCTAAATTTAGCTGTACCATCAGTTGACTCCTTCCCCTACATTTAGCTGAACCATCAGTCGACTCCCTCCCTTACATTTAGCTGAACCATCAGTCGACTCCTTCCCCTACATTTAGCTGAGCCATCAGTCGACTCCCGCCCCTACATTTAGCTGAACCATCAGTCGACTCCATCCCTTACATTTAGCTGAGCCATCAGTCGACTCCTTCCCCTACATTTAGCTGAGCCATCAGTCGACTCCCTCCCTTACATTTAGCTGAACCATCAGTCGACTCCCTCCCCTACATTTAGCTGAACCATCAGTCGACTCCTTCCCCTACATTTAGCTGTAACATCAGTCGACTCCCTCCCCTACATTTAGCTGAACCATCAGTCGACTCCTTCCCCTACATTTAGCTGAACCATAAGTCGACATCCTCCTCTACATTTAGCTGAACCATAAGTCGACTCCCTCCTCTACATTTAGCTGTACCATCAGTCGACTACCTCCTCTACATTTAGCTGTACCATCAGTCGACTACTTCCCCTACATTCAGCTGTACCATCAGTCGACTCCCCCCTTACATTTAGCTGAACCATAAGTCGACTCCCTCCTCTACATTTAGCTGGACCATAAGTCGACTCCCTCCTCTACATTTAGCTGTACCATCAGTCGACTCCCTCCCCTACATTTAGCTGTATCATCAGTCGACTCCCTCCCTTACATTTAGCTGAACCATCATTCGACTCCCTCCCCTACATTTAGCTGTACCATAAGTCGACTCCCTCCCCTACATTTAGCTGTACCATCAGTCGCCTCCCTTCTCTACATTTAGCTGAACCATCAGTCGCCTCCCTCCTCTACATTTAGCTGAACCATCAGTCGCCTCCTTCCTCTACATTTAGCTGTACCATAAGTCGCCTCCCTCCTCTACATTTAGCTGAGCCATCAGTCGACTCCATCCCTTACATTTAGCTGAACCATCAGTCGCCTCCCTCCTCTACATTTAGCTGTACAATCAGTCGACTCCCTCCCCTACATTTAGCTGAACCATCAGTCGACTCCCTCCCTTACATTTAGCTGTACCATCAGTCGACTCCATCCCCTACATTTAGCTGTACCATCAGTCGACTCCATCCCCTACATTTAGCTGAACCATCAGTCGACTCCCTCCCTTACAATTAGCTGAACCACCAGTCGACTCCTTCCCTTACATTTAGCTTTACCATCAGTCGACTCCCTCCCTTACATTTAGCTGAACCATCAGTCGCCTCCCTCCCCTACATTTAGCTGTACCATAAGTCGACTCCCTCCCCTACATTTAGCTGTACCATAAGTCGACTCCCTCCCTTACATTTAGCTGAACCATCAGTCGACTCCCTCCCTTATATTTAGCTGTACCATCCGTCGACTCCCTCCCCTACATTTAGCTGAACCATAAGTCGACTCCCTCCCCTACATTTAGCTGTACCATCAGTCGACTCCCTCCCCTTACATTTAGCTGTACCATCAGTCGTCACATTCGTTCAGTTTGTGTTTAACAACCAACAGTCAGTATAAATACGGTCTTTTTTATTCAGTTGAAGCAAGTCTCACATGTGCGACTTATGATTAGTATTTAACTGACTTGATACCGGTGCTCTTCTAACGACTACATGCAGCTCGCAATGAAAGCTTAGGAAATCCGCCACACAGGCAGTTAGCATCAAAGCAGTTTTGTACATCAAACGTATTTTGTTTACTAAACCACAATTACGATATGGATATAATGGCGTCGCATGTTAATCAGCGAACTGTATAGAAACTGAATTTGCAGTAGGATAATTGGGACGTGCGATGGGTTGTGGTAGGTTAGGATGCGGTGGGAAGGTGTGTGATAAGTTGGGGTGATGCGGGTTTGGGTTGGTGTGGTGTGGAATGTGTTTGGTTGGTATGTATGTATGTATGTATGTATGTATGTATGTATGTATGTATGTATGTATGTATGTATGTATGTATGTATGTATGCATGTATGTATGTATGTATGTATGTATGTATGTATGTATGTATGTATGTATGTATGTATGTATGTATGTATGTATGTATGTATGTATGTATGTATGTATGTATGTAGGTATGTATGTATGTATGTATGTATGTATGTATGTATGTATGTATGTATGTATGTATGTATGTATGTATGTATGTATGTATGTATGTATGTATGTATGTATGTATGTATGTATGTATGTATGTATGTATGTATGTATGTATGTATGTGATGTATGTATGTCTGTATGTATGTAGGTATGTATGTATGTATGTATGTATGTATGTATGTATGTATGTATGTATGTATGTATGTATGTATGTATGTATGTATGTATGTATGTATGTATGTATGTATGTATGTATGTATGTATGTATGTATGTATGTATGTATGTATGTATGTATGTATGTATGTATGTATGTATGTATGTATGTATGTATGTATGTATGTGTGTATGTATGCATACATACATACTGACCTGCATGTATACATGCATGCATGCAGGCGTGCGTAAGTACGGTATGTACGTATGTACGTATGCATATGTGAATAAATGCCTGCACGTAGTACGTGCGTACTTACGCACGTGCGTACTCACGTACTTATGTATACATGCATGTATGCGATTGGTAATTCTGGGGCCCGGCGATTGGGTGATGGGTGCGCCCATTTAGAGAATATGTACTCTTCTTTGCAGTATCTTGACTCTTTATTAATAAACAAGCCTCATTTTCACCTTTGTTGGCTCGTCGTGTATTTTATTTATGTATTGGGTTTTAATTTAATGCGTCCAACCGCACAATACTCCTTTATATTAACACTACAATATTCTGGAAACCTAAAAAAAAATACTTTGAAGCCTTTAATGGGCGTTCCTCTAAAGTGCTCATGTTTAGCTGTCATGCGTCCATGACCACTTGCGCTGAAGGCGAGCTACAAAGATGTCTCGCTTGGGACATTCGTGTCAATTAATCTTGGGCGTTTTAATCCTGCTTGTTACCACTGAGGTCACAGGTCAAAACGTCGTACTGAAAGACAATGGGTACGATAACCTGTTGATCGCCATATCGGACATCGTGGAAGAGGACTGGGCTATTGTCGACGCCATCAAGGTGAAGCTACAGTTGCACTCTATCAACTGGTTTTCGTTGCTAAAATGATCACTTTGTGGCTGATTTCATCTAAACATTCTGTTTTAAAAAGGATATGACAAGGGGAAACGGCAAACGGTACCCCAAACCAAAAATGAAATTAATTAAACTTTACATGCCGTCGATCAGGAAGTTGCATTAAATGAAATTTGCCAGATAGCGTTTGCTATCTCCACATGAACATTTTTGTATCGCATTTGAAATGATTGGCTCTTTGGTAAGATATTGAAGGCTCGTTCTTGGTACCTTGTCTTGGTCCCCATTCCCTTGAGCCCCCACGCCCCTAAGCCCCAACTGGCACAACTCTCTCTGACTCAAGGGTCATGGGACAGATAACCCAGAAAACTGTGCAATTCCTGCTTTCACATTCTTGGGTTTCCATCGGGGTCGCTAGGAGGGTCAACGTCGTGCACAGCGATTTTGACCGGAACTAGGGTCGTGCTGTCAGTGCTATACCAGTTGCTGTTTTAAGTTCCTGCGTTGTTGCGCGCATTCTTGTTGCGTGTTTTTTTATATAGCTGTAAAGGAAATCAACGACGTCGCTGAAGGTGTCAAGTGTTTTATGAACTTCTCTTGAGTTCATCTGAACGCTGTCACGTCGAAATGAGCACATTTGAAGCAGTTCTCAAACACAGAGATTATCGTAAAATAATGGTCAAAAATGTTGCCAACTACATTCATCTCCAGTCGTCTGCAAGAACATCAGTATTCACCCGATATATCTTCGAAGTTAGTGTGCGTGACTGTTGCTACACCATGTCATCACTGTCCACTTCCTAATGGAAAGTACCCCAGCTAAAAACATTCCCCAAAGATAGGGAAATCCCTTGCTCGAGTTATAAGAAAACTGAGCTCGTAGAATTAGTAAGAAATTCCTGCAGCACCGTAAATATTGAGGACATGGTCGGGGAAGATATTGGAGAAAATATTTACAATGAACGAAGAACTATTGACATAGAGGGTCAGCAAGTCAATTTCCCAGATCCCAACAAACGTTCTGCATGGCAGGCCGACATGTCAAATGCACCTAAGCTTACTGAGGCTTACTGCCTTATTTATTTGATGACCAAGCGCAAATGGAGTCCCAGCAGGGTGGCATAATTTGAAAGCGAAAGGGGATATCAGCTGTTCCTCAATAGACACATGCATGCAGTTGAATATAAATCAACGAATATTCACCACAGCTTAAATATCTACGTTCAGCATCGTGTTTTGCGTTTGCGTTTTGGAAAAACATGCCCCTACTTCCGGTTAAAAATCAGTATCGCCGCCTGGCGGCCGAGACGGAAACCCGATGTCGGAAGGCAGGAATTGCGGCCGAATTTCTGGCCGTTCGAATCAAAAGCGCCATAACTGATTGGCCAATCGAAGCTCGCCTTGCAAACGCGTTTGGCTAAATCCGCAGATCGCCGACTGAACGTACATCGTTGTTCCGCCATCTTTGTTACGCTGAAGTGATGGGGCGCCACACGCGAACGCGGCTCAATAGAGTTGATTGGCCAGCCATGGAACCACGGAAAATACCGAGCATTGTCTTTTTTGGAAAGCGGGTTTTTCCGGTTGGAGCACTTGGCCACATGAGTTGCACGCAGACTCTGAGGCGG
This sequence comes from Urechis unicinctus, assembly GCA_034190875.2. Classification (NCBI taxonomy): domain Eukaryota; kingdom Metazoa; phylum Annelida; class Polychaeta; order Xenopneusta; family Urechidae; genus Urechis; species Urechis unicinctus. The sequence goes on from CM067349.1 coordinate 26,301,300, forward strand.
TGTAGGGAAGCAAACCCCCAGAGTCGACGGATATAGACTACTTGGTACCCGGCACTCGCTTGTTCCTTGAATGCTTCGGTATAACTGCCCATATAAGAACATATAAATTGACGTATTTTGTGTGGGTGCAAATATTATTTAATTGAATGAAAATTATTATTAATGTGTTTAAATGGTTCATAGAGACATATTAGCCAAACATCATCGTGTAAAAACTATTTCCATGAAGAAGAAGACTTTGCAGTCGAACCTTTAGTGCGCAACTAATTCTTGAAACCAATTCTTTAAGATATTATTTATTAATGTCGTAATACTCTTCCGTAATAGTGGGATTTCAGGGCACTAGTAGAAAGTTTATGTTGTCAATATATTCAGCCATTGTGCAAAGCAAATACGTTATATTTATTCGTCATTCACCGCATTCTTGAATGAGCTAGAATGCCTGAGCGCCGTTTTGGTCGACAGCTTATTTGATCAACTGGCAACGAACAGATACATAGGACGCGTTCCGTAACATACGTATCTTTAAATTTTTCATCGGACTCGATAAAAGTGTTTTAGTCTCGAGCCACATGTCATACCATGACCAGCACTGTTGGGCAACAGAGTTCGTTCTAACGTCATTTGTTTTCTTTTTCGGTAGTTCACCGACGAGTAATTAATTACTGTTCCACACCTATCACACATGACATTTACTATAAAGAGACCCGTCTAGATTTATTATGTCATACAGTTTACAGCGAAATAGCTTCTCAGGGTATTGAAAGTTACTCCACCATATCGAGAACGACTATTCACGCCTCGTGGGTTATGGTCTTTAAGCATTATTGTCATAGGACAGTCTACAGAGCTTAATAATAATAATAATAATAATTTATTGCTTGCAATATCAACAAGTGCATACATATAAATTGTGTCATATATAAGACAAGCAAGCAAAAGGATGTAGACATCTAATGATGTATGAATCCTTACAATCAATACAGCGTGTAAGTGCACAGAAAAACATATTGACATAGTAGTACCTGTAAACACTCCATATCCAACAATGGTAATGACAAAGATCGATATTGCGTGTGCCAAATATAATTGAACATTTGGTGTGGTTAATTCAACAGCAAATGATAGAATCTTGGGAACACTATTACAATTTGTCAACAATGTGTTTTCTTAAAATATTTTGAAAGCATAATACGACATATATGGTTTAATAATATAGCAGATACCATACCACAATTTAACGCCTTGATACATAATACTGTTAGTAGCTATTTGCGATTTACATTTGGGTACATATAGTAGAAATCGTTGCCTAATCATAACATTGTAGGTATCAGGCTTTATTTTAAACATTATATGCTATGGTTTTGGCAAAATGCCTGAATTGTACTTGAACATATATAAGAGTACACAATATTCATTCACATTAGATAGTGGCATAATATTTAGCATCTTAAACATTGGGCTAGAACTGGTACGTCTAGGAGACCCTGTCATTATTCTGCAGCATAATTTTTGTAACTTTAAAACTGAGTCAGTATATTTCTTGGCAGCATTTCCCCATACTTCAATACACTTTTCTTGCTATACATAAGATTCCTACATTTTTTGCAATTTTCAATTTTACATGGTTGATATGTTGTGACCAATTTAATTTTCTATCAAGACGTACTCCAAGGAAAGTAGTATAGTTTTCATTCGTTAATATCTGGTTGTTTACATACAGCGTTTCAATTGGGGTGATAATATGCCGACTAGGTTTGAAAATAACATAATGTGACTTTTGTACATTCAAAGATAGTTTGTTCGTGTTGAGCCACGTTACAAGTTTATCAAGCTCTTGATTCATTTTTCGAATCATGTTTTCAATATCGTTACCTACAATAAACATAATAGTATCATCAGCAAAACGAATCGGAATCAAAACAGTTGAGATGTGCACAATGTCATTAATATATAGTAAAAACAGTATGGGCCCTAACATTGACCCTTGAGGGACACCACATTTAATACTGCTACAATCCGATTGAGTTTCACCATACAACACATACTGAGTTCTATCTGTCAGATAACTTTTGAACCATTCAAGTACAATACCTCGAACACCATAACAGTAGAGTTTTCTCAACAAAATATCGTGATTAATGGTATCGAACGCTTTGCTGAAATCTAAAAATACTCCAAGTACACACTTATCATCTTCATATGCATCAATAATCTTATTCACTAAATATGTTAAAGCCATGTTTGCACCACGATTTTCTCTAAACCCAAACTGACATTCATACAAAATATTCTGCTTATTAACAAAATCAATAACTCTGTTATACATTAATCGTTCCATAATCTTCGATATGACTTGTAGTACAGACACATGTCGATAGTTCTTAATACATGAATCATCCCCACCCTTGAAAATTGGCACGACTCTAGCTAACTTAAGTTCATTGGGAGCAACTCCATGATTAAACGAAAGGTTTAAAATATGCACTAATGATGTCAAAAAAGCACCAAATGTCGATTTAATAACATTTGTGGGTAAGTCATCCCATCCAGGGCTGGGGTTTTTTAACGACAGAATAATGCTACTTTTCACTTGTATCACTGAGAACAATTGAATTTATACATGATTTCTTCACAAATGACAAAGGGTCAATATTTGTAGCAGGAATATGTATAGACAGGCTTGGTTCAATAATAACAAAAAAGTTATTACAATTGTTTGTGATTATTTTCTTATTTGATATTAGGTCTCCATTAATATTAAATTGTTACTTACCAAAACAGAAAACGAAACAACAAGTATTGGTACACCCTTGAAGGACCTTGGAACCTCATTATGTTAAAAAATCACTGATCTTACATTAAGAAACTGTCACAAGTCGAAAGTAGTAATTTTGAACCTAATGCGTATTTATTAGCAGAGGTAAATATTGCTATCACAGAGAAAACCAAGGAGTGGGCCAATGAGATGATTCGTGGTAGATATTCTGGATTTGAACTATTACTGTATGTAAGTCTATTTGAGAAGGTCTTAATGGAAGGTGTTGTCCTTGGAGAATGGACATTTTGCATGGTTGTACTCAAACAACGTTCTCGTCCATTGTGTGATTAATCAAATTTCGATTTCTAAATAGATTCTATGCTAGTTTCAATTTAGTTAAACGAGTCCTTTATTTTTACACGGCATTTAACTTGTAAATAAAACCGACACCACAGGTAGTCTTGGATGGATAGATGAGTGGTCGGGCGACAACGACGTTTCATAAACGGAAACGCTGTCGTATGCAATTTAGTCTATACCGTGATGTGAACATCCGGGTTTTTTCGGCGAAAGAAAATCCACTTCAAACCGCAAAGACAACTATCGGAAAAGTCTATAGCTGTCTCAACTATCGGCGATAGTATCGACAGTGTGAAATAGCAATCGACCATTGACTATCGTGCCTGCAACAATTGTGATAGGTCGATAGTATCGACTATCGTTCCACCCCTAATCATGACTCCACTACCCGCATTCCAGTACCCTCAATACCATCACCCCACAACCCTAACTCCATTGCCATCACCCCACAACCAAAACTCCTAGGCCCATCACTCGGCTTCACTCACCTTGCAACCCTACCCGTAAAACCTTCACTTCCTACCTATGTTGTGGCTCCTTTGTGGGTTTTCTATATATGTATGTACTTTATATTTTGACCACGGAGCTGTCTTTCCTCTCGCGGCAGGTGCACATGGAGCGGGCCTCGGCTGTTCTCTTCCGGGCAACGAAATACAGGGCATACTTTAAGGAGTATACAATCTTGGTGCCTGACTCGTGGAATATTGCAAGCCGCCCCAGTGTCCAGCAAGCCACCTGTGAGAGGTTTACAGCAGCTAATATACGTATCGATGTCTCCAATCCGGCCCTACCTGACAATCCATACGTGCTCGGCTACAATACCTGCGGACGAGAGGGGCTTTACATGCATTTAACACCAGCTTACATGACAGATACGACCGTGCAGAATAGATTCGGTGGTTATGCTGATGTGGGTAAGTTCTGCTCATCGTTTGACAGACATGATGACATTGTCATTAATTGAATTCGATGGATTAATCTAAATGGGCCCACAGATTCCTGATGTCGTCGTAGCAATCATAACCTAGTATATAATGAAATAACAAAAAAACTTCTCATAACATTACCTATGTCTACATACTCCTATTGATCTGTTGATCGCTCTTTATATGTTTGCATATTACCGAGTGCATTTTTATTTACATGATTTATGTTTAACATGAAGAATCAGTCCAGCAATTCTTCTTATCCAGGCAAAACCATAATACACGAATGGGGTCATCTACGATACGGATTAAAGGATGAGTATGGATTTAGAAACAATGCCAAATACCCTCTTTTCTACCTGAACGGCGGCAAAATATTTCCAACGCGCTGCGGCCTCCTCATGGGAGGATGGATTGTTGGTTAGATCATTAAGCACATTCGTTAACATTTATATGCAAATTACTCTTCTTCGTCTCCCTCTTATTACTTCGAGCTCATGTTTTCCTTACCTTTTATCGCTTTTTCATTTGCTTTATCATCACCATCTGGTTACCACTAATATACTACAACGACTAATGCTACCACTTCTAATTCTTTGTCTATTGCTACCACTACTACATCTTCTACAACTGCTACCACTACTACTGTTTCTACTGGTGCTACTTCTTTTTCTTATTACTTCTACTACTACCATACTGCACCTACAACTGCTACCACGACCACACCGTCGTATGCTGCTATGACTAACAACGCTTCTGCAACTGATAGCACTACTACTGCTTCTTCTCCGATATCACTACTACAGCTTCTTCCGCTGCTCCTCCAACTACAGCTTCTAATACTGATACCACTACTGCTTCCACTACTAATAATTCTGCAATTATTATCACTGCTACTTCTGCTGCAATACTACAGCCACTACTGCTACTACCACTGCTACAGTTTCTTCTTCTGCTACCACAATTACAGCTTATTTTACTGCTTCCACTACTACTGGTTCTTCTAAAGATACCATTACTATAGCTTCAACTAATTTGACCACTACTTCAACTTCTACTGCTGCTACCACTACTGCAGCCTCTAATAATGATGCTACTACCACAGCCAACACAACCTCCTCCCTTCTATTACTACTAGTCCTTGTCCTGTTACTACTTCTTCTACCTCTGCTACTGCTACTACTACCACTACGGCCACTATTACTGTAATTACTGCTACCACTCATACATTCATTGCTTTTACTCCTACCACTACTCTTATATCATCATCATTATTATCATCATCATCATAATCATCATCATCATCATAATCATCATCACCACCACCATCTCTATCTGGTTTACCCTCGCCGCTCTACCCTGTTGTATTGTAGTGAAATTTTCATCCCACTTCCTCTTCCTCCCTGCCAGGCAGCACCTGTACAATGATCGGCACCAATGGACTACCACCCAATGACGGGAGCTGTTATTTCAGATCCGATCAAACCCAGACCACTGTATCATCTTCAATCATGTTCAAACAATTCCTCAATAATGTTAGTATCGAGCAGATGTTTTTGATACCCATATATGCTCAGACAATAAGAGAGATGAAGTACTCGTAGATGTCAGTAGTGATAGTGCCAATGAACACCATGTATCACACTTTGCAGGTGCACGATTTCTGTGACAGAGACACGAGTGATCTGGCAACATATCATAACGCTATGGCTCCAAACAAGCATAACACCATATGCCAACACAAGAGCTGTTGGGAAGTAATGAGAGAGCACGATGACTTCAAGAGTCGTAAGTTAATGTTACTCCAGTGTATTTCTGGGAGAGACTGAGAAAGAGTGTGTGTGTCTGCATGAGTATGTGGTAGCATGGGGTTTACAGACACAAACGTGTATTAATATATATATATATATATATAT
>CM067349.1:26312265-26314765 GCA_034190875.2 Urechis unicinctus
AATCGACATTATGATACAAGCCATTCAGTTTCATCCACAGCAAAGGTAATGAGCCTGTTATTCAAACAACAGCACATGTAATGGCGTGAAATACATTCAACAACATTGATCCTAATTTTTCACACGCACGTAGCTGACCAGCATGAGAGCAGAAACACGACTGACTTCGCATTTTTCTCTTGCACAGATTTCGACTCACTTGCCTTAGCGGTATATGCGGGCATTTTTTACGGGTATGCGCCAGTAATAAACGCCACGGTAACCATGGACGTACGTAGGTATGCTGTTGAATGGACGAGCACACTCAGGGATACCGGTACTGGCGCTGACGTCGACGCCGACGACGGCTTCTACTCAGCCTACACGAGGGCCTACGATGACGATGGCATGTACCAAGTTTTGTTTAAAGCTTCAGCCGGGCAAAACCAAGCCTACTACTACCAGACTACGTATGGAGATTCGGCGACAGGCAATGCCGCCTCCCCGGACTTCGACAGCGGTATGTGTCAGTGTAAATGATAAGGAGCATTCCGTGACAGAAAATTACTGACCAACCAATGTTACTGTTGGGCCTACTAACCATAAGTCTCTAGAGTCTATAAAACCAACTACTGACCAGCCCACGTGTTACTATAACCAACAATTGACCTGCCCACGTGTTACTTCTGCAAACTACTTTCCAGCCAATCTGTTACTATAACCAATTACTGACCAGCCCACGTGTCACTATAGCCACACTACTGACCAGCCGACGTATCACTATAACCAACTACTGACCAGCCCACGAGTCACTTTTTCCAAACTACTCACCAACCTACGTGTCACTATAACCAGCTATAGACCAGCCCACATGTTACTTTTGCCAGCTACTGTCTGGGCAACGTGTTATTATAACCATCTGCTGACAAGCTCGCGTATCAAGTTAACGTGTCAATATAGTTAACTTCTGGTGACACGGCTGTTTGTACAACCAATTACTGTCTAACTTAAGTCACTGTGCAAGCAGTAACTTTGTTTCTGTACAGGCATCTACTGACCCGACCACGTGTATATACAGTTAATCACTGACTAACCCGGTGGTTCAGTACAAATAGCTACTAACCCAATCACGCGTATGTTTTGCCAATTCCTGACAAACCCAGTGGTTCTGTACAGGAAGCTACTGACCCCATAACGTGTATGTTTAGCCAATCACTGACCGACCCGGTGGTTCTGTACAGGCAACTACTGCCCGACCACGTTTTTGTATAGCCAATTACTGACCAACCCTGTGTCTCTTTACAAACAACTACTGACCCTGCCAAGTGTAGATATAGCCAATCACTGACTAACCCGGTGGCTCTGTACAAACAGCTACTGACCCTACCAAGTGTATTTATTGCCAATTACAAACTAATTACTGAATTATTCAAGTGTCGACATGTCAGGTGGACAACACCTTCACAGGTGTATAACCAAGAACTGGTTGGCTCTTCAGACATGTAGTGACATAGCTCACTTCATCTTACCATTGACAATATGTTTGTACAGATACGTGTTGACCATTCCCTGTGTCTGTATAACCTACTGCTGTTTAATCCATTTGCATTCATAGACCTCTCAACAACCTTTCTGTCTGACCCACCAATTGACTGGCCCATGTTCCTGTATAGCCAAAAACACACCCACCCATGTTCCTGTACAGCCAACTACAGACCAACACATATTCTAGTATAGCTCACTACAGACCAACCAATGTTCCTGTATAGCTCATTACAGACCAACCTATATTCTTGTATAGCTCACTACTGACCAACCCCTATTTTTGTATAGCTCACTACTGACCAACCCATATTCTTGTATAGCTCACTACAGACCAACCCATGTTCTTGTATAGCTCACTACTGACCAACCCATGCTCTTGTATAGCTCGCTACAGATAAACCCATGTTTCTTTATAGCCCACTACTGACCAACCCATATATCTCACCACAGACACACTTATATACTTGCCCTTGTGTCTGTTTCAGGGGTGACTGAGTCCAGAACCAGGGTCTACCTCGGTGCGTTCTCGCGGTTCATCTCAGGTGGCTTATATTCGGTAGATAATTACGCCTTGATTGAGGCAGCTGGAGATGTGCTTGCCCCCAGCAGAGTAACGGATCTTACTGTGATGGCCATCGACTCCGAGAACTCTATTGTGACCTTGAACTGGACTGCTGTCGGAGACGACTTGGACAATGGGCGAGGTTAATAATACTTCCGCGTTTGAATTATTTGGGATTATATGTGTCTGCAAAGTGGATTTAATTTTACTAGTCTTCTGCGTACACTCGGTAAACTTGCCTGAATTGCCGAAGTCGGCATCAGACTGTTTGTGGTAGTGTTTACTCATTGTTTTAGATGGGGTCAATTGAAATATGGTAAGATTGATCTGTTATACATAATCGTCTCATATAAATAGCAGTATGTAAATGCACATGATTATACTCTTAACTAGAATCACTTAAATAAAGCATGA
>CM067349.1:26319765-26347265 GCA_034190875.2 Urechis unicinctus
TATCTTTTTAGGTTTCACGTGTACTACACCATTCGGTGACTTCTAAACGAAATGAGGGTAGCACTACCGGATGATGCTACATAGTCAGCCGACAATATACCTTTGACAAGAGAATCTACGATGAACTGTGCCATGAGTTTGGTGTTGCCGAAAATACCGATTGGAAAATAAAAGGTGGAAACCAGGGCCTCGGACGGGTCTACTTCACCGACCCAGAGACACACGTAGTACGGCCAAGCACTCATTATGAAAACACCCACTTGTACGAATCCGTTAAGCAAACCTTTGACAAATCAACAGACCGCTTTGTTTTCCAGGGTGGCAAGCTACATATTGAATACATAAAGCAAGACCAAGCGGGTGCAAGCACTGCAGGAGTACTTACATACATGAAAAATCTGAGGGGTTTACAGCCCCAGGTATTGCACTAATCAACGACAGTATTCGAACCTATGTTTGGGCCATCCTTGGTGCTCAGGCGCAGACGCGCTCAGGAATACTAGGTACAGGCACATCTTTTGACACCCCAAATCTGTTTCAGGCTAATATTGAAGAAGCTATCAACTCACCAGTTGACATTCCCTTATTCATCGGCAGGTATCAAAACCTGCTCCAGAGTGCTTCCTCATAGGTTGATTATGTGTTTGGAACGCCATTGGAAGGGTAACTGGGTATAACAACCTGATTACCATCCCTAGTGAGCAACAGCAGATCGGCAGCAACACTGATGTCAACGTGGATGCCTCAATTTCAAATGAATGAAGCTTTGACACCCCGTCTGATGATATAAGCAGCCCATCTCCACTTATCCCGAACGGCGTTCCTGATAGACCACCCCCTCGTAGGAAAGGCACACGAGGAAGAGAAAACCGCTCTTATTGTAGGCGGAATCGCTATAGTCTTAGCTGTGCTTTGGCTTGCTACGTAGAAGGTCACATATAACACCACAGCAGCTGCCCATATATGTTCTGCCATCCATCCAGCCACCTTAGCAGCTGACTTGAGCAGCCATCATACGATGGAGCCTATGATTCCTGGAAGGGCAGCTACTGCTTTACCAGCCAGGCCCTTCAAGGCGTTTGCCAAGGAGTTCAGCTGTTTTGTAATGGATTCCTTTACACCGGGCTTGTCATCTGGTGTCGGTGTTGGTGACGGGGTGACACTAGTACTCCCTCCACCTGTCAAAGCAAGTTCCAGGGTTGAGATTGCCAATCCAATCGCAGTGAGGATGCTGGCGATTGTAACCCCTTGCTCCCGCAACAGGGTGCGTACACGCTCAGCTAGCGTTGTGTCCTCGTTAAGAAGTCTGTTGATAGTTTTCCTGATGCGGTTGATTTGGGTCCGCAGCATTTCTCGGTTTACAGAGGCAGCCTCAATACGGGCGCTTAGTAGATCCTTCAGCCTTGAAAGCTGATTTGCTTGAAATTTCCATGCTCGACTATCCTCCCCCAGGCATGCCATTTTTGCTTCCCGTTATATTATATCCCCTTCTAACTCAGTTATCTTAGCAAGGTTGTTGACCAGTGCATAGTCTTGTCAAGCCCCCTAAGATCTCTGAGTGTTAGTTCGTTGTCTGTTTGTGTACTTAGGTCTTCTATAGCGTTATGAACGCCCTCTATGAAGCTTGTTTCATCTACACCACCGTGCTCTGTCACGGCTTCGGGGCTGCTCATTTCTAACTGTGCAGCTTCGGTTTTGGCAGCAGCTTGGTCTATACCTTGGAGGGCTTTTGCTGCATTTGTGGATAATTGAGGGATCACTCCTAGAGTCCGAGCCAGCTGTGCACCGTACTTTTCTATACTACTATGCGAGAGAAATTTGTTGTGAATGGTCTTCCATGTCAAAAGCTTCCACTCTCGGCGACACTTAACCCAAAAGTCACCTTCTTTAGACGATCTAAACTCCAGAGTGGCCTGCAGCCCATGCTTAGACACTGCCTTCTCTCACCTCGTTACTAAGACATTTGTTTCTTCTTGGGATCCCACCTGATCTTCTGTTAACCCAGCAGGCATTTCAATAATAGCCCATGGTGGACAAGTTGTACTCGACGTATCTAAAGTTTCGTCAATGAAGTTAGTCCCCTCATCCCTCTCCCCTCCAAAATTCCCATCTCCCAAATACACCTCTTCGAATGTTTGGTTATCAAACTATTCCATGTTACTATGTTAAAGATATACTCGCTATCATTTAACATGACGTGTACTTACGGACGCCAACTAAATCAATACCGCCGGATAGGCGAGCCCCTCGGGGTAAAGGGCGTGCGACAGATTGTAGTTATTACAAACAATCCAAGCACTATTGACCAGAACCAACAACTGCTGGTCCACTTCCCCAATCTAGGTGTAGACGACGTCATTGTCCCAGGGACAGCACGGCTGGCCTTTACAATCAGCTGACCTCGGCTGATCCTAACCATGTCTATTGATGACAGCGATGTGTACCACTGCGACCACAACTTGTGGCGGACTGCACAGGAGATACAGGGCCTTCAGTATCAGGGCATTGACACATCAGATGACAGAAACGCAACTAAGATACGAGAGGGGGCAGGAGACAAGGATGAGACCGAGGAAGAGGACAAGGCGGTAGCCGATGTTTATAGAAACAGTTTCTACGTTCCGCTTGATTTTTAACCCCTCGAGAGCCACATGCCATTCTACCAGAGTGCATTTAGTGACAGACTGGATACCTTTGCAGCAACGATTAAACGAGACTCCAGTGTAGTAAAAGCTGTAAAAGACGGACGTGTCCCTAGGAGAGTACCTAACCAGCAAGTATGCTCTGTGGCTCGACTTAAGGACGAGTGATGACGACCAGCTGCACGGTAGTGGCAGGGCCGTGGATAACACTTCTGAGAGTATCTCCATTCAGATCACAAAAAAAGCAGAGGCGGCCGGTGCATTGAACGTCTATGTATTTGTTGTTATGGATGCACAACTTAACATTAAAGATGGCAGGTTCGTCAGCGCGGTCTAATAAGTTTCAGTTTCCACATAGTCCCTGTTCGGCTATTGTTTGTGGGCAGACAGGATGCGGAAAAACCGTATTCATCCTTGACCTATTTGAAGGGCCCTTCTTCGGTGCCTTTAAGCATATTGTAATCCTCTGCCCTACCATCCGTTTCAACGAGGCCTATCAGTCATGGGTGTGTGATGATTCAGAGGTGTACGTGGTTGATCCAGGGGAGCAGCTCCATGACCACTTTAGGGCTTTCTATCATTGTTTTAAGGGCGAGACTACCCTGAACATTAATGATGACTGTTTGGCATCAAAGGCCCTAACCAGGAAGAGAGACATGTTATCCGAACTGGCCTTTAGCTGCCGCTATGCGCAGCAAAGTGTCTAGGTTCTCACCCAAACGTACAACTCTGTGCTGAAGGACCTCCATGAACTGACTTATTTGAAGAGGCCCTACTTGAGAATTACGTGATCCCAACAAGGGAAAAACGCGCCGCAGTACGCCAGCTACTAGCAAAGCAGCCGCTGCCTCATTTACCAGTTTTTAGGTATATTAATCTGGGTAGTAGTGTCCTGCCGACGCTGGGTTCAGCAATATATAAGACTCTCGAAGTGTATACATATATTAATGGATCCTGATACCAACATTGATCAACTCCTTGTATAGGACGCGGCTAGCCCAGTGGCCACTGAGTCTAAGCGAGCTGAACCCAGAAGGGACATGTCTTCTACGAGAGACAGGCTTGCTGCGGTCATAGCTGGGGGTCAGGCCCGTCAGTATCTTGGTGAGCAGCTACTTACCAATGACCAGGTTGAATTAATGTCTGACGAAGAGATCTCAAGGCTGTATGTGAGATACGAGGTTCGGCTAGGCGATAGCATGACGTACAATATAGGTAAGAGAGTGCTACAGCTATACTCAGGTATAGCTTGTATGTTTCTACCAATCCCACCAGAACACCAGCTAAAGCTAATTACAGACCTCCAAGCAGACTTGTTTGTTGGGCACGCGCTAAGCACTACTTCATGTGAGCTATATCATCGCTATGGTATGTTCTTAGCTCAATTTACCGTGGCTTTAACAACAGTTAAGCACTGTCAATTTGGACAAACAAATTTCGTAAGCACCGAATCAACAGGGACCGGCGGAGAGGAAGACACTACTTGCGCGCTATAGTATATGCTTAACTCCGCTATAACTTGTGCTTAACTGAGCTATAGCATGTGCTTACCAAGAGCTGTCAATTGGACAAACAAATTTAGTAAGTAAACATGGAAGAAACGAATACGAATCAAGGGGATACAACACCGGTAGAGAAAAACCTGTCTTAAGCAGTATGGCTTAGATCCAGCTCACTACTATACCAGTCCTGGACTTTCATGGGATGCGCTTCTTGAGAGCACAGGGGTGGAGCTCGAGCTTCTCATTGACTGTGACAAACACCTATTCATTGAGAAGGGGCTGCGCGGTGGCACAAGCATGGTATCACGTCGCCATGATTAAGCTAATAACCCGGTGTATGTAGGTATGTGCATACTCGACCTCTCCAAGCCCCTGATGTACGACTTTTATTATAACACAATGATGTCCAGATATGGTAGCGACCTTGGCCTACTATACACAGATACGGACTCGCTGCTTCTGGAGATCAGCCCAGCTGACATGTATGCAGAAAATAGTGACCTCTTTGATACCAGCAATTATGACCCTTCTCATCCCTTGTTCAGTAACATTAACAAGAAGGTGCTAGGAAAGATGAAAGATGTACTCAATCCTGATGTCTGACGAGGGTGAGATCAAAAGAGCTAAGGGAGTAAAGAAGGTTTTGGTTAAGAAACACCTATGCCAAGCGCAGTACATGGAGTCTCTATTCACAAAAAAGCAGTTCCGTCGTGAAATGAACATGCTACGCAGTGATGGTCATAAAATATATGGGCTGCACTTCAACAAGATGTCACTCTCTCCCTTTGGTCAAAGAGGTGGATAGCCGCGAACAGTGTAGACACCTTGGCCTATGGGCACACTAGTTTACAGACAAACCAGCAGAACCACCTCGGCCCCGATCCCCCAAACGGGGCCGAGGTGGGAGAATAGTATGGATGGTGGTGGTGACCCAGAACCCCCACTATGTATACTACTGCTGTACCAGCAGTCGACTTCCTTCCTTACATTTAGCTATACCATCAGTCGACTCCCTCCCCTACATTCAGCTGTACCAACAGCCGACTCCCTCCCCTTCATTCAGCTGTATCAACAGTCGAATCGTTCCCCTACATTTAGTTGTATCATCAGTCGACTCCCTCCCCTTCATTCAGCTGTACCAACAGTCGACTCCCTCCCCTACCTTTTGCTGCACCAACAGTCGACTTCCTCCCTTACATTTAGCGGTACCATCAGTCGGCTTCCTGAAACACTTTGCATATGTTGTTCCACGTGATGTAGCGTGTTCCATGCGCGCAGGAGACGTATTGATAACCGATGCTACTAATGTAGATCAGCTGTGGTAACAGCATCAACTGCTAGGGTGAACCACGTACCAGCATCATCCGATTCTTGTCTACCACCCTCTGCAAAAAACCTTCTGCTTAATCATCAAGTCCTGGCAACCACTGCAGCATCATCCTCTGATGTTTTGTTACGATATCGTTTGTGCACCCACCGGATGGAATGACCTTGACCTTGTAATAAAGTTGCTTCCTGTTTGACACATCATGGCGTTGGATGTTTACCTGGTGTCAGAAGTAAAAATCGAGCGAAATCATCCTTGGTAATAAGCATCGGCGTGAAATGGATGTGGAATTCGGAAGACCAGACACTCTACTTGCCAGTCATTTGCTTCGATTGTGTAGTCAAGTTGATATTTTGACTGTGTGGCCTATCGTAAGTAGTGTCTGTCACGCTTCTTATGATTGACTGTGTAGTGATCCTTGCATCACAGTGGCCGGGCTTAGTGCGTTCAAAGCACCCAGAGAGTTAGACTTCACTGGCAATGTGTCTCAGAACTGAAAAAAGTTTCAAAATGCATTTAATATTTTCATGTGTGCCAGTGGGCTAGATGAAAAGCCTTACAAGAGGAAAGTAATGTGTTTGTTGAATGTTGCTGGCCCACGAGCAATGGCTGTGTATGAGTCGTTCCAGTTTGCCCGTGATGAAGATAAGTTTGATCTCGCAATTGTGTTGGCCAAGTTTGAAGCACACTGTATCCCTAAAGTGAATGAGTTGCTGGAAAGGGAGCGATTTTTCATCCGCAAGCAGCAGACTGGTGAATCGGGGACGCAAGTCGTCAGCGCACTCCGAAAGTTAGCCGAGACATGTAACTTTGGTGCTGTTGAGGACTCATTAATACGTGATCAGTTGGTGTTCGGTATGTTGCCAGATGAGAAATTGCGTGACAAACTCTATGAGGAGGAGGATCTGACTATGGAGAAGATGTTCTCAACCCATGAAATACAGACGAAGCTACAGGAGCCGAAGAAAGCTGTTGAAGCCGTGAGTGATGGACATGGACACTCAAATAACCGAGGACATGGCCAGGGTTACCGTGGTCGTGGTAGAGGCCGTGGTCGTGGAAAAGGTGCTGCGTATGGTGCAAGCCATGAGTCAAGCGTGAAAAAGGCATGTGGCAAGTGTGGACACAAGAAACATTTACAGAACGGATGTCCTGCGGAGATGGTGCTGTGTCAGAAGTGTGGCCGTGAAGGACATTACGCGAAAATGTGTCCCACCAAACGGGCACACCAGGTTCAAGTAGATAACGATGAAGACAGTGACAGTTTGTTTGTCGACAGTGTCGGCAATACATCATGTGTTGTGAATCAGGTGTCACAAAGAAAGGTCTGGCGTGTGTCTGTAGAGGTGGAGGACAGTGAAAAGGTAGTGTTCAAATTAGACACTGGTAGTTAAGTGAACACAATTTCATGTGATTTTCTTGCCAAAAAGTTTCAAGGTAAAGCCGTGTGGTGCGCGGCTAGTTGGTTATTTTTGCAAAATAGTAAAACCTGAGGGTCAAGCTAAATTGCAAGTCTGCTTTAGAAGCAAGTACTATGTAATAGATGTTATGGTCATCAAGGGGAAGTGCATGTCCGATTTTAGGTCTCGATGCATGTGTTGAGCTAGGTTTGCTCAAGAAAACGTGTCAGGTGTCGAGAGAAGCGAACACAAGTGCAGAAATTCTTGATGAGTCCAAGTACAAAATGGTTTTCAGTGGGCTAGGGTGTATAAAGGGTGTTGCATATGATGCAAAGATGAAACCTAAGGTGAAGCCGGTTGTTAACCCCCCAAGTAAAGTACCACATTCAATGCTTAAACCCCTCAAGCGATCCCTTGACAAACTAGTAGATCAAGCAATTATTGAGCCTGTCACAGAACCAACTGAGTGGGTGAACTCGTTGGTGGTTATCGAGAAAAAGAGTGGTGAGTTGCGTTTGTGTATCGACCCCAGACAGTTGAATGAGGGTATCATGCGTGAACACTACCCTATGCCCACAGTCGAGGATTTTGCTGTCTGTCTTGGCGGTAAGTCAGTGTTCTCTGTCTTGGATGCGGGTCAAG
Organism: Urechis unicinctus; assembly: GCA_034190875.2. Classification (NCBI taxonomy): domain Eukaryota; kingdom Metazoa; phylum Annelida; class Polychaeta; order Xenopneusta; family Urechidae; genus Urechis; species Urechis unicinctus. Next base: position 26,327,279 of record CM067349.1, read on the forward strand.
CATTCTATCAGATACCAGTGACAGAAGCGACGGCCAAGTTGTTGACATTCAACTCCCCGTATGGGAGATATAAGTTTCGGCGAATGCCATTTGGTATTTCGTCTGCCCCTGAAGTCTGGGAGCGGACGATCACTACACTGTTTTCTGGCATCGAGTATGTCGAGATTGTGCGTGATGATATATTGATTGCTGCTGCCAACAGAGCACAGCACGATGTGATTCTGAGAAACGTTCTAGACAGAGTTCTTGAGTGCGGGCTGGGCTTGAACAAAGCCAAGTGCAAAATTGCTGTTAATTCAGTTGTGTACCAGGGTCATATTTTCTCCGAGGAGGGTGTGTGTATTGATCCTGTAAAGGTGAGAGCGATCACGAGTTTTAAGGAACCTGAGAATGTTGATGAGCTCACTAGGTGGCTTGGAATGGTGACATCTGTTGGAAAATTCATTCCAAAGTTGTCTGAGAAGGCCGCACCATTGCGGACCCTTCAGTGTGCCACAACAGCATGGCATTGGGATAAGCCACAGCAAGATGCCTTTGAGCAGTTGAAGAGGGATGTAGTGAAAACCCCTGTACTCATCTATTATAGCTTGAGTGAGCCAGTTACGGTGTCAGTGGATGCTTCGGCGTATGGGTTAGGTGCGTGTCTGTTACAGAATGAAAAGCCGGTGGATTATGTCTCGCGTGGGTTGACATCGTGTGAAAAGAACTATGGTCAGATTGAGAAAGAGATGTTGGCTATCACGTGGGGTTGTACAAAATTTCACGATTACATTTATGGTAGACAAGATTGAGACCGACATGGTGACAGTTGAGACCGACCATAAGCCACTAGAAGCGTTGTACCGTAAACCCCTGAGTGCAGCTCCGCCACGCATAGAGCGGATGATGTTAAAGCTGCAAAGTACGTGTTGAGGGTAGCCTGGAAGAAAGGCAAGGAGCTCGTCATCGCAGACACTCTTAGTCGTGCACCAGTGACGTCTCCAGATGAGCCAAGTGATCTAGATGAATATGAGGTGCATACTGTTTCGCATCTACCACTCAGTGATGTCAGGTTAGCTGAGTTGAAAGCTGAAACCGAGATATGTCATTACAAATGGTAATTAAGTTTGTCAACCAGGGGTGGCCAAGCGTGAAAGATCTCATCCCAAACCAATGTAGACCTTACTGGTGTGTCAGAGATGAACTGTACGTGTCAGAAGGTTTGGTGCTTAGAGGCGAGAGAGTAGTTGTTCCTGTGTCGATGAGAACTGCAATGTTGCAGCAAATTCACAGAAGCCACCTAAGTGTTGAAAAGTGTAAGAAAAGAGCTAAAGATATTTTCTTTTGGCCTGGGATGACAACTGAAATCACCGAACTGTGTGAGAGATGTAGCGTGTGTGCTGAAACACAGGAAAGAACCAATGATTACCAGTCAGATGCCGGACAGGCCGTGGCAGAAAGTAGCAACTGATATGTTCTATTTTGATGGAACAACGTATGTATTAGTTGCCCATTACTATTCCAAATTTGTGGAATTTGCGAAGCTGCCCCAAGATGCTACAAGTGCCAGTGTTATCAGATTTATGAAAGATCAGTTTGCTAGGTATGGCATACCAGAGCAAGTAGTATCCGACAATGGTCCATAGTATTCTTGTAAAGAATTCACTGATTTAGCCAAGCAATACGGGTTTGTGCATGTGACCTCATCGCCCTATTACCCGCAAAGTAATGGGTTCGCGGAAAGCCAGGTCAAAATTGTGAAAAGACTGCTGAAAAAGTGTCGCATTGATAAGAGCGATGTAGCACTAGCAGTTCTGGAGTGGCGCAACACGCCAATAGATGGGCTTCATGCGTCACCTGCGCAAATTCTGCAGAGTCGTAGGCTGCGTTCAACAGTGCCGACTACGTCGAAACAGCTTCGACCAAAACTCATTATGTTCAAGCTCACTACTACTCTGTAAGAGAAGGCAGCAAAGTATAAGGCTCAGTATGACAAAATGGCATTGTCCAAAGAACGAGAACAACTGAGTCTAGGAGAGAAAGTGAGGATTAACACCTCAGAAGGCTGGTTACCAGCAAAGGTGACAAAAGTAGGGCCTGAGTCTAGGTCATATGTTGTTGCTAGGAATGGGCATGAGTACCGTAGAAATCGAAAAGATCTGCATACAACTATCGATCAAAGTGTAACGAGTGCAAGCGTGCCTGAAAAGGTGTTTGACAAAGGTGTAGAAAGTACTCAGCCAACAACAGCTGATGTGGCTAAAAAGTGTGAAAATCAAACTGAAAAACATGGTGATGCTGAACCAAGCCAGCCTGATGGTTCAAAGGTGTTTACTCGGAGTGGTAGAGAAGTGATCAAACCTCAGCGTTTCAGATAAGATGTTGATGAATATCCTGTTAAAGATTTAAAGTGATTCAGTTGATTGTACACCAAGGAATGTATGTTTTAAGTGCTTAAATTTTTTAGTTAAGTCAAGGTTGAGGTAATTTTGGATTCAGAGATTTCCTGTCTTAAAAAAGGGAGATGTTACGATATCGTTTGTGCGCCCACCGGATGGAATGACCTTGACCTTGTAATAAAGTTGCTTCCTGTTTGACACATCATGGCGTTGGTTGTTTACAGTTTGATTATTCCAATAATGTTCGGTTGACAACCACACCCATACAGCTGACCTAGAAATCCCCGTACAGCTCAGGGTATTAGTCAAGCTGTTGCCATTACAAACACCCTATAAAAACTAATCAAAACAACCAACTCAGACCTTAGTTCCACAATCTCAGGAATATTCATGTTATTGTGCCTTAATCAGTTTACCCATGTTTTACCAAAAGTCTGGCACCGAAATACGCCAACGGAGCTGGTTCAGAACTATTATGAGACATTAATGATGCAGGAGTGTACTACTGCTACAAAACGACCCCTGGAAACCACTCAGGAGCGAGCTTTATGCGCAGTATTAGGGTGTTGATAAAAACACAACAAAGATACTGATGGGGTAGGGGAGATCAATCAGACGTTTGTACATGCCTCTCGATTTCTGAGGTGCGGAGGGTCACAAACTACTGGCTGTGTGCAGTTTATGTGCGGAAGAGGATAAATAAAATACAAACTCACATAGACACTTTTCTAAATATAAGTTAGATATAATTATAAGGCGTAAGAAATTCATTACAGCCAATGTCAAGAAAATGTGTCATAGTTTCAGAAGAGGTTTAGCGACCTGCGATGATATGCGACCGACAATCTAGCCAGAGAGCCACATACTAAGACATAATTTTGATATTTCTTTGCCAGACACCATTCACAAGGCCGACTTTCTATCGCAGCTTCGTGATAGACAAGGTCGAAACGTTTTAAGATGTGCCTGGACAGTGATGTTTCTATTCGGTACAATAAACTTGGCCTCTGGTCTCATAAGATTCTGCAGCTGTAACCTTTGTTTTCTAACAGATCTTCAACCATTCACCCCTAACTCTCTAGGTTAACCTAATCTGAGCGTTTATGGGCTCTGTGTCTCGAATGAATGCACAACGATTGAAGAGCGAATCTATTGTGCCCTGACAACGGGGCTATTTAGTCATCAGTTGGCACTGGGAGGTGCCATCGAACGACATCAATAATATGAGTGTTGTTGCTGCTTGCTTGGAAACTGAATTGTTTTTTTTCAGGGAGGCGCGATAAATATGTTAGTATAAACGTACGTATGCACATATATTTATATGTATCTATGTATGTATATATGTGAGTATGTATATATATGCATATGTGCATACATGCATGCACGCACGTACGTACGTACTTATGCATGTATGCAAGGGAACTTGGTAGCGCTGGGTCCCGTGTACGGCATAGGCGATTGGATGGTGGGTGCGCCCATTCAGAGAAATAACACTTCTGTGCAGAATCGTGAGACTTTGCTCAAAAGCAAGTCTCTGTTTTCACCCTCGTAGGCTCGTGGTATATCTTATCTATGTATTGGGTTAAAATACAATGCGTCCAACCGAAAATGCTCCATTACATGAACATGTTCTGGAACCCCCGACCCTGCAGAATTTTTTGATATACATGTTAAATAGGCGATCCTATAAAGTGTTCTTGTTTAACAGTCATGCTTCTGATGACGTTTTAATCTGCTACCTCTGAGGTCACAGGTCAAAACGTCCTGCTCAAAGACAATGGGCACGAGAACCTGTTGATCGCCATATCGGACATCGTGCAAGAGAACTGCGCAATTGTCGACGCCATCAAGGTGAAGCTACTGTAACACTCGAATATCAACTGTTGTTTTGTGTGCTAAAATCTAAAATGATGACTTTTTTCCTGATTTCATCAATACATTTAGTTTGGTTTATTGAGGGTTTGTCGAGGGAAATCTATTGCTCTGGCAATTTGTGATTTTGGTTCGTTGGTAATTATAAAGAATGAAGACACATTTTCGGTACTTGGGTGTTTCTTGAATGCTTAGATATAACTACCCATATAAGACCATGTTTATTGATTTATCTTGGAAGGTTGCAAATATGATTTTAATTTAATTGAATGTATTGTTGATTTCCGTAGAAAAGACATCACAGTCGATCGTTTAGCGTGCCAACTAATTCTTACATACAATTATTTGAATAGTCCAATTCTTAAAGATATTGTGTATTAATGCGATAATACTCTTTGGTTGTCGTTCGATTTCAGGATCGAAAATTTATGCTGTCAATATTTTTTTGCCAGTGTTCAAAGCAAACACTTTATATCTATTCGTCACTTGCCGCATTGCTGAATGATCGAGAATGCCCGGCCGCTGTTTTGATAGACAGCTTATTTGATCAATTGAGAACGAACAAATACGAGTTGCGTAACATACATGTCTTTATACATTTCATTGGAGTCGCAATATATAGACGATATTAACCGAATGGTCGACAAGTGTCTTAGTCGCAGCCACGAATTTTGCCGTTTTTTATTATTATTATTTTTCCTGTAGTCAACCGACTGTTCATACTGTACCACACCTTTAACACATTCAACGTTTACTATAACGAGACCGTCTAGACTACTGATAACAGCCGGTTTACGACGACCTTCTCTTGGGCAATGGAGTGTTGACAAGTACTCCAACATCTAAGATGTGTGTCTAATTCCATTCAGAACCTATTAACCAAGGTGCACATCAGTTTCTATGGTTTATTGATGTAAGGAGAACATAAGATGAAGGCCGTTTATCATGTCTGGGGGTAGAATAGGCCCAATGTATTCTGCAGCATTTCGTAAGAGGCGACTAATTGTGGGCAACCTGTTGGCTGTGGGTTGCGACTCGTGTTGGTGAACAATAGGATTCAGGTGGTTGAGTGGGAAGGTCTTTGCGAGGGCTATATCTGCAACACACCACTATGACCCGTATTTCACCTAGACGAGAGGTTGGAATGGCCTGGTTCAGTCAACCGGCTGGTGGTGACTTGCCCTAGGATAATCATTTTCATTTGTATCTTTTTATCGTAGTGTATGTGCTCTCTGTCTTTTTTCCCATATATCCTAGAAGGCGGCTGCTTGATCATGTCAAACTTGTCTATTTGCCTTTCCAGGCGCCATATAACACATTAGTGTTGGTGTGCCGTTAAACCTTATACTCACTAATCTCAATCACTCACATTCAAAAACAAAAGCTAGGAGCAACAATTATGAGAGGTAATGGACTGACTTACATGCGTTGCTAACGTGTCCTACGAATCAGGATACGGATTAAAAGAAGGATATGAATTCCGGAAAAACCCACATACACCATTTTCTACAAAAACGGTTATATCTGCCACACGCTGTGGACTCATGTCAGGATGTTTTTATTGTTATATCACTAAAATATTCGTTTACATGCTAATCACTACCCTTCGTCTACATTTTATTACTTGGTTACTACTGCTATGGTTATTACTACAACCACTACGTGTTAATGTTTGCTTTACCATTATCACTTTTGCACCTGCTTTATCGGCACCATCTTGTTCATGTTCATCTTAACATTTCTCCTCTTCTTTCCGTACCTCCCTTGCTGCTCTATTAACAGAGACTACTATTAAAAATCCATAGCTTGTACTTCTACTGCTACTTCTACAACAATTACTACTACTACCTCCACTACTTTACAACTACTACTTATGCAACAACTACTGCTGTTTCTTCTACTGCTACCACTACTACATCTTCTACAACTGATATCACTACTACAGCTTCTTCAACTGATATCACTACTACAGCTTCTTCAACTGATATCACTACTACAGCTTCTTCAACTGATATCACTACTACAGCTTCTTCAACTGATATCACTACTACAGCTTCTTCAACTGATATCACTACTACAGCTTCTTCAACTGATATCACTACTACAGCTTCTTCAACTGATATCACTACTACAGCTTCTACTACCGCTACAGTTACAGCAGGTTCTACTACTGCTACTACTTCCTCTACATATACCATTATTTCAACTACTACTTCTTCTACTACACTACAACGTATACTTCCACCACTACTACAGCATATTCGACAGCTCCCACTACAAAGCTTGTTCTACTGCTACCAATATTACTACTACTATCTCCACTGTAGTTTCTACTACTACCATTACTACAGGCGCTTCTACTTCTATTTCTACTACAACGATTGTTACAACAATTTCGTATACTATATCTACTAATATACAATAACCACTACTGTTGCTACCACTACTGAAGTTTTGTCTACTGTTACCACTACCACAGCTTCTTTTACAGCTATCACTACAACATCTTCTTCAACTGCTACGACTACTGCGACCTCTTATACAGCTACCACTACTACAGCTTATTCTACTGCAATATCTGCTGCAGTTTGTTTCTACTGATACCGCTACAACAGCTTCTACTACTTCTAACACTAAAATGTCACTATTACTAGTTGCGGTACGATACAACTACTACTGCTAACACTGCTACAGTTTCTTCTACTACTGCCTCTATTACAGCTTCTTTGTATGCTACCACTGCAAGAGCTTATCATACCGCATTCACTGCTACAGCTTAAACAACAGCTGTCAATACTATAGCTTCTACTGCTGTCAATATAACAGCTTCTTCTACAGCTTCTCTTACTGCATCTTTAACTACTACTACCAGGTGTACAGTTTCTACTACTGCTGTACTAATTCTACAACCTATACGTTTCACTCTTATATTACAACTTCTGCCACTACTTCTACTACAGCTTTTACTACTGCTACCACTACTACAGCTTTTACTACTGCTACCACTACTACAGATTATACTACTGCTACCACTACTACGGTTTTTAATACTGCTGCAACTGCTACTTTAACCACAGCTTCCCCTACTATTACTGCTAGATCTAGATCTGCTACAACTACTTCAACCAAATATTTCCGACGGCTTTTTCTACTACCAATACTGCTAGTACTATCGGCAACATGTCATAACGTAATGGCCCCAAACATGCATATATATCCCGGATATATATCAACACAGGAGCTGTTGGGAAGTAATTAGAGAGCACAATGACTTCAAGTGTAGTGAGTCTATGTTATATATCTATTTGATTATAAATATATATGCATAAATATATTTATATATACATGTACATATACATATATTTATATATATTATACATAAATTATACCAAACAATTACAAATATGCCAAGTGGCGCGAAACAGAAAGACAGTTTTGTTAACCACAACACAACCCCGGTGCCTATGCTCCGCGGATCACAATCAAGGATCCATGCGTCTGCATTAGCCAAACAACATGCAACCCAACATTCAAACTGACGATATCATAATAATACAAAAAGAACTTAATTAATGAACTAAGTCTAAGGCCCGGAAGAGTAGCCCAAAAGACCAACGTCAGGTTCTATTTATCACCTTGGCTGTCCAACAGTTTAAGCTAATTTTTTTGGTAGATGCATTCGATCAGCCCAGAACTCACCACTTTTTTCACGAAATATGCTTGTTCTGACGAGTTTTCGGGCGATCAGTGTCGAAAGTTATTATCTAATTCGGTTCGAGATAATGTTTCATATTCCTATCGTCTGCGGAAAACTATATTTTCGATAACTTTCCAAGTTTACCGGTGATATTTTCTTCCGAAATACAAGTGCGGAGCACGATATCCCAGACAACCCCAGAAACTTCCGATGTAAATAAGGCGGTGAGAACATAGGCAAAAACTATAGCTGATAATTCCTGTCGCCTTTTCCCCAGGTTTTCGTTGCTTTCTTCGTGATTCGATGTGATATTTGTGCGACAGTGAATGTTAGTGGCCTTTTCTACATGTTAGACAAGGTCATTTTAGCTTTTAGCTTCGTGCCACAAATAGTCCCTGTGAACCCGCGTCTTGTGAGTAGTCTCGCCTATGTTCCAATTGGTGAATCCTCCCGCTGGTCAGTTTCCGCTGTCTCGCCGCCATGTTGCCAAGTCGGGCTCAGATATTACCGTTTGGTGTGTTTTAGGCCAAAATACTTATTCACAGGATACTGTTGTTGCTGAAATTCAGCTCTGGTCCTATGAATGTTTGGTGAGTTGATTTTATTAGCTAAAACTAGGTAAAGCAGCAGAACTCTTGATGATTCCGTTGACTTATGCGGGAATATGCGTTGGACGCCAGAACTAAGAGGGAGTGCATGCATCACTCCCGTACTTAGTTCGAAAGAGCTACGGAGGAGGGGCGCGAAACAGCGAGATTATTTTTTTATAGTCGCAAACACTAGTAGCTATGCTGCGTAGATCACAATGACAGATCAATACGTCTGCATTAACCACACAACAATGCTAACATGCGACAAAAGTAAAACTCTCGATAATATTGTTCTCTTACAAGTACAAAGCGTCTATCCTCTCCAAAAATCAAGTTCACGAGTGCCTAGCAGACGCTCACTCGTTTTTTAAACTGCCGCGACCCAATGTAAACAAAAACTAAATTGACTACACATAGCACACCAAATAACAGAGGTGTACAACAATAATTAATATGAAGATTGTGCAGTATAAGTGAAATACCAACATGGAAATAAACATTAACAATTTACAAGAACACATAAGAATAATAATTAGGTATGTAAACAGATGGCACTACTTGATTGCTTCGCCGAGTTACAGCAAGCCAGGTGTGATCTGGCTGAACTATATATATATAGAGATATATATATATATATATATATATATATATATATATATATATATATATATATATATATATATATATATATAGATATATATATATAGAGAGAGACATAGATATATATATATATATATATATAGACTATATATATATAAATATGTATATATATATACATACATTCATATATATATATATATTTACATTCATATATATATATATACATTCATATATATATATATATACATTCATATATATATATGAATGTATATATATATATGTATATATATATATATATATATATATATATATATATATATATATATATATATATATATATATATATATATATGAATGTATATATATATATATATGCATCTGTGTCTGTCTGTGTGAACGTGTGTGTGTGTGTGTATGTACATATATATACAGGTATATATGTTGACTGGAATTATCATTTATTTGCATTCAATGTGGAAAACCATTCAATTTCAGTAAAGATTGAATAGGGGACACTGCGGGGGTTCTTAGTTGGTTACTTAATGCGCACAAACGACACGTTAGACACGAACCCACATGTGGACAAACACACACAGCCACATACCACAACCACAATCTAAATGTTACATTCCATCAATCTGTCAGAGTTTACCATTGTTTTCCTTGTATCCACCATCACACAGTATGCCCATCGCCCACCTTACCGCTCAATCGACCATACCAACATGCACCATTGTTCAGGCCCGGACTACGAGAGTTGTGCTTGTCTTGAATATGTATGGTTCTATAATGTTGTTGCTGTGATCCAGTCACGGCATTGTTTACTCGTCGGAAATCCCCCATCCCTCCACCCCCCCCCCCGGCAGTAGCTAGCATTATAGCATTTTTGTACAACAAGCACATTTTTATGACTAGACCACAAATATAATATTGATTTAATGGCGTTGTATGATCATAAGCAAACAGTTGTGCAACCGGATGTGTAGGTTATTTGGAATGCGTGATGGGGTGTGGTAGTTTAGCATGCGATGGGGAGGTGTGTTGTGCGGTGCGGTGTGTTAGGATGCGGTGTGTTGATGTGTGATGGATGGGGTGCGGTTAGTGAGGATGTGGTGTGTTGTTTTGTGCTGGGGTGTGGAAGGTTATAATGCGGAATTATGATGTGTGATGGGTCGCGGTAGGTTACGATGCGGTAGGATGGTGTGAGATGGGATTTCGTTGATTACATCAGATAAGATAACATATCTGAAACGATGTTGCAGGCGGCAAAGCGCCTATTAACCGATCAACATAAAGCTGTTCACCCTTTAATCAAACACATATACAAGGGGCCTTGAAATTATACTGCAGTCTATGTTGGACCCAATGCTTGTCTAGTCGAGACTTGAATATGTTCAATGTCGGTGCAGTCACGACTTTGTAAGGAAGGCTGTTCCAATTATTCACCACCCTCTGGGAGAAAAAATGTGTTAGTTTGGAGGTCTTTGAGCGGTTCTTCGAAATTCGGTAGGGATGACCTCGTGAGTTGACTCATTCACCAATGGAAACATACAACCACTATCCACATCAAACAATACTTGGATAAATTTGTAAGCAAGTATTATATCTCCACGTATCCTTCTAAAGACAAGGGTTGGCAGTTTCAGACACTTGAGTCGCTCCTCGTAACTCAGATCTGCCATCTCCGCGACCAGTTTTGTTGCTCTTCGCTAAACTGCCTCAATCAACTTGATATATTTTACTCTTCGTGCACTCCACCCTAATGACGCATACTCAATTCTGTGATTAATCAGCCCTTTGTAGAGGTAGTTGAAGGTCATTTTGTCCATATATACGAAAGACCTTCTGACAATCCCCACAAGCCTATTTGCTGACGAAATGATGTTATGGTAGTGGGTGATGAATGACAAATTGTTATCTTTATGAACCCCTAGATCCGTTTCAACACTACTTACCTTGAGGAATACTTTGCATGAGCCCTCCCCCGTACTGTACTTCTGGTACGCTTCTTGCTTGCTGAGATGTAGGACTTTCAGGATGATTGAAATCCCCCATGATAATGAGATGTGTGCCTTGTTGCGCGGCTAATGAGCTGAATAAGGTACATAAGTGGTAATCATTTCCCACAGAGCTATTGTACATGCAGCCAATAAAGATGTTCTTTACAGTTGTCTGAATGATTTCAGCCAAAATCATCTATTGTGTGGCGTTTGTACTGAAGGTGTTCTTTCGATGGAGTGAGATCATTTCTGATGTATAGACACATCTTTTGCTTTTGCTTGTATGACATTGTGAAATAGCTCATAACCCTGGAGCTGTAACTTACTTGGGTGTAGCAGGAAACGAGAGTTCTTGGGCTTAACCTCTGTAATAGCAACAATGTGAGGTTTATGCAGCTCAACTACTGGTTGTAGCTCTGTAAACTTATTACTGACTGTCAGGATTCGTATAGTAAACTTTTACCGCCTTGTGATCCCTTGAGAATCCATGCGATGGCGAATTGCAGAAGTTCGATTGTTGCAAATCTGTGGGCTGGGCGCTAGTTATATTTGCTGTCTTTTTCTCCCTTTTGTTGGGTTTTGCACATATAGTTGGTTTAACTTGCTTGTTACTCTGCTTGTTTACATTAGAGCTACTGGGGCGTTCCATACATAATTCAGGGGGTTCCACAGGAAACACACATTCATCGCCATTCTAGCTACCCATTGCGGTCATCATGTCTAGATATTTCTGTCCACTCTTGCATAATAGCCGACCATTCAGTGAGCAGTTCCCTCTCTTTGGAACTGGCATATCCGTAGGTTCCTTGCTGGACCGGGATTATTGTATACTCATTTTCATGTGGTATCTGCCTCTGTCCGGTTTTTGTCTCAGTGTTCATACTCCTATCTCTTACCCGTTCAGATGGAGTAAGGTCGTTTGAGACACTTAAGATCCTAAATCTGTCCTTGGCATATTTTAACTTAGCAAGCCTCCTCATGATTCTGAGTGATTTTTCCCAAGTCTGATTATGCTCTTGACCTTTACCTCGGTTATTTCAAGAGCCTCTGTGCACAAAGACTCAAAGAATGTTTGGTCATTCTCTTTACACTTAAATGGCTCTGCACAATCACACAATATATTATCACATTATTATCTCTGTCTTTTTTCCTCCAACTACTGCGCATTTATGGCTTCTTTAATGATGTTTTCATAATCTGCTGCTGATGGTGCACTTGGTGTGTTTGTTGCAGCAACTTTAGCCCAGCTATTTTTTAACTGCTGTTGGGACATCTTTGCAGGCCTGCGTTGCTTTCGAGATATCCTCTTCAACATCTTTCATTTGTTCCTGCACTTTCTCGTCAATGGAGGAGATGATTTTCTGTTCAAGAACCGCAATTTTATTCTCCAATAATGAGTTCGAGGTCATGCCACTTATCCATCTTATTTTCCAGGATGCTTAATATCTTTTCAACAGCGTCCATCATCTTATCATCTTGTGCCATCTGGTTTGGTTTAACCCACGTACATGTAGCAGAACCAGAAACAATCTGGCCTTTGGAGCATGTCATATTCATTGTCATTCATATTGATGCACTTAATTCAGAAATGTTTGTTGTTGCTGCCATCACATTCCAGAAATTTTTCTTCAACATCAGCAAAGCATTTGTGGCACACTGCAGATTTCTTTGCATCTTCTTCATTACCAGTAGCTTTCCCCCCACGTGTCCTCTTCTTACTAGGAGATGGTAGATATTTTAGTCATTCTTATGTCACTATTCGATCCATTATTTATATGGGCGAAAACCGAGGTATTAAAGTTCACCAAACAAATGTACGGCTCTAAGAGAATTGCAATTAGGCTCCTTGCTTTCAGTTCAAAATATTTGCAGAAAATTCTCAAAAAATCCTAATTTTATGCGTTTTCACGTGCAAACCACTCTTCTGTCGTGGATCACGGATGCCTTATACACCCAATAATCCAAAAATGATAAGAAAATACATCCGTTTTCATGGCGCAACTTCCATAAACAATCCTGCCTTCATGAAGCGGGCACTGCCAGTTCAGACGGCCTTTAATAATATTCAGTAGGGATGTGTTTGATGGGTTGCGGTAGGTTAAGATGCTGTAGGTTGATTTTGGATGGGTTTGGCAGGTTAGGATGAGGTGGGTTGATTTTGATAGGGTAGTGTATGTCAGAATGCGATAGGTTGATGTGTGATGGGCCGCGGTAGGTGGGGTGTTGTATAATAGGGTGCGGTATGCTAGGATGGGGTGGGTGAGGTAAGTGAAGATCATTGAGGGTTGATGTGTGATAGGGTGCGGTAAGTTGGAATTTTGGAGGGTTGTCGTGTGATAGATTGCGGTAAGTTAGGATGTGGTGGGTTGATGTGTGATGGGGTGCAGTAAGTTAGGATGTGGGAGATGATATGTGATGGGGTACGGTAAGATAGGATGTGGTGGGTTGTTGTGTGATAGGGTGCGGTAAGTTAGGATGTGGTGGGTTGTTGTGTGATTGGGTGCGGTAAGTTAGGATGTGGTGGGAGATGATATGTGATGGGGTGCGGTAAGTTAGGATGTGGTGGGTTGATGTGTGATGGGGTGCGGTAAGTTAAGATGTGGTGGGTTGTTGTGTGATAGGGTGCGGTAAGTTAAGATGTGTTGGGTTGTTGTGTGATTGGGTGCTGTAAGTTAGGATGTGGTGGGTTGTTGTGTGATTGGGGTGCAGTGGGTGTTGTGTTAGGATGTGATGTGGTTGTGTGTGAGATTGAGTGACGTGAAGTTAGGATGTGGGATGTGGTGATGTGTGATGGGGTGCGGTAAGTTAGATGTGTGGGGGTTGTGTGATAGGGTGTTGTTGTGTGATGGGGTGCGGTAAGTTAAGATGTGGTGGGTTGTTGTGTGATAGGGTGCTGTAAGTTAAGATGTGGTGGGTTGTTGTGTGATAGGGTGCTGTAAGTTAAGATGTGGTGGGTTGTTGTGTGATGGGGTGCGGTAAGTTCAGATGTGGTGGGCTGTTGTGTGATTGGGTGCTGTAAGTTAAGATGTGGTGGGTTGTTGTGTGATAGGGTGCTGTAAGTTAGGATGTGGTGGGTTGTTGTGTGATAGGGTGCTGTAAGTTAGGATGTGTGGGTTGTTGTGTGATAGGGTGCGGTAAGTTGGATGTGGTGGGTTGTTGTGTGATTGGGTGCAGTACGTTAGGATGTGTTGGGTTGTTGTGTGATTGAGTGACGTAAGTTAGGATGTGGGAGATGATGTGTGATGGGTGCAGTAAGTTAGGATGTGTTGGATTGATGTGTGATTGGGTATGTTTGGCTAGGCTGTGGTAAGTTGATGTGTGATGGGGGATGGTAGGCTACGATGTGGTATATTGTTATATGATGGGGTGTTGTAGGTTCGGATGGGATGGGGTGATTGTGATGGGTTGCGTTGGTGGGCGTAAGGTTGGGTTGGGTTGGTGTGGGTTGCTGTAGTTCGGCGTGATATATTGTGCGTTCGTGTGGGATGGTGATGATGGAGCGCAGTAAGTGGAGTGTAGGGGTGGAGTGTAAAGGGATGGGGTCGGTTATGTGGGATTGGGCTGGTTGGTGCGCAGTGGGAAGTGTTTAGGTTTGTAAGGTAGGGAAGGGGTGGAGGCGGTGGAGGCGGTGTCGATTTAGATGCAGTCGGTCGCGGGACATTGGTATAGTGAGTGTTGCTGTGGGTGGGGCATAACGGGGCGTGGTTGGGTGTGGTTGGGTGTGGGTGTGGTATTTTTGGATTGGATGGTGTAGGTTAGTGTGCAATGGGGTAGGATGGAGTGTGGTAGGATGGAATCGTTAGATAAATGTCTAGAAAATGTATCGACCAGACGTGTACTTGGCTTGGAAATGGCGGTTGCTTATCTGTGAATCCCAACGGTCTGATCGGACAATAATGGTGACAATATTTCATGGGATCCACGTTTTATGGCATTTCATTAATATATAACACCGCCAATCTGTGAGGGTCTTATGTACCTGCTGAGGTGAATAAAAGTTAAAAACAGAAAGATGAATATTAATGGTATAAAAATATCCGGGGAGTCTATATTTAGTATCGTGTATGGCCTTGATTACTACGATGGCGCGCAGACCGGGACTGCATCGGATCAAACGGCGCATTCTCTATCTTAACCTGTGGCCGCGACTTTTGTGGTTGCCAAGTAGAGTGATCAGAACGATTAACTCGACTGCCGAGAACGTATCCATTTGATCTCGTTGACGAACATTTCCATGGTTTTCCGCTTCCCCCTTTTCACATCTGGCCTCCCCGCTTTCAAAGTGGAAAGAAGCCGTACATGGCAAATGTTGCTGAAACGACCTTAATAAGGGCAACAACAGTACCACCATAACTACCTCAACGTGGAAAGACAGCATAGCTCCTCACTAAGTTGTCTCTGAAACAGTAGACAATATCCTAGAGGAGATGAGGGGCACTGTCACTAGAAGAGGAGGTGATAGGGGGGCAATATTTGCAGGCTCGTCTTAATAAGGGCACCAACACCGCCACTATAAAAACCTCAACGTGGAACGACCGCACAGCTTCTCAATAAGCTGTCTCTGAAGCAGTAGACAATGACGGGCGCTTTCACTAGAAAAGGAGGTGTTAGGGGGATAATACTGGTAGGCTCGTCTTCTTGATATACATCAGTTAAACCCGTATATATAAACAAACAATAACATCTCGCTTTTATCGTGTTACCTGCCTAAGAAGACGACTCACCTGCTGATCAGCCACAGTTGCATTAACTGGTTTTTATTGCTTATCACTTGCTGGTTTCATCTAAACATTCAGTTTGCTTGTTGGTTTATAAATGGTATGTTGAGGGGGAAATCGACTGCTCTGGCAATTCCGTCGATGGGAAAATTGCATTCGATGACATATGCCATATAGACAATGTTTGATGTTTCCACTGTGTGTTGAATTTGTGAAACATGTTTGTGTCGAATTGGCAACCATTGGCTCGTCGGTAATTCTAGATAATGAAACCTCGTTCTTGTTACCGGCAGTCTCGTTCTTGTTACCGGCAATCTCGTTCTTGTTACCGGCAGTCTCGTTCTTGTTACCGGCAGTCTTGTTCTTGAATGCTTCGGTATAACTGCCCATATAAGACCATGTAAACTACTGCATTTAATGCGGGTGCAAATATTATTTAATTGATTATTCATGTGCTTAGAAGACTCATTGAGACATATTCGTCAACATTTGACTGTCTTATCAAATAATAGATCCGCTGGGAAGTAATGAGAGAGCACGATGACTTCAAGAGTAATAAAAGTAAGTCCATGATACCCCAGTTTAGGTAGGAGCGTTGTTGAGAGAGAGAGAGAGAGAGAGAGAGAGAGAGTGAGTTTGTGTGTGCGTGTGTGTGTTTGTGCCTGTGCGAGTGTGTGGTTGCATGGGGTTAACGCACAACAAAAGGATGTTGAACTAGAGAGAGATATATATAGAGAGATATAGATAGATATATAGATATAGATATAGAGAGAGAGAGATATATAGAGAGAGATATATAGAGAGAGAGATAGATCTCTATAGATATAGATACTCTCTAGAGGGAGGGAGAGAGGGAGGGAGAGAGGGAGAGAGAGAGATGAGATATAGATCTCTCTAGAAAGACAGAGAGAGATCTAGGGATCCATAGAAAGACTCTTTAGGAGATCCTCTCTCTATCTCTCTCCCGATAGATAGAGAGAAGGGGAGAGAGAGAGAAGAGAGAGAGAGAGAAGGGACTATCTCTCTAGAGACAGAAAGAGGGAGGGAGAGAGGGAGTCTCTCTTTCTTTCTCTCTGTAGAGAGAGACAGGGAGAAGTATCTCTAGATAAAGACCTCTCTCTCTCTCCTCTTCTCTCTCTAAGACCTCTCCCTCTCTCTCTCTTTTCTCTATCTATATCTATATCTCTCTCTCCTCTAGATCTACCATAAATATGTCTGTATATATTTCTTTATATATTCTCTCTCTATACATTTATCTCCTCTCTCTCTAAATACTCTCTCTATATATTCTATCTATATAAATACATCTATATATATCTCTCTTTTCTATATATACATATATATATCTATATATCTATATATAATATATATATATCTATATTTATATATATATATATATATTTACAAGTGTTATTGACTATTTACTTTCAATGTTTGTAGAAAACCATTTATCAAGATTGGTGTGGGGTCATAGCGGGGGTGAAAGGGGTCACTAAATGCTGACAACAAACACCTCAGTACCTACACATATGCAAGCATACACAACCATCATTCTATCAGAGTTTACCATGCTTTTCCTTTTGTCCACCAGTGCACAGTACGCCTATCGTCAACCCTGCCGCTCAATCGACCGTACCAACATGCACCATTGTTCAGGACCGGCCCACGAGAGTTGTGCTTGTCTTGGATATGTTTGGTTCTATGATGGCTTATCTGATGGGCAGCATGGTGAAGAGCCCGCTGGTTCTCGTGAATAGCATGCCCCGGGCAGCCCTTGTTAATGCGCTACCCAACAAACCCAGTGAGGGCACTCGCATCGGATGTGGATTGAAGAAGGCTATTGAGGTGAAATGTTCTTCAGCGTAGCTATATATACATACTTATATATACAGTAAAATATATATATAAATATATATATATATATATATATATATATATATATATACACAGTAAAACACCACTCCGAATGTAGAAAAACGGTGACATGCGTCATTGGTGTCTGAATAAGGCATTAGCTTGGGATTCTTGTAATTAAAAGCTTTGCTACCTTGGTTGTTGATATGTCGACTTTTTATACATATACAGCTCGACCAAGTTGATATTAAAGTCTCTCAACAGCAAGAACTCGCACTCATCCCAGCGCCTCACGAAAACACTCCCTTTTCCCCAACCTCGCCACTCCCCCGCTTTCCCCAGAACCGGATTAAGCAAGTGGCAGGCCTTGAGCAAATGTCGTTTGAATTTCCTTTATTTTGGGAGGGGGGAGCGACCCTTGTATGTGAGGCTTGTATGTGGGGGGCTGAGCACTTGTCGCACTTGCCCCATGGTTAATCCGGCTCTGTCCCTCACACCACACCATTTGTAACCCCGGCAGACAAGGTTTGCCATCGAAGCTTTTGCCTACATCTCATGCGACTTTTGGATGATCCTCATTATTGTCAATATATGTATGTATGTATGTATGTATGTATGTATGTATGTATGTATGTATGTATGTATGTATGTATGTATGTATGTATGTATGTATGTATGTATGTATGTATGTATGTATGTATGTATGTATGTATGTATGTATGTATGTATGTATGTATGTATGTATGTATGTATGTATGTATGTATGTATGTATGTATGTATGTATGTATGTATGTATGTATGTATGTATGTATGTATGTATGTATGTATGTATGTATGTATGTATGTATGTTGTATGTATGTATGTATGTATGTATGTATGTATGTATGTATGTGTGTGTGTGTATGTATGTATGTATGTATGTATGTATGTATGTATGTATGTATGTATGTATGTATGTATGTATGTATGTATGTATGTATGTATGTATGTATGTATGTATGTATGTATATGTGTGTGTATGTACGTGTGCTAATCCGTGTTCTCGTGTGTCACTGAGTGTGAATGTCTGTGGATGCGTGTTTGTCAGCGTGTATGAACGGTGTATATCTTAGTGTAACGGAGTGTTTATGTGAGCATTATTGTGCGCTGTGTGTGCATCTTCATTCATACTGAGTAACATATTTGTTAACCTCATCACCCTTCGAGCTGCGCCATCCAACAACAACAACACAATTTTTACAGGTGTTTCTAGATTCCTTCACATTACCCGCCTGGGGTGTCATCAATACCAACTTCGTACTTGATGACACACTGGGAGCTGACACATGATTACTTATCTATGAATAATGATTACTTATCTATGAATCAGTGCAATTAGTTATGCGTTCACGTGCACCAACTGAACAAAGCAGCACACAGACACATTGACCAGTTTTCCAATGCAATGTATAAACACAAGCAACCAATCATATTCAATGAATTGAATTCGGATTATTTGCTATAATAATTGACTATAGTAAGTAGTTAAAACAGTTATTCATTATAAATAAGTGAACGCAAATACCGACATAAGCTTGCTATGGATAGTCCGTGACACTCACGATATGTACTGCATCATTATTGAAATAAGATTATTGATCATTGATGCAGAGAATTGTGTATTGTAAGAAGTGATGTAACTGTTGCTAGCCTGGAGTATGGAGCGTGAGTGACGGGTATTTCAAGTAAGGAGCAAACCTTGACGGTGTTTGTTAGCAGTGGCAAGTTAGTCGCTAGGGGAGCATCATCAACGGCACAGGTAAAGGCATATGTAATTCAGTTAATGGCACAGATATGTCATGACATATGTAATTGAATTAATAGCTCAGGTCATGACATATGTAGTTCAATTCATGGTACAGGAAATGACATATGTAGTTAAAAATCAGCACAGGTCATGGTATATGTAATTTAATTAATAACACAGGTCATGGCATATGTAGTGCAATAAACGGCGCAGGTAAAGGCATAAGTATCGCATTTGCTTGTATTGCCCATTACTGACACACCCATATGTCTGCATAGCTCACTACAGACCAACTCATGTGCCTATGCCAACCAATCTGCCACTATAGGTCACTATAGATCAATCCATGTGCCATTAACGCATATGTAGATCAATTAACGACACAGGTAATTACATATGTAGTTGAATAGATAGCACATGCAATGGCGTGAAATATAATATAATATGAATCACTTACTAACCCAGTGGTTCTGTACAGGCAGCTACTGAC
>CM067349.1:26352265-26680437 GCA_034190875.2 Urechis unicinctus
TGTTCCTGCTATCCGGATTCTCCCTTCTTACCTCGACAGCTGACGTGCATACACCCTCCTAACCCTCCTAACCTCCAGCAGACATGTATAGACCCTCCTTACACGACCCTACCTTCTGACCTCATCAGCACACGTCTGTTGGTTTGATAGACAGTAAAACTGGGTTATTCATACCAGGATTATGATATAACCGCTGAGGAGATTCGGGGATATTCGACTGATCTCTGAAGACCCGCCTATTTAAGAGTTCAAAATAGCACCCCTTAGCTGCTCGTAATCGTATTGCGACAACATTAAGTGTCATCTGCTCTTTGTGTAAATGCTTGAAACCCAGTGCCTCAGAGAAAGAGGTTATTTACATTGGTATATAACAGAGAGTCTGACCAAAAA
The DNA here is from genome assembly GCA_034190875.2 of Urechis unicinctus. Classification (NCBI taxonomy): domain Eukaryota; kingdom Metazoa; phylum Annelida; class Polychaeta; order Xenopneusta; family Urechidae; genus Urechis; species Urechis unicinctus. The sequence goes on from CM067349.1 coordinate 26,352,656, forward strand.
GGCAAATATACAAGGGAGAAGCTATCTTAAGCAATGGGAAGGGTACGTAACGGGTTAACCGTTGTGTGACGATCTACTCCGTCGAAGGAGTACCAGGTTGTAAGTTCCATACAATGTGCATCGTCAATTAGACTCATGCATACGCGTAATTAATACTACCTACCCAAGATGTGGTTACATGAGCTAGCTGTAATGCACTTCATTAGCGACACGGCCGTCTTACCTTATAGAGTCTCATTACTGATTCCCCTTCCACCGATGGCCTAGTCTCTCTCGTGTCTTCTCTTATTTAAGAGCGATCATGTGACCGACCAAGCGTATTCATCAGTCCAGGTGTTGGAACGAGCAATTTGAATTGATCAGATTAGCCATTAAATGATTAGATCGCTTTTAATTCTAATGTGATTAATGTCATTTAAGTTACATATATTTCATGACAATTCACCTATGAAACGAGCATAGATTCCTTTCGTATTTCGGGAATAGTATCCGTAAAGTCGAGTACAATTGCCCCTGCAACTTTTATGCATTTGCGAAGTAAATTTTTGTTATTTTTTACGGTACTAATATAACAAAAGAATACACATTAAGGCGTGACACGCCAAAAGCGGGATCAGTTTGAATGATAATACTGGACTATTTTGGAATTGCGCAAATTTCGAAAGCGTCGATATCGATACATTTTCGGTGATTTCTAAATAGGCTTAAATTGAGGCAATCATTAAGATCTATCTCACTGTCATGCAATTACATACTGTTTTGTCCTCCGATGAATCTTGGCCACTCACTACCTTATCCGATTGTCAAACAGAGCTAATTACCCTGATCAAATATATCCGCGAGTCATTTCGCTCTTGCAAGTGATTAGAAAAAAAATGATTGCTCGTCGGATTTTTCCTGCCTCATGTTACCGAGCCTGATTTTTGTACCCATATTTGAAGACCAGGTTCAGGGAAAGCACATAAAAGATGAGCCGTGCTGCTCAGACTGTTAGGAAACGATATACGGCCCAACACAATTGACATCACTCTCCATGGCAGACATGTTTGGCGCTATGCTAACGAATCCTAGCCTGCGCAGAAGCCGATGCGCAAGGAGATCGAAGTGACATGTTTTTTGTCTGTAACTATTAGGGGCTTTGAGGCAATGCTTAGAAGATGTGTTTGTGTTTTTGTGATGTGAATTAAGGTTAAGGACTGTTTGGGAGTACAAACTATTGTGACGAGGTTTTACTGGCACTTGTGTGTTATGTGAAATGTGGTTATGGTTTTAAGTTTAATTCACCTGTTTTTCAATGGCCTATCCATGAGTTAATTGCACCTGTTTTTGTATCGTCTATCCATATGTTTGATGCACCAGTTTTTACAACATCTTATCCATAAATGCACCTGTTTTTACAACATCTAATCCATAATTTTAATGCACCTGTTTTTAAAACATCTGTACATAGGTTTAATGCACCTGTTTATAAAACATCTGTTGATGAATTGCCGAGTTACGAGACATACATCCATGACGTTGTAGGTTATGTTGATGTGTTTATGCCCAACAGAGTCACCGAAAAGTCAACAAGCAACTCTAAGATGAGGCACAACGAAGTCTGTCCGACAACTGGTCCACCGCCACCGGCCCTCCATCCGAACAACAAGGCAGTTATAGCCATGGCGCATGTGGCCGAGCCTATGTATGGCAAACCGGAACTTCAACGCGCTAATTCTACCAATCGGTTAGCATGGGAGGAAGTCAATGGAAGACCTCCTGGCAACAACAATGGTCATACCCCGCCACGAAATGGCGATTTGCATCATGTGAATTTGAATGTATCTCACGAAATACTTCACAAAGATGGCAAACTGGATAAACATCCACCATCTTTGAATTCGCGCCCTGGTTCCGCTGGCTCTCATGTGCGGAAGTCGGCTTGGGAGCGTGCGCAGGAACGGTTTCAAAATGAAAGCCAGAGACAACTTAAACAGTCACGTGATCAAGCTTTACAAGCAGCATCTAGTGGTGATACGGAAACTATATCAGCCGTCAAATGGCTGACAAAGGAATCTCTCCGCGAAGTGTTCCGCAGCAAGAAATTTACAAATCAAAAACTTGAACGTTTATTTCAGCGTTATTTCTTTAAACTGAATCAGACAAATATGACAGTGTTTATGGTAATCGTAGCCTTCATGTGTGCGCTTTTAATTCTGTTCCATTATCTCGGTGGCACCAGTTCTGTGACATCCGGCCTGGTGCTTGGGATCTGCTGCGTCATCATCCTCGTCCTATGTGTAATCTCGAATCGCAGTGCCTTCAATCAACTCCAGATGCTGATCACGTGTTACGTCATCACTCTAATCCTCGCCGTCATATTGATTGTGTGTACGGTGACCGTTCACCCCCGCTCCTCATCCGAGGGTGTCTTTTGTGTCATGTTTTTCATCTATATGGTGTACACGTTGTTGCCAATAAGGATGCGAATCTCAGTGCTCATTGGCTTGGCGCTGGCTGCCATCCAAATCATTTGTGCTGTGGCTGTGAATTACACTGACCCATTCCTATGGAAACAGGTACGTGCAATATGAACGCTTATCAGTCCAATCCTGTAATATTTATAAACTTGTTTGATGAATGCTTTGTAACAGTCATGTTGATGTGATGAGTGGTACCATGGATGCGTATAAACTGAATCAACCCATCCCTTGCTCCAACCTATGACGCTATCATATGACTTATATACACATTACCACGAGCGCCTCAAATTCTGTTGACATTATATGGTGTCAACGCATAGCGGATAATCCTCGGCGATTATAACAATGGAAGTGTTATTGCTATCTCCACTTTATCTCCGCCTACACCTGGAAATCAATGACTCAATTTACCAACCCCATCGCGCGGCTAAACATAGTTCATCTAATTCTGATTATACAGCCGAGCAAACATCACCACTGGTTTCTCCTGTAGCTATACAGGTCCACCAAGCGCTTCCAGTGCACACAATACTTCCTATCTCTGCAATAATCTAGAGCTGGCGTTGCACTTTGTGACTGTTTGCAAGACATTGAGAGGCCTGGCTGGCGAGCGAGATAAGCAGCATTACGCGAAGATAAGGCCGTGGTTTGTGAGCTGTGAGTGACAGCGACTTAGACCGATATAACCCCGTGTGGGCAGCAAATACAAACGCCAGATTGTATATGTTAGCCAGCGAGTATATGTTAAAGTTTGCATCATGTGTTTATAGAGTTACGCCATGTACCGGATTGCCACATATGGGTGTTTCGTTTCGTCTGGATTGCTTTATAGGAACTTGCTTTCTGCTTGACTGACTATAAATGTGGCCGACTTGCACGACTTACTTTAAATACTATGTACGGATTAGCTTAGATCCTAAAGCTTCTAGACTCGATTAACAACTCCCAAACTCGACATAAAGCGAGCAGATTCCATAAACAGCTCCCTAACTCATCCTAAGCGCTCCAACTCGATTATGAACTTCCACATCCACACTAAAGTAACCAGAACTTCCACATCCACACTAAAGTAACCAGAACTTCCACATCCACACTAAAGTAACCAGAACTTCCATATCCACACTAAAGTAACCAGAACTTCCACATCCACACTAAAGTAACCAGAACTTCCACATCCACACTAAAGTAACCAGAACTTCCACATCCACACTAAAGTAACCAGAACTTCCACATCCACACTAAAGTAACCAGAACTTCCACATCCACACTAAAGTAACCAGAACTTCCACATCCACACTAAAGTAACCAGAACTTCCACATCCACACTAAAGTAACCAGAACTTCCACATCCACACTAAAGTAACCAGACTCGATAAACAACACTCGTAACTCATCCGATTGTGCCCAGACATTCACCGTTCACAAAACAGAACCCTTACTGCGTGGAAACATACAGCATAGTTCATATGTAACCCCATAGCATCAAACACATACCAAACGGTCCCTAACCCTCTCAAATGAAACTCGCCCCATTTTACCAGTCCTCACGGCCAACTCTCCCTGAGCATTCCTTCCCCCTGACACAATCCGGTCGCTGTATACAAGCTTAACTCGTAGAACCACACCGATTTCTAACACTGAGATAGGTCGCCCAAATCCCAGTTGAATGGACTAATGTGATCTATTGCTCTTCCAGGTGCTGTGTAATTTCTTCCTCTTCGCCTCTGTCAACGTGGCTGGAGTGTTCACCCATTACCCGACGGAGGTGGCTCAGCGGCAGGCCTTTTTGGAAACGCGTCGCTGTATCGAGGCTCGGCTAATCACTCAAAAGGAAAACAATCAACAGGTGCGAGCAATCACCAATCACATTCAGCGATTTTATTCCCACCCACAACTACGCATGTGTGTCAGTATATTTTTATACATATATATGTTTTTATATATATATATATATATATATATATATATATATATATATATATATATATATATATATATATATATATATATAGATATATATATATATATATATATATATATTTATATTTATATGTAAATATATGTATGTATATATATATGGTCCTATATATATATAGATGTTTATATATATATATATATATATATATATATATTTATATGTATATATATGTATATATATATATAGTCCTATATATATATATACATATATATATATATATATAGATGAATAAAATATATATTTATAATTTATATTTATATATATATGTATGTATACATATACATATATATATATATATGTGTATATAGATATATATATATATATATATATATATATATATATATATATATATATATATATATATATATATATATATATACTGCTTCTGTTTTATACTGCGTCTGTCATGTATCGATTAATGTGGTTATAGAATTGACACCTGGCGCAGGTGCGCGAACCATGCTTTGGAAAAGTGTCAATGAATTCGTCTGTGTTTGCATTCAAGGAGCGTCTCTTGTTGTCGGTTTTGCCGCGTCATGTTGCTATGGAGATGAAGGCGGATATCGCAGGAAAACCAAAGGACTCTATGTTCCACAAGATCTATATACAGCGCCACGAGAATGTCAGGTATCTTATGTTTTGCATATTTCTGTTAAGCCATGATAGCGTCCCAGTTATCCGGATCCAAATCGACAACCTATATCTCGACCTAAATGCGTGTCGCGTGACAGCCGTTGCGTCATTCATCAGTGGCAGTCTTGCTTCCTCAGCAGCCCCGCCCAATCTCTTTCGGACATCACCATCGTTACATCTAGGATTTTGTCTCGGAGCTAGTTCCGGGCAACACAAACGACACAGAGGTTTAATTAAGGTGATGGATACTTTCAGCGTGAGAGCGAGGAGGGCTGGAGGTTGCAATGGCCGCGGCGGGTTCACTTGAAGCGTGTAACACACAAACCCATAGCCGTAGGGTTGTGATGGAGGGTCCTCACGCAGGGAAGCATTGGGGACAACTAATGGTCCCCGAGACACACGCTTGGTCGGCGGTTTCATGATATTACATGGCCTTACCCGAATGGATCGATTGCAATCGTCCACGCAATAGCACTGCTATTTCATCATTCGGTCCCTTATAAAAAAAAAATATATATATATATATATATATATATATATATATATATATATATATATATATATATATATATATATATATATATATATATATATATATAAATATATATATATATATATATATATATATATATGCATATACATATATATATATATATATATATATATATATATATATATATATATATATATATATATATATATATATATATATATATATATATATATATATATATATATATATATATATATACGTTAAAACGGCACACCAACGTTATGTTGTGACTACACAAGTATAGTAGAAATTAAGAGATGAGTGTGAACTGATTGAGCAGCCGACTTCTAGGATAAATGAGAGGGAAATCCACGTGGATGAATATGAACAAGATCGACAGAACCATGGTTATCCAGCCTCCCGTCTTGGTGAAATTCACCCACACGAGCCGTAACCCACAGCGAACAGTTTGTTCCCTGTCGGTAAGTTGTCAATGTTTTCTCTGAATGTGGTGAAGAAGAAAGGAGGTCGTCATTGGGGGATGTCGTCATTAGGGAAGGTCGTCGTAAGTGGAGGTCGCCATGAATGAAGCTCATCGGGAGTGGATGTCATGAGTGGAGCTCGTTATAAGTGGAGGTCACTATGAGTGGAACTCGCCATGAGTGGAGCTCGCCATGAGTGGAGCTCGTCGTGAGTGGAGGTCGTCATGAGTGGATGTTGTCATGTGGAGGTCGCCATCGCTGTGTGAATCCATTGACCTCATTCCCTGCCTCTAGATCCGTTGCTAGTGTCAGTCTTCTCTGTGCGGAAAAAAACAACTCTCCTGAGATGCAATCATTCAAGCTATGCATTGCCTGGCAACATGCTTGATGGCTGGTGAGGGTACCTCTCGCATTAATACTAGCATATCTGTTAAAGTTGACACCGACACTTACTGCTAATGTTATCATCAAGTGTTCTGAAATTGATAATGATTTACCAAGACATTCATCTCAGACTGGGGGAGATTGGGGGAGACATCAGAATCCGCTGCTTTATTATTCTAATATGCCTGATCTAGTCAAGGAGTTTTGCTGCATCTCAATTTTATCCATTCGTGATATTACTCATCGTATCTTCCAATCGCAGCCTTGTCATTGAACCAGTCTTGTGTTGGAATGTCCCTCTGCTAATCATGAAACCTTATTGAATTGTGTCTAGACGTTTCGTTTCGTTGTAAATTCTACTTGTTAGCCTCTGATTGCCATAGGACATGAGCTTCGTGGCGGTAAACAAGTCAAACTTTATACTTTGTGTCTGTTGTACACATCACACATCCTGTAAGTCGATCGCTTGTCTTTTTTCTGCAATATTCGAAAGGCAGATCGATTCCTTTCTGGCCATCTGGTGCGTGCATACCTGTTGTGTTTATAACGATTGTTCATTCATTCATTGTTCCAACAAATACGTAATACTGTTGGAATGACAGTGTGTGCGTGACTTCAGGTTAATGAGGCGATCAAAATTCTTTTTTGCAAAAAACTGATTCCCCACTACGTTGAGTAACGGTATCCCAAAACTCGAGTTCAATCAGTGATTGCTTATTTTTGATCGGACGCGAATTCTAAACCATATGTGGCATTCGATAGACGCAACTATACATCTGGAGATGAAGAGTCTGGGCGATAATACCAGAAAATGTCGGAGTAGTTACTTGTCCACATCGTTATTCATTTAAATATTCGGAGGCTATTTTTATTGCTCATTCATCGATGATTTGTTGTTTTCAATAACATGAAATTATTACAAACGAGTTATTTTAGAAACTACCACAAAATGGCGCCAAAATATAAATTGCACAAAATCGCTAAAAATATCCAAGTTCTAAAATTTGGCTGTGAATGACAAAAAATAAGCAGGCGACACATTGATATGCATTTACACGTTGTTCATGTATTCTTCGATATCTGACGCGGTCTTCGGTTATTGTATGATGAGTTGATACTAGTTGATCTCATTGGCGTCTGTGTGAATGAGCATGCGTCATAGCGGCCCCTTAAGCTCTTGCTGAGGGCGTCCTCTGGCGAGACACTCGAGGCGTCTAGCTGCGTCAGTGGGAAAGTTGTCAGCCGGCGCGTTGATCTGGCTACGTGTTAGATAAGTATAAGGTGAGATTGTTGCGTTCATTGAGGTGTGTGGGGATGTGTAACGCGCGTCCGAAGACAATATCTGGTTGTGACGCTACGATTGTGCGATATCCAGCTGAGAAAATCCCGAGGCCCATCCATTTCAAATTAATCACCCAGGCGTAAATCACTATCCCGGATTATTCAGGCTTTCTGTGTAATAAACAATAGTAAGATGGGGTGATCATGCCGTGGACGTAACGGACGGGACACCTAGGTACCATGCCGATGAAAACAATGACTACCTCGATATTGCGCGTCTACGGCACGATCTTGCATGAATGCAATGTCATGTTCAGCACTTAATTCGGCACATACGCTTAGGGTACACAATCATCACCCGTCATGTTCAGCACTTAATTTGGCACATACGCTTAGGGTACACAATCATCACCCGTCATGTTCAGCACTTAATTTGGCACATACGCTTAGGGTACACAATCATCACCCGTCATGTTCAGCACTTAATTTGGCACATACGCTTAGGGTACACAATCATCACCCGTCATGTTCAGCACTTAATTCGGCACATACGCTTAGGGTACACAATCATCACCCGTCATGATTACGCACTATTATTTTGTACATGTTTATAATTACAATATGTGATTATAACGGTAGGGTCGTTATGGTCTACCCCAAGCGTCCATGAAATTCAGCCCTCCCTCCCTTACCCCGCGTTCACTTGATCCCAAACCCCCTTAACGGTGCTGGTGCCGCAGGATCCCTATGGATCGGGGTAAACTGCTGAAGAAGCAGAAACGCTTGTCCACCAGTGGGATTGGGTAAAATCATCCGATAACGCCATTTAGATCTCGGTGCCTAGTCATGAGATGTTTGTACCTGGGTAGGCGATGCTGATGGATGCACCAACCTGTAACACTGACTTACAACTGATCCAGGCCTGTTGATTGGATGCAGCTAGTGAAATATATGAACCATTATTATAATAACTTCTTTAAGTAATTATGTTGAGGCTGCTTATCGTTATTTACATATATATTAGTTGCCCCAACTCATGAAATTGCATACATACGATTGTTGCCTGCATGACCTCCTTAAATAGGATTCGGGGGGTAATTTAATCGGAGGTTAATCGCCTCCCACGTTTGGTTAATCGCCTCCCACGTACAACCCGCGATCGTTCAAATCCAGCTTCCTTAGCTAATGACTGGAAGGGGTGGTATTAACACAATCGCAAAAATTGATTGACAGGTATGAAATAGACGTTTCGTTTTCTCTTTCGCCTTGTCATCATACAGGGGTGTATGTTCGTAAGGGTAATTGTGCATGCGTCAAGTCGTAATGATGCCGATCGTTCTATTTATTTCTGTAAGGAAAGATATGTACCAATGAAGACACGCGTTCAAGCACGAGGCGTTATAAAACAACACCTCATCATTTCTTCCGGCAATCAAACCCCCCAAGTTCATACCATACTGTAATGCAATGATCTCAGCCTTATCCTATATCTACAGACATGAATAAAGCAGGTCCTGTTGTATGTGTTTCAGTATTCTGTTCGCGGACATCTGTGGCTTCACTGCCCTCAGTTCACAGTGTACAGCCCAGGAACTGGTCAAAATGCTCAATGAGTTGTTTGCACGCTTCGACAAGTTGGCATTTGAGAATCATTGTCTGCGCATTAAAATCCTGGGGGATTGTTACTACTGTGTGAGCGGCCTGCCGGAGTCACGGCCCGACCACGCTCACTGCTGCGTGGATATGGGACTCGATATGATCGAGGCTATTGCGTGAGTTCTACTGATGCCTCTCTGAAAGTCTAAAGCAAGAATGAAACTGCTCTCTTTTCACCATATCAATCAGGCTGGAATGGTTCGCTCAAATACCCTTAGATTCAATGATTAATTGTCTTTAAATGTGCATTGCATCCGAAATCATGGAAATTATTTTGTTAACAAAACTTCATGGGCCGATTACCTATCACTTTTGCAAATTATGTCCTTAAAATCGAGTCTAATTGTCCCCTGTTTTATACAAGATCGATAATTTAAACATGTAAACCTCTTTAAATGCGATCCTGTTACAAACACTCCTTGACGGTAACACCTCAAGAGTATCCCCGAGCTGACGTCTCCCCTGTTGCTCCCGAACATTAACACGTCAGGAGTATCCCCGGGTTTACGTCTCGCCTGATGCTCCTGGACATTAACACGTCATGAGTATCCCCGGGCTGACGTCTACCCTGTTACTCCTTGACGGTTACACGTCATGAGTACCCCCGGGCTGACGTCTCCCCTGTTGTACTCCTTGACGCTTACACGTCATGAGTATCCCCGGGCTGACGTCTCGCCTGTTGCTCCTTGACGGTTGCACGTCAGGAGTATCCCCGGGCTGACGTCTCGCCTGTTGCTCCTGGACATTAACACGTCATGAGTATCCCCGGGCTGACGTCTCCCCTGATGTCAACTTAATTCATCCAACAGCCGCCAGTGTATTTGATGGCAGCCACAACTAATAATTGTCAGAGGTGCTGTATAATTCATATATCATTACGCCTGTGGTATTGTTGGTGGATGTGTAGGTTGGTGCGTGACGTCACGGGAGTCGACGTCCTCAACATGCGCGTTGGCATACACTCCGGCCGCGTTCACTGCGGGGTACTCGGGCTCCGGAAGTGGCAGTTTGACGTTTGGTCGAATGATGTCACCCTGGCCAATAGCATGGAAGCTGGCGGCATTCCTGGGTAAGTACGGCGTTTGTTGTCTTATCAACAAAACTTGGTTTACACAGCACTTTTTTTCTCAAGCAGTGGTCTTTTCAATATTTTTTTCCACACATATATTATACTTCTGGTGTTAAGTTTATATGCGACTAACGCAGTTTACTATTCATTCAAGCGCACATATTTATTTCTCAGGAATGTAATATTAACTCATTGACCTTTTTATTTGTTGGTGGAAACGCCAGCATGAATACTGATGTAACATGATGGTGGAAATCACACACGACTAGTGTCAAATACACATTACTTCTCTACTACAGACGTGTGCACGTAACCGATGATACGGTCAGGTGGCTGAATAAAGACTACGAGGTAGAACCGGGCTTTGGCGGCGACCGCAATCCCTATCTACGTGACCATAACGTCAAAACGTTCCTCATTAAGGGCAACCAACCCCACTTTAAGGTAATAGCTGCTGTTTTGGTTAAAATTGTGGGTTGCATTTTGTTTGTGGTGATACGACCACAGTGATATGTGTATTGTGTATTGCCAGGACGCGCATCATAGACAAGCCAGCGATAAGAGAGATACGTTTGCCATCAGCGCTGTCGAGCGCAGGATGGGGTTGAATAACCAGTCTATTCACGAAAAGTAAGTGAATATGACGCAGATCCCTTTCGCAATTCCATTTCTGTCTCCATTTCTCTCTCCTAGCTTTGGATCTTTATTTCGCGGTATAGACTCATACCAAAGTCACAATTAAAGCGAAGTCCTGGTGGCCTGCGCCATTTCTAGGCCTGCGTTTAGAGGTCGGCGAAAGATCGTGCGATAGGGCAGTCACAGTCACAATTCTTGCCTTCACATCCTCGGGTATCCGTCGCGGCCGCCAGGCGGCGATACTGATTTTCCACCGGAAATAGGGGCATTTTTTTCCAAAACACAAACGCAATACACGACGCGGAACGTAGAGATTTAAGCTGTGGTGCATATTGGTGTTATTTTGGAGAAATTGTTTAGGAATATAGTTCTATAGACTATATAGACTGCGCGCAAGCAACCATGCCCAGGTTTACTTGTGTCGTAGTGGACTGCAAGGCCGATGTTCGCGAGAAAACGAAAAAACACCCGTAGATGACAATAAAGTTTACGTCAGTTGTATTACTGATGTGACAAGTATATAGACTGTGTAATTCAATTGCCAGACATCAAAATAATCAAGGCGACAAGCCGTGCGACATGTCTCTTCATCAGGCGGTAATGCTGGATTAGACTTTGCATTGGTATTGAAGTCAGCCACTGCAAACATCATGGCTACAACATGTTTGCAAACACTATCATCTCTGCAAAGAAAGATGAGAAAATAAATAACAAACTTTGTTACCTCTCTTCCACCAAACGACAACACCACATAAAACAAAACGCAAAGTTGATATTGTACCAGCAAGTCTTCATAGGTATTTTTACATATTAATGAAATGTGTGACATATCTGTATTCAGCTTTCTTAAGTTAAATATTCTAATTATATATATTAAGAATAACCCTATGCACTCACATCCAGCAGACTCTATGGTACCAGATGGGTACATTGTATGGTTGCTCGGACTGGGACAGTTCCCTAACACATTTCCCCTCAGATAACACCTACAATGATTCAGGGATTTATATTCAACTGCATGTATGTGTCTGTTGATGAACAGCTGATATCCCCGTTCGCTTTCAAATGATGCCACCCTGGTAAGACTCCATTTGCATTTGGTCATCAAATGAATAAGACAGTAAGCCTCAGTAAGCTCAGGTGCAATTGACATGTCGGCCTGCCAATGCAGAAAGTTTGTTGGGATCTGGGAAATTGACTTGCTGACCCTCTATACTATAATAGTTTTTTATTCAATGTAAATATTCCCTCCCTCATCTTCCCCGACCAAGTCCACAATATTTACGGTGCTGCAGGAATTTCTTATTAATTCTACGAGCTCAGTTTTCTTATAACTCGAGTAAGGGATTCCCCTATCTTTGAGGAAAGCTTTTCAGCTGGGGTACTTTCCACTAAGAAGGGGACAGTGATAACATGGTGCAGCAACAGTCACGCACGCTAACTTCGAAATGATATCGGGTGAATACTGATGTTCTTCCAGAATACTTTCCAGACGACTGGAGATGAATGTAAATTCACTATTTTATGATAATCACTAGGATCACTATTTAATGATAATCTCTGTGTTTGAGAACTGTTTCAAATGTGCTCATTGCAACGTGACAGCGTTCAGATGAACTTAAGAGAAGATCAGAATACGCTTGACACATTCGGCGACATCTTTGATGTCCTTAACAGTTATAGAAACACGCAACAAGAATGCGCGCAACAACGCAGGAACTTAAAGCAGCAACTGGTAAAGCGCGAACAAAGCGTTGACAGCTTGACAGGCAGAGAAACATGCCCCCAGTTCCGGTCAAAATCGCTGTGCGCGACGGTGGACCTCCTAGCGGCCGCGACGAGAATGTGTAGGCCCCTATTAAGAGTGCCCCGCACGCTGCCGTGACGGGGCCCGCTGGGTTATGTACCTGCGATGCCCCTGCAGTAACTGGAAGGGTGCCAGCCAATTCTTTCAAGCCGTACGTCGGCCGGACGGGCATCTGTTGTGTGCCTGTCGAGTGCCCCGCTATTAACGGCCGCGATCCGGCGGCCGTTTGTCAATTCATGAAAAATAAACAAAATAAAGTTATATTTTGTCTATGTTTTTTTTCCATTTCCTTGAAAGTTTGTTAGGTCTTTACTAAGCTGCATCTTCTTGCTCTTCTTGGGGGGGGGGGGGGGGGGGCGAAACACTGTCCTGGTGCTTGCTATCATGTGACTTGGGTATCAGATACTATGTTGTGTATATATATAAACACTAACACACACAGACACAGACAGACACACACGCGCTCATATATATATATATATATATATATATATATATATATATATATATATATATATATATATATATATATATATATCTATATATATATATGAGATATATATGCATATATATAGATATATATAGATACATATATATATAAATATATATATGGAGATATATTTTATATATATATATATAAATATATTTATATATGAGGGATATAGATATATACTTATGTACATATAGATATATTATATATATGTATAAACATATATATATATATGTTAAATATAATACATAAATATATATATTAATATTTATATATTCTTATGTACATATAGATAATATATATAAAAGATATCTTATATATATATATTTTATATATACATTTGAACATATATAAATTTATGCATATAAATAAATATATCTATTTATATTATATCTATATATATGATTATATATATATATATGTATATATATATTCATATACACATTTATATATTTATATATATACATATATATATATATATATATATATATATATATATATATATATGTATATATATATATATATATATATATAAATAAATATATATATCGTGATAAATATGTGTTCGTAATATGAAATACCAATGGTTGAACCAAAATTTCACAGTCCGGAATGAAATCTTTTATTTACTTCATGATATACCTCTTCATACATATTCATCACACTATATTATCGGACGGCACATTGCAAGATCCGACTGGTCGCCATCTTGTTCAGCTCAATGAATGTAAACGAGCCTTAATGGCGCCAGTCGTCTAGACTTTCCCCTCATCGTGCGCGAGCAAATTTGTCTCACGGCCATTGTCAGTTTTCACCCGGCTCCAGTTCCTCTTCCCGGACGCTGTATTTTCATATGCTTGATTATGAAGCTTCGTCGTCTGGTAACTTACGCTCAAGCAGGATAAGAAATTCATACATGGTTATTATAAAGATCATTATGAGCAATTTATATACACCCGCTTTTTTGATCGTATGCTTGTTAACACTGAGTCTTCATTTTATAACAGAATGAATGCGCGCTCTTCTCACCATAGCCATAATTTTGACCATAGCCACAATTTTGGTCGATGATTAAAGTGACACCAGTCTGCAACCTAAGAGTCATTCTTAGTTTCTTTAAAACACGCTGAGTGCAAAAAATGAAAATGCTGTCCAACCTGGAATGAACGTGAGATGAGTGTTTGTCATCCACTCTATCAAATAAGGGTCTATATGGAACGTTTAAAGGGTCTTCAAACCCGTCCTGCCGCTGGAGCTACTTTGAGTTCCTTGTCGAACCTTTGTAGGTGGTTCTCAAAAGAGACATTGAAGGTTTGATTAGGGGAACCAAACTACGATTGGAAGTTCTTTAAAGCACGTCAAGTTTGTATCAATAATTGCCACACCTGGTTTCTTATTGGGGATATTTTTGGCTAATGAAGCAATCTCATCTTCTATAATATGACACACAAACACACACACACAATACACACACACATGAATATATGTATATATATATGTATATGCTTTTATATATATGCATATATATATATGTATATATATATATATGTATATATATAAATATGTTTATACATATATATATCTACATATACATATAATATATATATATATATAAATATATATATATAAATATATATATATTCATATATATATATATGTATATATATATATACATATATATATATATATATGTATATATATAAATATGTATGTATGTATATGTGTATATATATATAAGTATATTTATCTCTATATATATATATCTATATATATCTCTCTATATATATATATATGTATACATATATATATATACATATCTATATACGCATCTGTCGTCTTTGTGTCCTGTCCTTTATCCCCTTATTTTGGACAACTCTAATCTTGCTCCTTTCTCGATACCTCTGAATTACTCGTGTTTCTTCATTCTCTCTAAACCCTTTCTTATCTTATCTGCCCAGTCCCAAGAACTAAATATGTATTCTCTGTCTGCCTGTTACCCATTCATTTCATTTCGTCATGTTTGCATGATTCCATCATCCCGCGTCTATTGACCTTCTCATTTGTCATTACTCTCCCTTGTCATTTCACGTCGCATGTAGGCTGGGATTCGGCGACCTCCAGGAGAATAAGGACCCAGAAGATGAGGTCAATGAGTACCTCAGCCGAGCTATCGACGCGCGCAGTGTCGACCGTCTCAAAGCCGAGTTCGTCAAGCGTTTTTTCCTCACGTTCAGAAAGCCAGATATGGAAGAAAACGTAAGTCTCAAATGCCTCCCTTACGCTTAGGCAATTTATAGTAATAACAAACACACTCTGCCTAATGATCAACCATTCTGCCAGCTGATGTCGATAAGTTGTTTACGCTCTCCCAGTATCAGTGCGTACGTGACCGAATGTTCAGTTCGCACCTGGGATGCGCACTCATCCTCCTTCTCTTCACCTGCTCCATCCAACTCATCATTTTCCCAAGGTAAACCTCCGAAGCCTTTTAAGCAACCAATTATCTCCGGTTGTCTGTAAACTCAACCAATTATCTCCGGTTGTCTGTAAACACAACTTCTAATTCAGATGAAGGTTGTCAAATCAGAGCGTTTTGTGTGTGGTGTTCAGGTCGCTTGTTGTGTTCATCTTGTTGCCATGCAGCCTAGTTATCCTTGTCTTACTCTTCCTTATCGTCATAGCGGAAACATGCGCAGTAAGTCCTTCATGGCTATAGAATGTCTTCACTTTCTCCATGAGCCATTCTTTATTTAAAACACCCGCTAGTCAGCCTAATTGTGTCATTATGCTACGTTGTATGTTGTCATGGACAACTATAATGGGCGAACGTTAGGTCTGTAAGTACGGCTATTAATGAAAGCGATGTGTTGCAGTTTTCACCGAAGGCAGTGCGCGTGGTGTCTACTTATATAGCCACCAGCAAAATCATGTGTCAAGTCATAGCTGCATTTAGCATCGCCATCATTTATATATGCGCATTCGTGACTATGGTAAGAGAGAAGTGCGAATGAAAGTGTATGTCAATACCTATTCTAGTGCACATTTGTTCAGAAAGGTTCTTTATTAGGTGTAAACATAATTTGTTTCCTTTACAGTTTGATGTCGATCAAACCGACGTCACACATTGCCTCAGCGATTACTTCGGTATCCCCCGAGAGCAGATCAATTCATCGTATCTGGAAAGGTCTGGTGTGGTTTATGGCAACGAATCTAACATATGTACCATTATGAACTCTGGCAAGGCCACAACGCATTTTCCAGAGGTACTATTTATATTATATTTTGTATATCTATTTTGGTTGAAATCCATTGTTTGATAGTTTAAGATAGGATTCTTCCATGGCATTCTGTAATGAATAAATCGTTGCTGATGTAAATAAAAACATAATATTGCAATGTTTGTATATACATATATATATATATATATATATATATATATATATATATATATATATATATATATATATATATATATATATATATATATATATATATATATATATATATATATATATAATGTGTGTGTGTGTGTGTGTGATATTTGTGTGTGTATGTGTGTGTGTTTGGTTTTGTATATATTCATGGCCTTACATATATTCTGTACATGTCATACAGTGCCTAAGAGAGCTCTTTTTTGTTCTATGCAATTTATCAAAATAATAGTTTGTAGGATTATTAGTTGTTTGGCGAGGTAAACTATTTACATAAATACACTTGATTAATTGCCAGATTGTTATGTTTGGAAACAATTCTGTTCGTTTTCGTGTAAATTGTGCTAAAGAGACTTATTTGCTTGACCAATAACAATGTAGATATGACGATAAATGAGATTAGTAGAAAATTATGTCCTTGAGAACATCGTCAATTCTCACAAATGTCGACGACCGTTAAATTCAGTGAATCAACCGACATAATGATTACTTCCTGCAGAGTTGAAAAAACAATGACTAGTATCAGAGATAAATGTCCTCCACTGCAGCTTCTCTCCTCTCATAATACTAATAATATTTGTGTTTTCCAGTACTTCCTATTTTGCGTCCTCGTTGCCATGATAACAAGCGCTGTATTCCTGCAAGCCAGTAGTGTTCTTAAGCTTGGGCTTCTGGTTACCATGGGAACATTATTTATTGTTTTTACCATGGTAACTAATGTAAGCTTATTTGAAAACAGAGACTTACTAATCTATGCTTATATTGAGTAAGTATGGCTTTTTTTGCGTCATTGCTTACTAACAAATGCAATTTTGTACATAGTTGCTTCAAAGGAAT
Source organism: Urechis unicinctus (assembly GCA_034190875.2). NCBI lineage: Eukaryota > Metazoa > Annelida > Polychaeta > Xenopneusta > Urechidae > Urechis > Urechis unicinctus. The sequence continues at coordinate 26,370,295 of CM067349.1, forward strand.
GTTTGCCTTACCTGTGGTTGTTTGTGCTTCCCTACATTTTAGAATATGACGTATTATCCATTCTTTATTCAACTATGATGATATGCTACTTGTGTTTAGCCCGAGCTCAGAGCAGCCTAAGACGAAGATCGAACTCAAGTGGATGAGCCTGATCATTGTGATTCTCTTTACCATTGCCCTCTTTATTCATGCGCAACAAGTGGAATCCACCGCGCGACTCGACTTCCTGTGGAAACTCCAGGTACTGGTTCCACAATAGCCTACATCAATAATTCCCAGAATTCAGTCTTATTCGGAGCCTTCATTAATTATTGCAGCCATACCTGTAAGCTCCATTACCTTGGATAACGCGCGGCGTATTCGTATAAAGACGCGAAAGGAGGCATATTCCACAAGCCATGTCTCGAAGCATCATTTAGCATTTCCGGTGCCACACCGCAGTAATCGATCGTTCCCCTAACGCCTAGCATCATGTAACAGTGATTAGCGAGACTGTGACTTCCGCAATGATTCATTCGGCCCCCTCCTCACTCACACCGTCCCCCTCCGCATCCACAACGACCCTATCCTCATCCACAACGACCCACTCCTCACTCACACCGCCCCCCTCTTCATCTACAACGATCCTCTTCATCACTCACACCGCCCCCTCCTCATCCACAACGACCTTCTCTTCATCCACAACGACCCACTCCTCACTCACACCGCCCCCTCTTCATCTACAACGATCCTCTTCATCACTCACACCGCCCCCCTCCTCATCCACAACGACCTTCTTTTCATCCACAACGCCCCTCTCCTCACTCACACCGCCCCCCTCATCCACAACGACCATCGCCTCACTCATACCGCCACCCCCCTCATCCACAACGACCCTCTCCTCACTCACACCGCCCCTTCTTCATCCACAACAACCATCTCCTCACTCACACCGCCCCCCCCTCATCCACAACGACCCTCTCCTCACTCACACCGCCCCCCATCCACAACGACCCTCTCCTCACTCACACCGCCCCCTCTCTTCATCCACAACGACCATCTCCTCACTCACACCAAACCCCCCCACCCTCATCCACAACGACCATCTCCTCACTCACACCGCCCCCCCTCCTCATCTATAACGACCCTCTCCTCACTCACACCGTCCTCCTCTTCATCCACAATGATCCTTTCTTCATCCACAACGACCCTCTCTTCATCCACACCGTCCCCCTCCCTCATCCACAACGACCCTCTCCTCCCTCACACCGTCCCGTCCTCACTCTCAGGGTCCTCCTCCTTATCCACAACGACCCTCTCCTCCATCACACCGTCCCTCTCCTCATCCACAACGACTCTTTCCTCATCCACAACGACCATTTCCTCACTCACACCGTCCCCCTCTTCAACAACAGCGACCCTCGCCTCACTCACACCTTTCTCCTCACTCACACCGTCCCCCTCTTCATCAACATGACCCTCGGCTCACTCACACCTTTCTCCTCACTCACACCGTCCCCCTCTTCAACAACAACAACCCTCGCCTCACTCACACCTTTCCCCTCACTCACACCGTCCCCCTCTTCACTCCCATCGTCCCCCTCCTCATCCAAAACGACCCTCTCCTGATCCACGACGACCCTATCCCCATCCTTAACGACCCTCTCCTCACTAACACCGTCCGCTTCCTCAGGAATGGACTTTAAGTATTGGTGGAATATCGTCATTGTCTTCTGTTGATCACGATGCCAAATAGGCAAACATTACACTTATTAACGTCTCCAGAACTCGACCTTCTCGGCCAATGGCACGGGTCACACTGCAGTGACAGCGTATGGAAATGTGTACAATTTGATTTCTAGGCAATCTGTAGCTACAGTTGTAGCATGCATCGCACTACCTATCCGATTTGATTTCGCCTTGTAGCCGAATCGAATCTTGTCACAATTGATGAATGCTATATTGATTCGAAACATTTCGACGTCATAGCAGTGTTCCATTTGTTTGATTCGGTGATTTATTTGCGCACATGTCCATGTATGTTTGCCTCTTGCGTGCGGCACAAACAGAATCGTTGCCAAAAACCTTGATTTGTGCGTGTATTTGAACCAGGCACATGAAGAGAAAGAGGGCATGGAAAGCTTAAGGAAGTACAACATGAGATTGTTAGCCAACATCCTTCCAGTCCACGTGGCCGAACATTTCCTGAAAGCCCAGAACAAGAAACACGAGGTCCGTCCCCCTCAGCCAATCACATCAGATAAATGATGACTCATTGTGACGTCAGGATGGAATTCAATCATTAATCATTGGCAATTGTATTTGTCCATTTCCCAAGAAGCGAACCTTAAGCTGACCTAGTTGAAGAATGTATTAAACTGGATAGACTTGATTTGTTTGATGTAGCCTGTGAATTGCTGTTTCTGGTGTAGGATCTATATTACAAGGATTGCGAGAATGTTGTCATCATGTTTGCAAGCATTGCCAACTTCTCAGAATTCTACATGGAACTGGAAGGGAACAATGAGGGTGTAGAATGCCTACGTCTTCTAAACGAAATCATTGCTGATTTTGACGAGGTAACGTTTCAAAAAGAAAGATAGCAATAACCAAGTATCCTCTTTGCTACCACATGGCCCCCATGATTGCATTAAGAAGTAATGACTATATTAACAATGTCAGGAGATTTTTAAATCATGATTTTTTTATGTTAAGAGCTCAGTCTTATACCACTTACTCGTGTGTATTATGTACACAGGTTACCATCAATACTCTGGTAATACTCTCCATTTTGAATGGATTTGAGTAACATCTCATTGTCAACTTTACTTTTGTCAGATTTTGGAAAACCCCGTATATGCGAGCATCGAGAAGATCAAGACGACGGGTTCCACGTACATGGCTGCTGCCGGTCTGAACGAGGTCGACAGGCCGGGAGACACCAATCACGTGCTGGCAGTCGCTGAATATGCATTTGCTTTAAAGAAGCAATTAGAATATGTTAATGAACACTCTTGGAATAACTTTAAACTCAGAATAGGTAAGTGCAGCCTAGTTTGTAAGCGTTCGCGGCGTAAAGACACGAGTACAGTACGCTAACATAGTTTCTGTGGAATTTTGGACATACTGAGGCTATTTCCCTCTATCATTCACCTTTGCTTGAAAGTGATCAGTGATTGATTCCTGTTATAATGACTCCTACAGGCATTAGTATGGGACCGGTAGTGGCGGGCGTTATTGGAGCCCGGAAGCCACAATACGACATATGGGGCAACGCTGTCAATGTGGCCAGTCGTATGGACAGCACTGGCAAGCCTGATCATATACAGGTAAGTCACGCACCTGATACAAGCGGTCAAGTGTCTTGTGTACAATAATTAACATCATCAATTTCTTGATCACACGAGTGGTGCCGTATTGATGGTAAATTAACATATCTCCATCAACACTTTCATTTTTTTTCGGTTTACTTATTAATGTCTCCAGGAAGAGAAACGTATTCAAACATACCTTGTGATAGCCTTATCAATTACAAAAGCAATAAATTACCCCTAATCGGCCGGTAACGCAAGGTTACAAGATAACAATCCTTTTTATGGGAAAGATATGCTATCATGAGAAAAAAAACCTGATTAATCGATGAGACTAAACTGTGTTTATGTTCCTGGAAGCTAGGTATTTATATCATGACGATGAGGTATTGAACCATGGTAACCACATTACAAATGGATGGAGAAATTAACACATCGAGTCATTTAATTTGTAATTAGTATTTAGCATTTCTTTACAGGCACATTTAACCAGTCGCGCATTTCCACGCTATTTTACAACCATTTATACTTTGATTGGTTCCACTTTTGCAGGTTACGCCGGATATTTACAATGTATTATCACAACAAGGCTATGTCTTCGAATGCCGCGGTCTTATCAAGGTCAAGGGGAAAGGTGACATGCTGACCTATTTTCTGTTAGGGCAACCCACTTAATCATTTTCTTCGTAGCGTCTATGGCGTCACTTGTGTCATAACATCGGCCGATATTACATCACACAGAAGAAGGCTCTCACCTCGCAATTACCACTGGCTTCAAATGAAAAGGAGGCAAAAGCTTTTACTCGATCATTTCTTTGGAAGTTATTTAGTTTTCTTCCGTAATATTCACCGATTTCATAACCGCTAGTATATTTCCTTTGTAGCCAGTGTAGTTCTGTCTCCTCATTCACTCCACCCGTCCCCCGCCCTCACCCTATACTCCCGATGCCGCTGATGGGAGCACAGTTTATATGAAAAGGGCCCACCTTAAATCTCTACAAAAGCAAGCTTTGGTTGGAGTTTCAGTTTAGTTGTGGAAAAAAGCATTGTATATATTGCCGATGATTTACTTTTGTAACAGTATCATTGTATTGCCGTGATAAACATGCTCATTGTATGTCGCTACCGGAATTTGTGATCTTGTCTATTGACTAAGGGATTACGACAACTAGATTGAGTTTGCGTTAGGATGTCAATTGTCTCCATTTGTCACTATTTGATTGGCTGATCTGCTCCTTTGATCGACACCTACGGATTGTTTATCCCGGATATGAGTTCTCTGTTTTACATTATTTGACGGTCAGTAATTATCTTACGTATGAGCCGCGTGTGGAGCATTGTTATCGCAGAGGGAAGCGTACTGTGAAATCCACTGGATAACAAATGCATTTGAATACTTCGCTTTTATGCAAATAGCCGTTAGCCAGTTGTTACATTCCAAAATGTGAGTTCCGTATTGATATATTATCAAGATGAGTTATTATTTGCATGCGATTCAATATACTGTTTTAAATAACGTCAGAAGATGGCTGGTTTTAATGTGCGTATTGAGTTTCCAAGATCCCGCAAACATCATTTACACAACATCTAAGAACAATTTCTATTTCAAGCGGTGTTGTCCAAAACAAGACCACTTTCTTTCTCGCTATCACTTAACCATGAAGCATTCTGACCATGGAACAGACGGCTAAGGTGAAGCGGACTTTTTGTCGTAGGGCAGTGCTTCTGGATTAAAAAGAAAAGTGTATAAATACCGAGGCGTTATTGGTCAGTTACAATATTCCAGCATTTGTATTAGCGTGCGCAGAAAATTTGTTGTGTAAGATATATCATAGCCCGATTTATGAATATCCAGTGTCCATTCGGGTTAGACTGTTTGGTTCCATGTCAGTATTAACTATTTAATATTGGATACGTCGATACCAGTATGTGACTTGATGTATAAATTGGTTCATTGAATATCGAAATAAATATGTTATGAATTGTGATGATAATACTAAGTTATTGTTTGGAGGGATGAATTATGAATTGCGTACACTTGAAATATATACTGGTTGATTTACGTTCGACAACAAATGACATCAATGTAAGCGTGTATTGCAATTACCTTGTTCATGTCACGTGATAACTGACTGATTTAATAAATTGTATTTTTGTATATGATGACTGAAAATAAAGAAAGTTTTTTTTAATTGTTTTTTTTCCTTCGCTCATCCACTTTGTGTATCATATTGAGCATAAATCACCATTGCATATGAATATATTATATCAACTTCATCATGAGATGATTTGCGTGGTTTAGGTCAGATTCTATGCTGGTTTTAGCATGTCGCACAGCTCGCGTGACGGAACTTGTATCAGCACTATTTGCATAACGGCCGCATAGAACGTTACACCCACTGGCACTCGAGTCATAGAACGCCTCATCTCTCCGGCTTCCTAGTATTTATATACCAGAAATCAGAGAGGTTGGGCATTTAATGACTCGAGTGCCTGTGGTTACACCACAAAGTCTTATGACTTGCTTTATTTGGTGTTCCGAGGAGAAAGGAAATTGATGAAATCACTGCGTGTTATGTTGTTGTCTTTATATCAAGTAAAACAGTTCGGCAACTAGAGGCCAGGTAGTGCTAATCATTGCGCGGTCCGAGCTCTGCGTCTCTTATACAACCAGTATTGCGTCCTTCCGTAGGCAGATTGCGGCTTCCTGGTGTATAACTGGCTGATGTACCTGAACTCATTTTACATGGAAGTGCAGTTTCTTTGTTTTTCGTAATCGCGTCCGGATGTGACAGTTATAAATGATTCCATTCCTCGAAGAAAGCATGACGCAAGCCATGGTGACAGATTATAAAGGGGTGACAATGAAGTATACGTCAATAAAGAACACCCCGCTTGAGGCAGAACTCGTGCGATGAATATATCCATCAACTATGATGAATGCTAATTTCTTTTGTGATGCAACATTTGGAAGTTTGAATTGAACATCTAGATGGTATTTTTCGTATTGCCTTCTTGATTTCCAGTGAACGTGGATTTCTTAGCGGTTTTTTTATCTTGAGAAACATTGAGCCACTCCATTAAAGTTCTTACGGATATGTGGTTGTACAGACGTTCCCTAATATAATCGAGTTGGGTGGTCTGTCCCCGCACCGGGGCTTCTTGGTGCTAACCACACATCACAGCCATCTTCACCAATCACGGTCGAGATATGATCTCGGTGTGGAAAACCACGTGCATCCACCATGCTCATTTTGTTGATCACTATGTGGTAGATTTCGGCGTGACTGTTTGAATTATTTTTGGTTTTCCCCATATGTTTTCTTCCTTCTTTCATGGTATTCGGCCATACAAGTACTGCAAGATTTTGATGATTAAATTTGGATCAGATTGACACCCTGGTGGGAGAAGATGTGAAATGAAATGAAATTCAGGGGATATATGTTTCATTTCGATAAACACTGTCTTCCTCCTCACACACTGTCTCCTCATTCACTCCACCCGTCCCCCGCCCCTCACCCTATACTCCCGATGCCGCTGATGGAACGGAAGATGCACTCATGGTCTTGCTAGGAAGTTTTAATCATAGTTATTGTACAATATATATGATAGTGGAATTTTTACCCTAAATACCATCAAGGCGTTATTGTTATGTTTGATAAACGTATCCGTCTATTGGGATGCGTGGCGTTTTCGAATTTAATGGACTTTAAGTATTGGTGGAATATCGTCATTGTCTTCAGTTGATCATGGTGCCAGATAGGCAAACATTGTACACGTTAACATCTTCAGAACTCGACCTTCTCGGCCAATGGCACGGGGACAGCGTATGGAAATGTGTACAATGCGATTGCTAGGCAATCTGCAGCATCGTTGTGGGTCGAGATACATGTTACCTGTCCGAATTAATTTCGCCCTATAGCTGAAGCCGAATCTAGTTTGACGATTGCTTATATTATTCGAATCATTTGGCGTCATAAAAGATTTTCATATGTCTGATTCGGTGATTTATTTGCGCACATGTCCATGTATGTTTGCCTCTTGCGTGCGACACACAACAAATCGTTGCCAAAAACCTTGATTTGTGCGTGTATTTGAACCAGGCACATGAAGAGAAAGAGGGCATGGAAAGCTTAAGGAAGTACAACATGAGATTGTTAGCCAACATCCTTCCAGTCCACGTGGCCGAACATTTCCTGAAAGCCCAGAACAAGAAACACGAGGTCCGTCCCCCTCAGCCAATCACATCAGATAAATGATGACTCATTGTGACGTCAGGATGGAATTCAATCATTAATCATTGGCAATTGTATTTGTCCATTTCCCAAGAAGCGAACCTTAAGCTGACCTAGTTGAAGAATGTATTAAACTGGATAGACTTGATTTGTTTGATGTAGCCTGTGAATTGCTGTTTCTGGTGTAGGATCTATATTACAAGGATTGCGAGAATGTTGTCATCATGTTTGCAAGCATTGCCAACTTCTCAGAATTCTACATGGAACTGGAAGGGAACAATGAGGGTGTAGAATGCCTACGTCTTCTAAACGAAATCATTGCTGATTTTGACGAGGTAACGTTTCAAAAAGAAAGATAGCAATAACCAAGTATCCTCTTTGCTACCACATGGCCCCCATGATTGCATTAAGAAGTAATGACTATATTAACAATGTCAGGAGATTTTTAAATCATGATTTTTTTATGTTAAGAGCTCAGTCTTATACCACTTACTCGTGTGTATTATGTACACAGGTTACCATCAATACTCTGGTAATACTCTCCATTTTGAATGGATTTGAGTAACATCTCATTGTCAACTTTACTTTTGTCAGATTTTGGAAAACCCCGTATATGCGAGCATCGAGAAGATCAAGACGACGGGTTCCACGTACATGGCTGCTGCCGGTCTGAACGAGGTCGACAGGCCGGGAGACACCAATCACGTGCTGGCAGTCGCTGAATATGCATTTGCTTTAAAGAAGCAATTAGAATATGTTAATGAACACTCTTGGAATAACTTTAAACTCAGAATAGGTAAGTGCAGCCTAGTTTGTAAGCGTTCGCGGCGTAAAGACACGAGTACAGTACGCTAACATAGTTTTCTGTGGAATTTTGGACATACTGAGGCTATTTCCCTCTATCATTCACCTTTGCTTGAAAGTGATCAGTGATTGATTCCTGTTATAATGACTCCTACAGGCATTAGTATGGGACCGGTAGTGGCGGGCGTTATTGGAGCCCGGAAGCCACAATACGACATATGGGGCAACGCTGTCAATGTGGCCAGTCGTATGGACAGCACTGGCAAGCCTGATCATATACAGGTAAGTCACGCACCTGATACAGCGGTCAAGTGTCTTGTGTACAATAATTAACATCATCAATTTCTTGATCACACGAGTGGTGCCGTATTGATGGTAAATTAACATATCTCCATCAACACTTTCATTTTTTTTCGGTTTACTTATTAATGTCTCCAGGAAGAGAAACGTATTCAAACATACCTTGTGATAGCCTTATCAATTACAAAAGCAATAAATTACCCCTAATCGGCCGGTAACGCAAGGTTACAAGATAACAATCCTTTTTATGGGAAAGATATGCTATCATGAGAAAAAAAACCTGATTAATCGATGAGACTAAACTGTGTTTATGTTCCTGGAAGCTAGGTATTTATATCATGACGATGAGGTATTGAACCATGGTAACCACATTACAAATGGATGGAGAAATTAACACATCGAGTCATTTAATTTGTAATTAGTATTTAGCATTTCTTTACAGGCACATTTAACCAGTCGCGCATTTCCACGCTATTTTACAACCATTTATACTTTGATTGGTTCCACTTTTGCAGGTTACGCCGGATATTTACAATGTATTATCACAACAAGGCTATGTCTTCGAATGCCGCGGTCTTATCAAGGTCAAGGGGAAAGGTGACATGCTGACCTATTTTCTGTTAGGGCAACCCACTTAATCATTTTCTTCGTAGCGTCTATGGCGTCACTTGTGTCATAACATCGGCCGATATTACATCACACAGAAGAAGGCTCTCACCTCGCAATTACCACTGGCTTCAAATGAAAAGGAGGCAAAAAGCTTTTACTCGATCATTTCTTTGGAAGTTATTTAGTTTTCTTCCGTAATATTCACCGATTTCATAACCGCTAGTATATTTCCTTTGTAGCCAGTGTAGTTCAGTCTCCTCATTCACTCCACCCGTCCCCCGCCCTCACCCTATACTCCCGATGCCGCTGATGGGAGCACAGTTTATATGAAAAGGGCCCACCTTAAATCTCTACAAAAGCAAGCTTTGGTTGGAGTTTCAGTTTAGTTGTGGAAAAAAAAAGCATTGTATATATTGCCGATGATTTACTTTTGTAACAGTATCATTGTATTGCCGTGATAAACATGCTCATTGTATGTCGCTACCGGAATTTGTGATCTTGTCTATTGACTAAGGGATTACGACAACTAGATTGAGTTTGCGTTAGGATGTCAATTGTCTCCATTTGTCACTATTTGATTGGCTGATCTGCTCCTTTGATCGACACCTACGGATTGTTTATCCCGGATATGAGTTCTCTGTTTTACATTATTTGACGGTCAGTAATTATCTTACGTATGAGCCGCGTGTGGAGCATTGTTATCGCAGAGGGAAGCGTACTGTGAAATCCACTGGATAACAAATGCATTTGAATACTTCGCTTTTATGCAAATAGCCGTTAGCCAGTTGTTACATTCCAAAATGTGAGTTCCGTATTGATATATTATCAAGATGAGTTATTATTTGCATGCGATTCAATATACTGTTTTAAATAACGTCAGAAGATGGCTGGTTTTAATGTGCGTATTGAGTTTCCAAGATCCCGCAAAACATCATTTACACAACATCTAAGAACAATTTCTATTTCAAGCGGTGTTGTCCAAAACAAGACCACTTTCTTTCTCGCTATCACTTAACCATGAAGCATTCTGACCATGGAACAGACGGCTAAGGTGAAGCGGACTTTTTGTCGTAGGGCAGTGCTTCTGGATTAAAAAGAAAAGTGTATAAATACCGAGGCGTTATTGGTCAGTTACAATATTCCAGCATTTGTATTAGCGTGCGCAGAAAATTTGTTGTGTAAGATATATCATAGCCCGATTTATGAATATCCAGTGTCCATTCGGGTTAGACTGTTTGGTTCCATGTCAGTATTAACTATTTAATATTGGATACGTCGATACCAGTATGTGACTTGATGTATAAATTGGTTCATTGAATATCGAAATAAATATGTTATGAATTGTGATGATAATACTAAGTTATTGTTTGGAGGGATGAATTATGAATTGCGTACACTTGAAATATATACTGGTTGATTTACGTTCGACAACAAATGACATCAATGTAAGCGTGTATTGCAATTACCTTGTTCATGTCACGTGATAACTGACTGATTTAATAAATTGTATTTTTGTATATGATGACTGAAAATAAAGAAAGTTTTTTTTAATTGTTTTTTTTCCTTCGCTCATCCACTTTGTGTATCATATTGAGCATAAATCACCATTGCATATGAATATATTATATCAACTTCATCATGAGATGATTTGCGTGGTTTAGGTCAGATTCTATGCTGGTTTTAGCATGTCGCACAGCTCGCGTGACGGAACTTGTATCAGCACTATTTGCATAACGGCCGCATAGAACGTTACACCCACTGGCACTCGAGTCATAGAACGCCTCATCTCTCCGGCTTCCTAGTATTTATATACCAGAAATCAGAGAGGTTGGGCATTTAATGACTCGAGTGCCTGTGGTTACACCACAAAGTCTTATGACTTGCTTTATTTGGTGTTCCGAGGAGAAAGGAAATTGATGAAATCACTGCGTGTTATGTTGTTGTCTTTATATCAAAGTAAAACAGTTCGGCAACTAGAGGCCAGGTAGTGCTAATCATTGCGCGGTCCGAGCTCTGCGTCTCTTATACAACCAGTATTGCGTCCTTCCGTAGGCAGATTGCGGCTTCCTGGTGTATAACTGGCTGATGTACCTGAACTCATTTACATGGAAGTGCAGTTTCTTTGTTTTTCGTAATCGCGTCCGGATGTGACAGTTATAAATGATTCCATTCCTCGAAGAAAGCATGACGCAAGCCATGGTGACAGATTATAAAGGGGTGACAATGAAGTATACGTCAATAAAGAACACCCCGCTTGAGGCAGAACTCGTGCGATGAATATATCCATCAACTATGATGAATGCTAATTTCTTTTGTGATGCAACATTTGGAAGTTTGAATTGAACATCTAGATGGTATTTTTCGTATTGCCTTCTTGATTTCCAGTGAACGTGGATTTCTTTAGCGGTTTTTTTTTATCTTGAGAAACATTGAGCCACTCCATTAAAGTTCTTACGGATATGTGGTTGTACAGACGTTCCCTAATATAATCGAGTTGGGTGGTCTGTCCCCGCACCGGGGCTTCTTGGTGCTAACCACACATCACAGCCATCTTCACCAATCACGGTCGAGATATGATCTCGGTGTGGAAAACCACGTGCATCCACCATGCTCATTTTGTTGATCACTATGTGGTAGATTTCGACGTGACTGTTTGAATTATTTTTGGTTTTCCCCATATGTTTTCTTCCTTCTTTCATGGTATTCGGCCATACAAGTACTGCAAGATTTTGATGATTAAATTTGGATCAGATTGACACCCTGGTGGGAGAAGATGTGAAATGAAATGAAATTCAGGGGATATATGTTTCATTTCGATAAACACTGTCTTCCTCCTCACACACTGTCTCCTCATTCACTCCACCCGTCCCCCGCCCCTCACCCTATACTCCCGATGCCGCTGATGGAACGGAAGATGCACTCATGGTCTTGCTAGGAAGTTTTAATCATAGTTATTGTACAATATATATGATAGTGGAATTTTTACCCTAAATACCATCAAGGCGTTATTGTTATGTTTGATAAACGTATCCGTCTATTGGGATGCGTGGCGTTTTCGAATTTAATGGACTTTAAGTATTGGTGGAATATCGTCATTGTCTTCAGTTGATCATGGTGCCAGATAGGCAAACATTGTACACGTTAACATCTTCAGAACTCGACCTTCTCGGCCAATGGGACAGCGTATGGAAATGTGTACAATGCGACTGCTAGGCAATCTGCAGCATCGCATGTGGGTCGAGATACATGTTACCTGTCCGAATTAATTTCGCCCTATAGCTGAAGCCGAATCTAGTTTGACGATTGCTTTATTAATCTTGGCGTCATAAAAGATTTTCATATGTCTGATTCGGTGATTTATTTGCGCACATGTCCATGTATGTTTGCCTCTTGCGTGCGACACAAACAGACAAATAGAATGGTTGCCAAAATAGACTTATACCTCCCCGTGTATTTGAACCAGGCACATGAAGAGAAAGAGGGCATGGAAAGCTTAAGGAAGTACAACATGAGAATGTTAGCAAACATCCTTCCTGATCATTGGTTAATTCCTGGAATAATGACTCCTACAGGCATTAGTATGGGACCGGTAGTGGCGGGCGTTATTGGAGCCTGGAAGCCACAATACGACATATGGGCCAACGCTGTCAATGTGGCCAGTCGTATGGACAGCACTGGCAAGCCTGATCATATACAGGTAAGTCACGCACCTGCTACAAGCGGTCAAATGTCGTGTGTACAATAAGTAACTTGATCACACGAGTGGTGCCGTATTGATGGTAAATTAATATATCACCATCTACACTTTCATTTTTTTATGTCTCCGGGCACAGAAACTACTTGAAACATACATTCAATGGCCTTATCAATAAATATTCTGTGACAAAAACCCATAAATTACCCCTAATCGGCCGGTAACGCAACGTAACAAGATAACATTCCCACTTCATGGAAAACACTGAATAATCAATGCTAATGAGATGCGTTAATGTTCCTATAAGCTAGGTATTTATATCATGGCGATGAGTTATCGAACAGTGGTAACCAGATGACAAATCGATGGAGACATTAACACATCGAGTTGTAATGAGCATATTCATTCCTTTACAGGCACTTTTAACCAGTCGCGCATTTCAACGCAATTTGACAGCCATTTATACAGGTCTACCCAGATGACTCGCGTCGCGATTACTCGCGAATCTGCATGACTCGCGCTCAGGTCTTGGACCCCCTTTTTTAGCCCAAAATAGCGAGTTATCTTAACAAAATAGGAACAAAAACGGTGATCTTATTGACATCCGCCATCCGTAACTAGCTTCCGTGGGCGAGGTGTGGTGCCGCGGGAATAAGTGAGAAAACGTTAGCGATTAACAAGTAGTTTCTGTATGTCGACTGCAGCAGTTGGACATTTGTAGTGATTTTGAACTCATGAAAATGCCGGCTCTGCTACATTTTTTGCGTGGTCGCGGTTCGTAAAAAACGAAAGGAAGAACTTGCGGGTTTGGCGAACGCTGCTGTCATTATGAATGTACCGCAAACCCACTAAAGAAGAGTATGATCGAAATCGTTCTCTGTCAGTAGTCTTGCTTTCATATTGTTTATTTCTAATATGAAATAAGCTTAAAATTATCCTCGGGTTGAAAGTTTGGAAGTTGCTCTTTTCTGGCAGTCGTCGAGCATGTTGTGTCATGAGAACCAGATCGGTGTAGGCAAGATCGCCCGTTCAACATGTAGTCGGGCAATGGCGATTTGTTGGGTCTTGACAACATTTCGCTCTGCACCGTGGCCAGGTGGTGGAATTTCTAGAGTGGCACCTCTGAACAGCATGTCACTCCATATTGGGTAACCTCTGTCTGCAAGGACAACATCTCCATGCCTAATCTTGTCCAAAAAAACGTAACTTGTGATGTGCTGATCCGAGGCTCGCCCTCCCAATGAGATATAAAGTTTATCATGCCATTAGGGGAAATGGCAACAAATATATTAACAGTATTCGACTTCTTGTAGTGTATACATATATGCGCCTGTAGATTTAAGTTTCTAGGATTTAAGTTTCTTTCAATTAAGATGGCCAAAAGATGAGAAGGCTCAATTCCCTTGCCCAAAACCTGACCCAAGTGTTTATGCTAGCTGACCATGTGTCACTTGATATGCAAAAGACCTTATAAATACTCTTACCCCAGCATCTTAACTTCAGCACCTTGAGTTATAAATAATCGAAAAGGTGGACAACACATTTGCGGTAATTTTCAGGTCACATGGTCGTTTGGTCTTGGCGTCAGATGATGTCATTCCTTGTAAATCTTCAAGTTTGGTATGCATGTCCATCATAAACTTTTGCTGCTCCACACAGCCATCACATGTACATTTGTCAGTGCATTTACAAGAAAAGATGTAGGTGTGATCATTCAGAGTTGAACTTGTGTGGGTCGAGGTCTGGCTGTGCGGCGTGTAGCTTTTAGTCATATCCAAGATGTTTAGTTGGATACAGATGTGTGGTGATGTCGTGAAATGCCATGAGCACACGTAATCATTATCAGTAGGGATCCAAGTTTCACCAGTCACTTCATTTTTGCAATTGATCAAATTAATCATATGATCAGTGTGGAAAAGTCAACGTTAAAGTGAGTGGGCACGGACATCTAGTATACCTGTACCATAGTTATTTTGGTGTAAGTCGCAAAATCTTTTCTTCCAATTATTCAATCGGTAAGTGCTGTTACCGCACCCGCACAAGTTATGGCGATCAGTCCGTTGGTTAACTTGGCGAATCGCTTCGCCAAGTTTTCTTGGTCAGTCGCGTTTGTATGTATGTATGTATGTATGTATGTATGTATGTATGTATGTATGTATGTATGTATGTATGTATGTATGTATGTATGTATGTATGTATGTATGTATGTATGTATGTATGTATGTATGTATGTATGTATGTATGTATGTATGTATGTATGTATGTATGTATGTATGTATGTATGTATGTATGTATGTATGTATGTATGTATGTATGTATGTATGTATGTATATGTATGTATGAATGTATGTATGTATGTATGTATGTATGTCTGTATGTATGTATGTATGTATGTATGTATGTATGTATGTATGTATGTATGTATGTATGTATGTATGTATGTATGTATGTATGTATGTATGTATGTATGTATGTATGTATGTATGTATGTATGTATGTATGTATGTATGTATGTATGTATGTATGTATGTATGTATGTATGTATGCATGCATGTATGTATGTATGTATGTATGTATGTATGCATGCATGCATGCATGCATGCATGCATGCATGCATGCATGCATGCATGCATGCATGCATGCATGCATGTATGTATGTATGTATGTATGTATGTATGTATGTATGTATGTATGTATGTATGTATGTATGTATGTATGTATGTATGTATGTATGTATGTATGTATGTATGTATGTATGTATGTATGTATGTATGTATGTATGCATGCATGCATGCATGCATGCATGCATGCATGCATGCATGCATGCATGCATGCATGTATGTATGTATGTATGTATGTATGTATGTATGTATGTATGTATGTATGTATGTATGTATGTATGTATGTATGTATGTATGTATGTATGTATGTATGTATGTATGTATGTATGTATGTATGTATGTATGTATGTATGTATGTACGTACGTACGTACGTACGTATGTATGTATGTATGTATGTATGTATGTATGTATGTATGTATGTATGTGTGTATGTGTGTATGTGTGTGTGTGTGTGTGTATGTATGTATGTATGTATGTATGTATGTATGTATGTATGTATGTATGTATGTATGTATGTATGTATGTATGTATGTATGTGTGTATGTATGTATGTGTGTGTGTGTGTGTGTGTGTGTGTGTGTGTGTGTGTGTGTGTGTGTGTGTGTGTATGTATGTATGTATGTATGTATGTATGTATGTATGTATGTATGTATGTATGTATGTATCTATGTATGTATGTATGTATGTATGTATGTATGTATGTATGTAAGTATGTATGTATGTATGTATGTATGTAAGTCAAACTTCACTGCAACAATAACGCATTGATTGACGCGCCGTGGTTGAAGGTGATTTGTGGCGGGTGACGCATCTTATCCGGTTTCCCATTTGGGCTCGCGGCAGCATTACAAGAGCCTCACCAGCCTCTTAGAGCATGGACGTAGACGGTTTGGTTGTGAAGGAGAAATACCGAGGTTAGGTGATGTTTAGAAGTTAAGGAATCAACTCAGACGTTTTTCCATGGTTATCAGCGCAGTGTGGTGTTTAAACCAGCTTACAGGAAATTGAATGATCAGACGAATTGCACGAAGGCAAGCCTAAGATGCAGGTTAGTACTGGGAGTAATTCGTTATATAAAGGTAAGCCTGCTATTCATACAGCACCACCGAGCCGACAAACATTAACGACCAGCTTGAGTGTATGTATGCGTGTAAAGAGGGTGGGAGCTCGGGGATGTTGGGAGGGGGGGGGGGGGGGTGTCGGTGGTGAGTGGGGCTGCAATAAGATATCAAATATGTATCTTCGTGTACACATTACAATAACATCGTTGACCAACATCAGCAGTAACAGTCTCCTCACAAGCAAGCGTTCTGGTCACGCTCATTGATAATTCACTGTACACTAAATATAAAACAATGCTCCTGTCTCAATAAACCGCCGCTGCCCAGACAAGCTACCAACATCAGCAGTAACAGTCCCCTCACAAGCAAGCGTTCTGGTCACGCTCATTGATAATTCACTGTACACTAAATATGAAACAATGCTCCTGTCGTAATACACCGCCGCTGCCCAGACAAGCTACCCAGCATTACCACTACTAAATGTCGTTTGTGCCACTAACTCATTCGTCAGACGCTTCTTCTCGATTTCATTTGAGTTGATGCATACGAACGGTTTTGCTAAAACAGCATGCTAAAACGAAAGCAGATATATCAACGTTATGATTGCCACATTTGAAATCATAATGTTCATCACTTTCTCGACGTTGACGACAGCGGATTATTTGTCATATCCTAAATCCGCTCCTGCCATACCACCGTCTCATTGAACATCGCACCAGCCATACCACTGTCCCATTGAGCATCGCACAGCCATACCACCGTCCCATTGAGCATCGCACCAGCCATACCACTGTCCCATTGAGCATCGCACCAGCCATACCACCGTCCCATTGAACATCGCACCAGCCATACCAACGTCCCATTGAGCATCGCACCAGCCATACCACTGTCCCACTGAGCATTGCACCAGCCATACCACTGTCCCATTGAGCATCGCACCAGCCATACCACCGTCCCATTGAGCATCGCACCAGCCATACCACTCTCCCATTGAACATCGCACCAGCCATACCACCGTCCCATTGAGCATCGAGTAGTATAGGGAGTGGCGGTTCTAGCGCATCAGCCTGTACTACTATTGTCTGTGAGCGTAATGAATCACCCACTTACACTAATGAATAGGCCCATTTTAACGTATTTTAGTCCAGTCCGACTAATGATTTTCACCGAGAGGCTCCGAATTTACGGGTACAAAACGTACACTTGCACTAATGATTTATTAGTCGAACAGGGGGCTATAGCCAAACAGTGTCCAGAATAGGCCCATTTCAACGTACTTTAGCCCCAAATTTCAACGTATTTTAGCCCCCCATTTCGACTTATTTTACCACGAAAGGTATAACTCGCTGTCGACCACTTGGAGCTCCACGACCACACGAGCCACGGGGGTCAATAGCGAAGGTCCACGAGTCGCAGGTGCCAGCCTACAGGCCAGTCCACCGACCACAAAGCCTTCCGACCCTATATGTACCCCCTTTTAGAGCTTTGCGAGTACATAGGTATATACCATGCCAAGAACAACCCTACCACGAGAAGCCTATACCAAAATGCGATCTGGAGCCTTGTCTGTTTGTGCAGCAAAGGAGAAATACCACATTTCGCAAGCAAGGTGCGCAAAAATCCGTGGAATAGCCCCTGAAAATGCTCCACCTCCAAATACTATCCTAGGCCACCCAGCACTGCCATCTTTCGAACAACGAGCGGAGAACTGGGATCTGCTAGAAAAGATTTTTCCCTACTTGTTTCTATCCAAACGAGAGCTAGAGATTCTAGATTCCCTTGGGTTTGGCATCTACAGATACCAAAGGATTTTCTAGAAATATATCTTGCAAGATTCCAAGAACCAGTCCAGGCAGGCCATATTCTCGACTTTGTCTACCTGTACAAGTGGGGCCCCAACGACGGCAAGCTTCGTATTGTTTCTTCGAGGCCCCGAAAAGCAGACAAACCACACAGCAAATGCGATGGCGATTGTCTCCAAATAGGCCCACCTCCAAAGAGCTTCGAGGATCCAGATAGTACTTGCAAATGTGGGGCAACAGACCACTGCGTCGATAGCAAGAAAGGCTCGCTGTGGAGCCACATCAACATTGCCTGCGAACCCCGACCGGTCCCATTGCCGCTTGTAGTCCCAGAGACGATAGAAATCCCTTCTTGCATCCGAAACATCCAGAATCTCTACGACGACGAATGCCTTGTGTGGTGCATACGATACACACAGCTCGTTGGGAGTCTGGCAGAGAACTGTGTATGGTATAGACCATGCAGAAGAAGGAACTGTCCGAGAAAGAAATAGAAGAGATCCGGGCCCTGCGTGGAGACGAGATCCGAAAAAAGTATGGCATAGGCACTACCAGACTGTACAAGATATGGGCGAATGGGGGCGAGCAGGAGGTTCCCAATGGGAGCAAGCCGGAGGTGCCCAATGAGGATATGTCGCAAAAGATAGAGAAAAAGGTGGGGGAGTCCGCGAGGCTGGTGGGGCGGGTCACCTCTGGTGGCTTAGAGGAGGATATTAAGCCCTCTAGGGTTGGGGGTGGTGGGGGGGGTGCAGTCTGTACACGATTTGTTGTATACTCTGCAGCGGGTGGAAAGAAAGGTGGATGGGTTGGAGAGAAAGGTGAACGCCTTTGCGGCAGATGTGGAGGACGACAACTTGGAGGACGAGGTAAGAGCCAATCTAGGAACCATTGGGGACCAGGCCACGTTTTTGACAAGATTGCAAATGGCGGGATATGCAGGATTTGCCGCATTTCTTGCATGGAAGGTCTGAAAAATCACAAAGAACAACATGGAAGCCGCTTCGAAGTTACAACCAAAACCAGAGCCGGCCTCAAAGCCTACTTCAATTCGGGAGCCATTCTACATGGAATAGTGCAAGCTTGAAGCTGTTTCATCACCTGTGGAAAGATTTGTCTACATCGTTTTTCTGTCCAGCGTAGCATGCCGCGTTCCCGCTTAGAACCACAAGCTGCGCAAATCTGAAAACACGAGATGGTTGCGTGTCCACATTGTATACAGAAGGCTGGGGGGTTGACCTTGTACTTGTTTGCTCGCCACCGATGGTGCTAGCAGTATTCAAATTTGCAAGCCTTTCCACATAGCTCATGTGACCCCAATCTAGGCCGTGCACAAGTGATGATAGCGTGACGGGTAGGTTTCTGTAGTCCATATATCATTGTGTATACTATATGTTTTCCATTAGTCTAAATGCTTGCTTAAGTCCCCGGCTCCTCAATTACCTTATTTTGACAAGCATTTAGACTAATGGAAAACATATGTATGTCACCAGTCCCCCCACCGCGTCTTAAGTTTAAGAAGACTTAGCGGTCTGTTAAAACTATTTGCGTGGATGGGTGATGAACGCTCCTGAGTCTCACCGCCTTGGCTCGGACATTATGATGTTTTTTAAAGGGGATGCGTCAGAAAATGCATAAAGTTTTGGCTGTTGAGCTGGAAGAGCTAGGTGGAATCAAGTGTCAGTTTGCCTCGAAAGTAGCACCAAGCACGCCGATGATGGCAGCACTGAGTATGTTGAGCCTGTATTGCATAATAATCAGCAGGTGATTCTCTCCTCAGAAGATATTAACGATGCGCTGGACCAGAGTAATGCTAATATCCAAGAGCGGTTGGATAAGTGGACTAATAGAGGTTCTGGCTGGGAGTTTGGGTCCGTCACAACTCTGTGGATCGTTATTGCCAACTACCAGCCATTGAAAGGTGGCTCCTACCTGAAACTGCCGAGAAAGCTGGCGGTAAAGAAGGCAATCATAAACGTAAAGAACTGGGACGACCCACACTGCGTTCTATATTCCATTGAAGCGGCTCTGCATCCGGTTGCCAAGGACACTCAGCGACCACTGAAATATAACATTAAGCCGCTCTTAAAACTCTTAGAAGGAAAAGGCGTGGACTATCCAACACCTATCTCGCAGATTGAGAAGATAGAAAAGCATGCTAACCTAGCCTTGAATGTCTTTGGCTGGGATGGAAAGGCCACCATCGTTCACCGTATCAGCAAACAGCCTGGTCCATGTATAAATCTCATGCTGGTTGAGGAGGACGGCAGGTTTCATTACACGCAGATCGAAAAACTGAACCGCCTGCTGCATGACCAAGGTAAGCACGAGCACCGCAAGTGCTTCTGTGAGCGATGCTTGCATGGATACACCACCGAGAAACTGCTCCTGGCGCACAAACCTGAGTGCATGGGTATCGGGCAAACTGCTGTGCGAGTGGATATGCCTGCGGAAGGGAAGAACATATTATCCTTCCAAAACTGGCAGAAACAGCTTCCTGTCCCCTATGTTATCTATGCTGACTTTGAGGCGCTCACAGTGAAACTTCCTGGCCCTGCTCTTGATGCTACAAAGAGCAACACTCAGAGAACACAGAAACATGAGCCGTGTGGTTACGGTTATGTAGTTCGGTGTGACGGTAAGACCGAACCCCATGTGGTTTACAGAGGAAGCGATGCTGTGGAGAAATTCTTACAGGCTATGCAGCAGGAGGAGCAAAAGATCAAAGCAGTTCTGTCCAAGCCTGTCCCCATGCGCATGACGCGAGAGGACAAAAGAGTGCATAAAGAGGCTACCCATTGTCATGTGTGTAAAAAGGAACTGGGGGGCAACTCCGTCTGCGACCACTGCCATAAAACTGGTAAGTACAGGGGACCGGCCCACAACGCCTGCAACCTAAAGCTGTGGTTGAACCCTAAAACAACACCCGTACCTGTGGTGTTCCATAACCTGCGGGGCTATGACTCGCATCTCTTGATGCAGGCCATGAGCAAAGTGGAGGGAACATCAACTGTATCCCAAACAATATGGAGAAATATATTTCCCTGTCGCTTGGACAGTTGCGGTTCATTGACAGTGCACAGTTTCTCCTGGCCTCGCTCGACAAGCTGGTGTCTGCTAACAACCCAGATGCCTTTGCTGTGACGGCGGAATATGAGCCAGATGAAACGAAGCGGCGCTTGCTGCTGCGTAAGGGAGTGTATCCTTATGAGTTCATGGACAGCTGGGATAAGTTTGATGCTCCACTTTCTCTAATCCATGAGTTCTACAGCAAGCTCTCTGAGCAGGGTATATCTGCTGCAGATTATGAACATGCCCAGAAAGTCTGGAATGCGTTTGGTTGTAAAAACATGGGGGACTACCATGACCTTTACTTACGCACGGATGTACTGCTCCTGGCCGATGTGTTTGAAACATTCCGCAAAACCTGTCTTAAGCAGTACGGTTTGTCGTGGGATGTGCTTCTTAAGAGCACAGGGGTGGAACTCGAGCTTCTCACCGATTATGACAAGCACCTCTTTATTGAGAAGGGGCCGCGCGGTGGGATAAGCATGGTAACGCACCGCCACGCTAAAGCTAACAACCCATATGTGGAGGGCTTTGAGCAGGATAAGCCAGCGAGCTATATCCAGTACCTCGATGCAAACAACCTGTATGGGTGGGCGATGAGCCAAGCCCTACCTACTTCGGGTATTGAGTGGGTGGAACGGCCTGAGAACCTACAGATCCAGGACCATCCCAATGATGCTTAAACGGGGTATATACTTGAGGTTGACTTGAGGAGTATCCTGCTGAGCTTCATGACGAACACAACGATTACCCCCTAGCGCCGGAGAGGCTTCTTGTACAGAACGAATGGTTGTCAGACTACCAGAAGGATCTCCTAGGTGTATTGGGGAGCACCGGAAATGGAGTTGAAAAGCTGGTGCCCAACCTGCGGAACAAGGAGAAGTATGTGGTACACTACAGGAACCTCAAGCTGTATCTGTCTTTGGGGATGAGACTTACCAAGATTCATCGTGCACTTGTCTTTGACCAAAGTCCCTGGATGGAGCCTTACATTAGGATGAATACAAATCAGCGTAAGGTGGCCACCAGCGACTTTGAGAAGGACCTGTATAAGGTGATGAACAACTCTGTGTTTGGCAAGACTATGGAGAACCTCCGAAGGCGAGTCGACGTTAAGATTGTGCGCTCATCGGAAAAAGAGAAAATACGGAGGCTTGTGGCCAGCCCCGCCTATGCTCGACATAAAGTGTTTGACCATGATCTGGCTGAGCTGCATATGCACAAGACCCGTTAAGTCTTAAACCGTCCGGTGTATGTGGGCATGTGCATTCTAGATCTTTCAAAGCACTTGATGTGTGACTGTTATTATGATACCAAGAAGCCCAGATACGGCAACAACCTTGGCCTGCTATACACAGACACGGAACCGCTGCTTCTCGAGGTCCGTACATCTGACGTGTATGCTGATATGAGGGAGGATGCCCATCTCTTTGACACTAATAACTTTGACCCTTCTGATGCCTTGCACCGTGACAAAAACAAAAAGGTTCTGGGTAAGATGAAGGATGAGTGCGCTGGCTTGCCCATCAAGGAGTACGTTGGTTTGCGCCCTAAGATGTATTCTATCCTGATGTCTGATGAGAGCGAGATGAAAAGAGCTAAGGGTGTGAAGAAGGTGGTGGTGAAGAAGCATCTACGCCACGCTAATTATATGGAGTCTCTCTTCACAAAGAAACAGTTCCGCCATGGGATGAACATGCTTCGTAGTGAGGGTCATAAGCTCTATGGGTTGCACGACAACAAGGTGTCTCTCTCCCCCTTTGACTCAAAGCAGTGGATAGCTGAGAACGGTGCAGACACCCTGGCCTATGGTCACACTAGTTTACCAACAAACTAGCCTCGGCCTCCGAGGCCCCCTTAGGATGAACAAATATCTTGTATAAGCTGCCAAGGGTCAGTAGTATATATAGGGAGGTAGGTGTGCCAGTACCCTGCTACTCACTCTTCCTGGTACAGAAACAATTGGGGGGTGTATTTGTGGGCATGGTCAAACTGGTACTAAAATATGATAAAAATTAGTTAAACTGGTACTACAATGAACATAATGAAAATGATTAACCACACTGGTACTAAAATATGATTAATTGGGGTTAAAATATGCTGAAGTGGGCTATTTATTAGTGTAAAGGGGTGATTCATGATGCTCACAAACAGTAGTAGTATAGGTCGGTGCGCGAGAACCGCCACTCCCTATACTACTCATCGTACCAGCCATACCACCGTCCCATTGAACATCGCACCAGTTATACCACCGTCCCATGGAACATCGCACCAGCCATGCCACTGTCCCATTGAACATCGCACCAGCCATACCACTGTCCCATTGAACATCGCACCAGCCATACCACTGTCCCATTGAACATCACACCAGCCATACCACCGTCCCATTGAACATCGCACCAGCCATACCACCATCCCATTGAACATCGCACCAGCAATACCACCGTCCCATTAAATATCGCACCAGCCATACCACTGTCCCATTGAACATCGCACCAGCCATACCACCGTCACATTGAACAGATCTTGCGTCATACAATCTTCCCATTGAACATAGCTCCTACCATACCGCTGTCCAGCCCGTTATATAGTAATCGATCACAGACTGGGGTGCACTCCGCGCAATTACACACATAACTTCTCGTTTGTCAGCTTATGAGACTCACGGTGAGGCTCGCGTACTCACATAATCATAACGCTCCTGCATCATAATGTCGACCACAAAGGTTGGAGTACGCATCGGCTCTCACCGTTTTGCTATCCTCATTGTATTATTCATTCTAACTACGCCAAGTATTCACATGAACGTTCGTTACAAGCATTTCATTGCCTCGTTCAGGCAGCGCGTTGAACAGAAGCCATGGCAAGATGCCGCCGATGTAAAAGGCTTATTTATCGATGGACTTGCCCAAGCGATGTCACCTATACTCGTATTTCGATCAAAAAGCCGCTTTCCCCTGCATGTTAAATGCGCACCACAGGACCCACCCAATTTGACCAAATAGTTTCATCACATTCCTGGATTACATACGCACCACAGTACCCATTGTGGCACCTTAGAACAGTGATATAATCGGTGACATTGATAACATGTTCAATGTCACAGTCCAATATAAGTAATCATTGAATCTGTTACATTTAGGTAGCATACTTTGTCAATATGGTTCCAGTACATAAGTGTACTTATTGCTGAGCTAAAATAAGCGTCCCCTAGACATATTTCATTGTCTGGCAACGATCTTTTTAAGGGGTATGAATGATGCAATTCATGCCAGGATAATGTTTAATTTACACCTTTCTAACAGTCCTTAGTTGGTATAGCCGCCAGACAAAGCGTAACCAAATAACAATGGCTTAACTATAGTTTGTCATTTGGATTGTCAACCTTAACTGTCTTTGGCCTGCTTAAATTGCCATCATATATGTTAAGTGTACTCTCTTGAGAATATATATTTCCGTACCATCATTAGAAAGTGCTTCATCTCGTGACTGTGTAGATAAAATATTAAGAGTTTTAAATGGATCTGCTAAATCTACTGTCGACAAAATGCATGCTAAGCAGTTTTGGTGTTCTTCCGATCTGCTACAATATAGTCAGCTATGACATTATGTACATATACGTGCTCTACTTCCGGTATCCATACTGTAATTTTTCTCTTTATTTTTATGATAACTGTTAATGAAACCTGCGAAGTTACCTTCTTAAAGGCTCAATATTCATAAAATAGACATTTTCTTTTTTCTGTTTGCATGAGATTACACCCTGGCACTTACATTAACCATTAGTGCGTGTGTGTGTGTGTGTGTGTGTGTGTGTGTGTGTGTGTGTGTGTGTGTGTGTGTGTGTGTGTGTGTGTGTGTGTGTGTGTGTGTGTGTGTGTGTGTGTGTGTGTGTGTGTGATGAAGTTAATTCTGAATGTAACCTTGATTATTATGATTATGATTATGATCAATAATGAGTCATCTGAGTTTCCCAATAGACCTGCAGTTTTACAGATCTATTCGTTTCTGTCGGGTGCGTTCGTCGGTGTAACAAAAGATATGTAAGTTTTGGCAAATCGACTGGCGCATGTATAGTATACATGTGCCGCGCGAAGGGGTATGTTTTTTTTCGGCTTGTACGACGGGTTTTTTGGCCTCATACTTGTACGACGGGGTATGTTGTTCAGCTTCAATCTGTACGACGGCTTATACATTTGCATAATACCTTGTACGATGGGGTATTTTGTTGGCCATTTTGACCTTGTACGACGGGTACGGGTATTCGAGGTCACGCGGCGCTCCCCTATCCAGAATAAGGCCAAGTGCCCCCCCCCCTCCCCCCGGGATTACCCACACCAATTCATGCAGTTACCCAAGAGGTGACAAGATCACGAATCAACAAATATCAACGTTTCGTTGTCGTTGGCTGTAATAGACCATCCCAGAAGTTACACATGGTGTGTTTCAATCACATTTGCATGGTTAGCAACTTACCCGCGGGCACCAACGCTGCCTCTTCCCCTTCTGTATGGCCGATATTGTCACACGCACGAGGTGGCACTTCCATTGATATGTTTCTACTTTCATACTCATCAATCTCTACAGCTTCTGTTTGATCTCTGAGTGTGTTCTTGTAAGTCAGACTTTAATCGAATTAAACAAACGCATAATTTTTGCGTCCAGATCGGGAAGCAGATTACCTTAAGAAAGAGGAAACAGGACACTGTGTCAAGATTGAGTAAAACGGATTTCATTGATGACAGCATGTAAGAGCGACTGAGCGAATGAATGGGTTAAGAAATAAGTGATGAGCCACCAAATGACAATGTGAGTTCGAGTGAGTGAGTTAGTGAGTGAGTGGGTAAGTGAGCGAGTGAGGGAGTGAGTAAGAAGTTAAGTATAAGTGAGCGAGTTAGTGAGTGAGTGACTGGTGAGTGGGTGAGAAATAATGTGTGAGTAAGTGATTGGGTGAGTGAGTGAGTGAGTGAGTGAGTGAGTGAGTGAGTGAGTGAGTGAGTGAGTGAGTGAGTGAGTGAGTGAGTGAGTGAGTGAGTGAGCGAGCGACTTGATACGTGAGTTAGTGAGTTGTTGAGTGGATAGTTAAGTATGGATGAGGAAGTGAGTTGGTGAGTTGTGAGTGGGTACTTAAGTGTGAGTGAGTGAGGGAGTGAGCGAGTTAGTGAGTGAATTAATGAGCAGCTAAGTGGGTAGCTATGTATGAGTGAGGGTCAAGTAAGTCATTGTGATTAACTTAGTATCAGGGCAATAGTCAGTTAATCATTGCGATGAACTTTGAAACAGGACGTGACTTGCCTAGTCATTCCGCTATCTGAACTTTAGCTTCCAACAAATCAGTCGACCACATCGCAATGGTTGGTGTGTTCATACTAACAGGCTGTTGACGATTTTATCTACGTCGGTTCATTGCGCAATTGGAAAACATTTCATGGAAAACGTAAGCGAGAGTACATGCAGCAGAGTTTTGAAACAAGCCCTTCAATAAACGACAATATTAAACACTCGAGCGAATGAGCAGCAGAGGCTATCGTGAATAGCTGAATAAATTACGCAACAAGAGCAACATGTTACCATAGGGATAGGCCTAAACGCTCGATATTTTGCACTCTTACCTAGAAATATATCATGCCAAACAAACGAAGAGCCTGGCCCTCATTCGTCACGTAAGCTTCATCTCTGTTTATCATCCAAAGAATTCAGAGAATTCTACCACATAAACAGCTTTTATTATTATACCACTCTTTAACCCTTCCATATTTGGAATATGGCCTTGTCTTATGGGGCGATACAATCATATGTTTAAAAAAATTCATTCATCAAAAGAAAGCAGTACGAGCCATAAACAATGCTACTTACAATGCACACTGACATACTCTATTCGCGCAATCCAATATTCTGAAGCTCCCCGATTTAACTACTTTACATATTGCAAAATACTATCACCGCATGCTTATAACACAAGTAGTACGGACCTTCCATTCGTATTAAACAAGGGATACCTACAAACAGGGCACAATATATGGAATTCAATACTGTCATCTATACAATCTCAAACAAATCTGAAATGATTCACTAGGCTTTACAACAAACAGTTACCTACAGCCATGTAAGAAGTGGCGGGGTTTACAACTTACCCGTTTTTTATAATTGCTTTCTCTTTCCTACACGAAAATGAATATTATTATTATGTAACGTAAGTCGTGGACGTCAGTAGAGAGTCTCGCCTTCTACTTTTCAAGTTCGTCACGGCCTCTTGACGAAGGAAACCACACCACTCTGAGCGCATACTGTAAACATTCCTTTGGTGCTAGTTACTTTGTGTCCTCAAGCTCTCTTTCTTTTTCTTTCTTTCTTTCTTTCTTTCTTTCTTTTTCTTTCTTTCTTTCTTTCTTTCTTTCTTTCTTTCTTTCTTTCTAAGATCAGGGACTACACTTTCTGAAACCGAACAAGCAGAAATTCTTTGTGCAAGTTCATATCTAATCTAGGGTATCTTCATAGCAGGTATCACTACACATAGCGCTGTACACGCCACGGTAATATTTCCTTGAGTTAGCCAAATCATTGTCAATCTATCATGGCCCGGACAGCACGATTTCTTTAATACATTTGATCGCTTGTAAAATCATCAATTTACGTGCGATGGTAATGGAAATTGGTTAATTGTGGTTGCCAAAAATCCATGATAACTTGGTCAATGATGGGCCATCTTTAAAAATTTTTAACTTCCAGATACAGTTCGCCAAGTTCTCCCATGTACCTATAGGCCCCCTTCGTTAGACGGTCAGATAGAGAGCGTGGTAAATACTGAGAGGGAGATTACAGAAAGGACACACTATGTTAGAGGGTCAGATAGAGGGTGCAGACAATTCCGAGAGGGAGATGACAGAGGAGACGAATTATGATAGATGGTCATATAGATAGCGCCGTCAATACTGAGAGGAAGATCACATAGGGGACGCGTTATGTTAGAGGGTCAGATAGAGAGCGTGGTCAATACTGACAGAGCAAGAATAAATCTGCACAGAAACCAGTTTAACAGGTAGTCAGCGAGAGTGTGATAGTAGAAAGTAAATTGTCTAAACGGAATGTGTTGAACAAATGGTGTAAACGTTTTTCACGTCCTCACAAGTCCATGACAGTCGGGACCTCGTCGTTTACAAGGCTTGAACAGAGAGACGAAGCCTGCTGACGTAGAGCTTATAATGAATATGGCCGCTGCTGAGATACTTTTTGTAATAGAAAAGTATTAAACTGTTTACGCCCTCAAACGGTCGCCTGGTGTGCTTGAAAGGGGACAACGCTGGGCGAGTTAACCGCAAGGGGATTTTTCAAACTCAAAAGGAATGAAGGGAGTAGGCACTTAGAGCGATGTTGTTTGCTTCATTCAAAAGTCCATGACCAATGGGACCATCGCTCACCTGACATGAATAGGGGCGTAGTTATCAACTGACATTAACGACTTATATCACATAATTAATGCAGATGCAGCTGAAAACTAGTCATGACTTCTTGCAGTCCGTCTTTTGTTGGGCGTAGTATATTTTTCAGCGAAAGTTAGATATATCGAGTGCTTAGGCCCAACCTTTGGGATAGAATGGAACTTTTATTTCGTATGTTATTCAACTATTCATGTTTGTCTACAGAGCGCATTCAATCGAGACTAATATATTTGGCGGAAATCCGGTTATGAAAAGGGGTGTTCGTGACGCTCTTGGTAGCTCCTCTTTTTGCCTCGTCTAGGGCGTATCAGAGCTAGCACGAGAAAGGTAAAAGTTAATCACATCTTTACATTCTACGTTCATGTGGATGGACTGCTTAACAAGGGTCTAAAAGAGGAAAAGACAACAGTAGCTATGACGTCAAATAAAGACAGGCAGCTGAAATACGACGATGGATGGTCAAGTCCGACCTCATCCACATACCAGGTGCCTGTATGGGAGCCTCCCGAAGTACGCCGACCGACAGCTCCGGATGCGAGTCAGCACCTGTCAAATCCAACTGATCGAGTGAATAGGGGCGTAGTTTCATCAGATCAAGGACCCAGAGATGAGCGGTACACAACATTAGAATGTGGCAAGTCCCATCTTGGATACACTGGTAACGCTGGACACGCAGCCGGGACTCCTGTCATACAAAAGAGCCAAGGGAAGACATTCCTACGGAGGTCCTTTGGTTATAGCCATCATAGTGATTGTATTGGCAGTAGTGGCTGGTGTGTTCGCTTACGTGTTCGGAACATTGTTGAACAAAAACAACGAAGCGGACACTCCCAGCACTGCAGCGTCTACACAGAATCCTGTAAGTCACATACTAAGTACTACTACACCTAATGAACGATTCCCCGGCGGTCCTATTACAACCGGAAGCTGTGTCGGTATGACCCCGCCCATCCCGCGGAATGGCGCAACTGCATGTCTCGAGTTTTTCGATTCACCGATATGCTATACCTTCTGTGACGCCCAATGGGATATTGGTTCATCGTTTGTCACATATAACATGTTATCTTGCTCATTTGGGTCTTGGTTTCCGAATGAAGACGATGTCCTACATTGCAGCGTCCCTGCTGGCTCCTCTCAGCGACTGGGACCTCTCTTCTACTACCAAAACCCATGCAATTCTTCAGAAAGTATAATGGAAATGCAAACTAACTATGTGACAGCATTTAGGTCGACGGCATATAATACGTATTGTAACTTCGGATCGTGTGACGCGAATCGGGTTGATGTTTACTGTTAATCACTGAACTGAGATAAAAGCCACTTCGTTATTGTGAATACGTTCAGCTGTGGTGTATTCATCTTGTAAACCACTTTCCCTACCACTTTCGATATTGCACCAGATAATACTAAGTCAATTATTCAAGAGGAGTTGTTCTACCGCGAAGTAGCATGGTATAGCTCTTGCAGAGAAGGCAGGATTCGCAATGATAAACTGCGAATCTAGACCTCGATTGAAGGTTTCTCTAACATTGTGCTTAGGACTTAAGCGAGGGACAGAACTAATAACATCAAGTGCTTTATGCCTTATCTTCGAGCCTTGTTTGCAAACCGTGCATCAGTTCAGAGTCACAGAAAGCAACAGTTTGTGTGCCTTGCAGACATCAATGGTTATATGCATCGCCTACACTGCATAGAAACTGTTTCCATTTTTGTTTTTTGGAAGCCGTTGTTGGATATATATTGTTGTGATTTATCCTGATTGTGTACATAGGTCATTAATGTGAGTAGGGGACATGTAATTGGATCCGTATTTATGTGAAACATGATGTAGGATTCTGCAGTTTGCAAATTGATTTTATTGTACATTAGTACTGTTTATCCATCCCTGGTAGATAAAAATTGCATTACCCGATTTTGAACGGGACTATTTGTTGCAATACATATTTGTTACATTTACTGTAGAACGACGTTATGATGGCTATGGTAAACGAAGACCACACAGATCCGTTATGCATTCAAAAACATTTCACGGAATACTTACCTCCAAAACGATGGTTCACTTGTGTTATATGTATATTTTCTTCTTGGGGTGAGATCAGAAACGGGCGCGAGGCAACCGTGCATAACTGTCATGCCGAGATGCTATATCAGCGCATTATGACCAGTCGTTTGGCGGGGCTTGCAACCAAACAGCAGCTGCAACAAAAAGCAATCCCGAGGCAGAGTTACGCGGTCAAAAAAGATCTCGGCAGATAACCGACACGTTTTAGAGCTTCAAATAAATGCTCGCCTTATCATTTCTGATGCAAATAGCTTCTGACAGGGGACAATTGTGTAATGCGAACGATGGGCACATATCAAGATTTAATCTCAAATTAGGTCAACCATCTAAGTAATGAAATGGGTGGGAAAGGTTTCCCAGTAATAATACATTTAGGAGCTGTTCGTGTTGTACCAAATGCTATGTGTGTGAGGATGATAATAGAAACTAGCAGTCACCCCCGTATAAACGCAGTGTATTGGAAACAACTCTCATGTGTTATATATTTTTGGCTCGTCTCTCAAGTAAAGAGAAAAAAAGCATTTGCTCTTTGTGGAATTTAGTAGACTATTGGACCGGTGCTTTCTTGAGGAAAAAACCCGGCCTATTTGGCAGCTTTGATGATGCGTAAACTTTCGTTTTGGCAGATTAAGCCCTCCACAATAAGATGCATTTTGCACAAGAAGATGTGCAACTGTATTAAATAACGGCAGAACATGGCTGGATTTAATGTGCGTTTTGAGTTTCCAAGATCCCACAAACACCATTTACACAACAACATCTACGAACAATTTCTATTTCAAAGTGTTGTCCAAAATAAGACCACTTTCTTTGAAGGAATCTTACCTTGCAACAGACGGCTTAAGTAAAGTGGGTTTTTTTCGAAGAGCAGTGCTTTCAGGCAATGTTTGTCAGTTCAATATTCCAGCATATGTATTTGCGTGCGCAGAAAATTTGTTGCGTGAGATATATATATCATCCCGACTTATTAATATACAGGTTTCACTCAGGTAAGTCTGTTTGGTTCCATGTGAATGGTTATTTCATATTGGATAGTCGATACCAGTATGTGACATTATGTATAAATTGGTGATGAATGTGAGTTATTTTGGTGAGATAATGACTGATGTAAGACCGGATGTGACACAACGTTTGGAAGTTGGTATTGAACGTCTCGATGATATTCGACGTGTTGTGCTCTTGATTTCCAGCTAATGTAGATTTCTTAGCGTTTTTTGTCTCGAGAAATGTTGAGCTACCCAATGCAAGTTCTTGTGGATATGTTACTGAATACCAGTTCTAAAAAAGGCTCAATACTATTGAGTTCGGAGGTTAGTTCCCGCATCGGGGCTTCATTGTACCAAGTGGGCGACCTAGTATCAGAGCCATCTTTATCCATCACGGCGAGATATGACCACGTAGTTGAAAACGACGTCCACCCACCATGTTGTATTTCATTTTGTTGATCACTGTGTGGTATTTAGAGAAGCAGATTTCGACATAAATAACAAATAGTTTATAGCTCCACTAAGAGGGTTCACTTCGAGTGGCTCTGTGGTGATCGTTTCCCTAATTATAATACACTGTAATCTTTATATGGCGCTACCGCTAACAAAAGCACATGAAAATACCGGGCTGACGTCACTGCGATAGATGACGGTGGGATGGTAACTATCAGGACGATTGTGATGTTAAGGCAGCCATTACTCATTTGACACATGAAAAATGTCTAGAAAGTGTGGGGGACGGGGGTGGTTTTACTTTTTGGAGTACGATGTAATTTGTTGGTCTAAGATTATTGATTTATCGGGTATATATCTTTCAAGTCCATGCAGATTTTTCAAAAGAATGTGATCTTATTAAAGAATTCAAGTTCGTCACAGTGTTAACACACCCACAATGTTGACGGTAAGTTCGTACTCATTGTAGAATTTATGGGTTAAGCAGCTTGTTTACTTTATATGGCTCAACGAGTGCCGCTATATAAAACTATTTAAAGTTTTCTAGTTTATTCACAGCCTTTGCGGGTTTCGCTCATTGGAAATCTACATCCGCCTCAGTGTAGTAGTCTTCGTATTCATGCCATGCCCTCTGTCAGGGTTTTCACGGTCACTGCGTTCAAACGCTTTCTACCTTGGCACCATAAAATAGATTTGGCGGAGATCCGGTTCTTAAAAGGGGTGTACGATACGCTCTCGGTACCTCCTTTTCGTGTCTCGCCAGCAGCGTAATAGAGCTAGCACGAGAAGGACCAAAGCAAATCACATTTTACATTCTACGTTCATGTGGATGGACTGATTATCAAGGGTCAAAAAGAGAAAAAGACACCAGAAGTTATGACGTCAACTAACGATGGACAACCGGAATATGACGATGGATGGTCAAGTCCGACCCCAGCCACATCCGAGGTACTTGTACCGGAGCCTCCCGAAGTACGCCGACCGACAGCTTCGGGTGCGAGTCAGCACCTGTCCAATCCAAATGCGCAGGGAGTGGGAGACTACCTTAATCCGAGACCTGCTGCCGTTAAGAATAATATAGGTGAGAATGTGGGCGTTTTTGACACACACAGTACGGCTTCCCATGAGGAGTATGCTGACATAACTGACCCTGTTTCGAATGAGGAATATTTAATCCTATCGGACGGCGGTGAGCATTATGAAAAGATTCCTGACGACTTGCCTCACGCACTCGAAAACAACTCCTCCCACCCTCCGTCTTCAGAAACATACACTGGTTTACGTGTATCGAAATCGACGGTACCTATATATGACGAATTGTCACCGAGGTCACCTGAAGTCAAACAAGTGCGTACACTTCCTTCCCCCTTTGATCGAGTGAATAGGGGCGTAGTGTCGTCAGATCAAGGACCGGGAGATGAGAGTTACACAACATTAGAATGTGGCAAGTCCCATCTTGGATACACTGGTAACGCTGGACACGCAGCCGGGACTCCTGTCGTACCACGGAGCCAAGGGAAGACATTCTTGTGGAGGTCCTTGGGTATAGCCATCATAGTGATTGTATTGGCAGTAGTGGCTGGTGTGCTCGCCTACGTGTTCGGAACATTGTTGAACAAAAACAACGAAGCGGAAACACCTATCACTGCAGTGTCTACACAGAATCCTGGAAGTCACATACTAAGTACTACTACACCTAATGAACGATTCCCCGGCGGTCCTATTGCAACCGGAAGCTGTGTCGGTATGACCCCGCCCATCCCGCGGAATGGCGCAACTGCATGTCTCGAGTTTTTCGATTCACCGATATGCTATACCTTCTGTGACGCCCAATGGGATATTGGTTCACCTTATGTCACATATAACATGTTATCTTGCTCATTTGGGTCTTGGTCACCGAATGAAGACGATGTCCTACATTGCAGCGTCCCTGCTAGCTCAACTCAGCGACTGGGACCTCTCTTCTACTACCAAAACCCATGCAATTCTTCGGAAGGTATAATGGAAATACAAACTAACTATGTGTCAGTATTTAGATCGTCGGCATATAATACGTATTGTAACTTCGGATCGTGTGACGTGAATCGGGTTACTGTTTATTGTTAACCACTGAACTGAGATCAATGTCACTTCGTTACTGTGAATACGTTCAGCTATGCTATATTCATCTTGAAAACCGCTATCCCGACAACTTCCGGTATTGCGCCAGGTAATAATACTAAGTCAATTATTCAATAGGAGTTGTTCTACCGCGAAGTAGCATGGTATAGCTCTTGCAGAGAAGGCAGAATTCGCAATGATAAACTGCGAATCTAGACCTCGATTGAAGGTTTCTCTAACATTAAGCTTACGAATTATGACAGGGTCAGAACTAATAAAATCAAGTGCTTTATGCCTTATCTTCGAGCCTTGTTTGCAAACCGTGCATCAGTTTAGAGTCACAGAAAGCAACAGTTTGTGTGCCTTGCAGACATCAATGGTTATATGCATCGCCTACACTGCATAGAAACTGTTTCCATTTTTGTTTTTTGGAAGCCGTTGTTGGATATATATTGTTGTGATTTATCCTGATTGTGTACATAGGTCATTAATGTGAGTAGGGGACATGTAATTGGATCCGTATTTATGTGAAACATGATGTAGGATTCTGCAGTTTGCAAATTGATTTTATTGTACATTAGTATTGTTTATTCACACCCCACACCCGGTGAAAATGTAAAATTAACCAATTTTTACATTGTATAATAAAAGAGAAGGGAAGAAACTGGGACTCTCTGTTGTAATACATATTTGATGCATAAACTGAAGAACGACGTTTCGATGGTTATGGTATATGAAGACCCGTTTTGCAATACAGAATACACATATTTCAAGGAATAGTTGCACATTGGCGATGCATACTTAGGCCAGAGAACTCGCTGAACCCAGAAACGCAATTCGTTACAAACAGCGGCATACAAATATGCCATTAGTGATAAGCTACCCCAGCAAATACCACATGTCCTTGAATACTACGGGTGGCTGGATGGCCGACCCCTTTGCACTTCTTGGCGACATATGTCCATTTTGATGTCCTGAGGAGCTGAACAATGTTCTAGGTGAGATACTGGATCAAAAAGTTTGCATTGATCGTCTTGATAGTATATCATGCTGCTTTCTTGATTTCCAGCGAATATTGGTTTATTTGCGTTTTATATCTACCCAATGTAAGCCCTTGCTGGTATGTTACTGCATAGAAGTTCCCAAATAGGGTCAATACTATTGAGCTGGGAGATCAGTTCCCACAACAGGGCTTCATTGTCCCAAGTAGACAATGGCGCCATCCTCGCATCACAACCACCCTCATACATCACGGTCGAGATATCACTTCGTTGTTGCAAACTACGTCCACCCACCAAGTTGTATTTCATTTTGTTGATCACTGTGTGGTAGTTTGGTAAGTAGATTTCGACATAAATATTCAAATTACCCTCTTTTATGTTAGTCAGCCAAACATATACTGGAAGATTTTGATGTTTAAATTTGGGTCGGGTTGGCATGCAGGTTGTAGAAGATGTGAAACGAACTTAAATTGAAGGGATTTATGTTCCATTTTAACAATAATGTGATTCTCGTGATGGTAACTGTCAGGACGATTGTGATGTAAAGGCAGCCATTACTCACTAGACATAAATATGTTGCCCAGACAGTGAAGGGGTGTGGGGGCAGGTATTAGTTTTTGTTCTACAATATAATTTGTTTGTCTAAGATTATTGATTCACCCGTTATATTGCTTTCATATCCATGCTGATTTTCGTCAGAGGGTAAGCACATCAACCATACTGACGATAAGTTCGCACTCAGAAGGGTTAAGAAGCTTGTGTACCTTATATGGCTCAACGAGTGACGCTATATAAAATATTTAAAGTTTATCATCATCATCATCATCATCATCATCATCATCATCATCATCATCATCATCATCATCATCATCAGCATCATTATCATCATTTTCATCATCATCATCATGATCATCATCATCATCATCATCATCATCTTCAGGCGCATACACTGGTGTTCGTGTATCGAAATCAGCCTCATCTATACATGACGAATTGTCACCGAGGTCACCTGAAGTCAAACAAGTGCGTGCACTTCCTTCCCCCAATGATCGAATGAATAGGGGCGTAGTGTCGTCAGATCAAGGACCCAGCGATGAGAGTTTCACAATATCAGAATATTAGTACAGCTTATGAACCATTCCCCAACCGGAAGCAGTGTCGTTATGACCCCGTTCATCCCGCGGAATGGCGCAACTGCATGTCTGGAATTGTTCAATTCACCGATATGCTATTCCTTCTGTAGGCGCCCAGTGGGATATTGGTTCATCGTGAGTCACATATAACAGATTTCATTGCTCATTTGGGTCTTGGTCACATAGTGAGTCGAGATCCTACATTGCAGCGTCCCTGCTAGCTCCACTCAGCGACTGGGACCTCTCTTCTACTACCAAAACCCATGCAATTCTTCGGAAGGTATAATGGAAATACAAACTAACTATGTGTCAGAATTTAGGTTGTATTTGCTGTAAACCACAGAATTGAGAACTGAGATAAATGTCACTTCCGTGATGACGTATACGTTCACTTTCGGTAACCTGGGAATATAGACCTTGATGGGCGGATTAATAATAAGGGCTTTGTGCATTATCTCCGAGCCGAGATTTCAAACCGTGCGTCACTTTGAAGTCATAGAAAGCACTTGGTTTATGTGCCTTGCAGACATCAATAGCACTTTATATGCATCTCCCACACTACATGGAACATGTTTCCATTTTTGTTTTTTTCGGAAACTGTTGTTGGATATATATTGTTGTCATTTATCCAGATTGTGTAAATATGTCAAAAATGAGAGTAGGTAATTGTGGGCCGGGACAATAGCCGTTGTATGTAATTGGATCTGTATTTATGCAGAACATGATGTATGATTGTGCAGTTTGCAAATCGATTTAATTGTACATAAGAACTGTTTATCCATCCCCGGTAGAAAAAAAATAGCATTGCCCGATTTTGAACGGAACTCTATGTTGCAACACATATTTGCTACATTTACTGAAGAACGACGTTATGATGGCTATGGCAAACAAAGACCACACAGATCCGTTATGCATACAAGATTATTTCACGGAATACTTATCTCCAAAACGATGGTTCACTTGTGTTATATGTGCATTTTCTTCTTGGGGTGAGATCAGAAACGGGCGCGAGACAATCGTGCATAACTGTCATGCCGAGATGTTATGTCAGCGCATTATGACCAGTCGTTTGGCGGGGCTGGCGACCACACAGCAGCTGCAACAAAAGCCAATCTTGAGGCAGAGTTACGTGGTCAAAAAATATTTCGGCAAATAACCGACACGGTTTAAAGCTTCAAAAAACTCAGGCGGTATCGACTGAAAACAAAAAACTAGCCAACTGTTTAGACCATCTTGTATCCACCAGTCCGATTAAAAACAAACACAATATCTATTATAGCAATAGTTTCCTATTTCTAATGTGCATAATGATTACATGTCATTTAAGGATTTCCCGGTTGCATCGGCATCGTAGACGGGACTCTTGTCAAGATACAGGCCCCTACATTACATGAGGTCTCGTATGTGTGTCGTAAGAACTACCATGCCATCAACTGCCAGGTAAATGAAATTTTATCTCTGAATATATATAGCAATTGTGTCCGAGTTTAAACAGTACAATGCTAAAAAAATAGGTGTTAAACTGTTTTTTGTGTAGGTTGTGTGCGATGCAAACCTTAAACTGATCAATGTTGTGGCAAAATGGACTGGATCCGTCCATGATTCCAGAATATTCAGAATGTCAGACCTTTGCCAAATGTTGGAAGGTGGTAAGCATATACAAGTCATAACAATACTCTGATGTATTTAAATTACAAAATTTAATAAAAGTAAGTAGAATATATGGTATTTATTCAAACATGACAAATTATAAAAATTGCTTTGATTTATATAAAAATGCATGTCAACATGTTGGACAGCTCATTGTAGATTCTGGATATGCTCTGAGGTCATTTCTGTTCACTCCGTACCTAGCACCAGCAACACTAGCTGAAAATCGTTACAATGTGGCTCTAAAAAAAACCAGGGTATTGGTCGAGCAGGCAATTGGACTGCTTAAACGAAGGTTTGCCTGCCTACACCTGGAGCTGCGATTTGCTCCTGAGAAGTGTGCTCTTATTTTTGTAACATGTGCAATGTTGCATAATCATGCAATTGAGAGAAGGGAATACCTCCCTGAGGAGGCTAACAATGCTTATGTTCCCCAGGATGATAATGCAATTGATGTGCCTTTGAACATTGCTGCTGCAAGAGCAAGAACATTGTTTGTGAATACGCATTTCGCATTTCGGTTGATATCTTATTCAATGTTTCTTGTGATTTCCACTTTAAACTGAACATAATCATGTTATCATGTCAATGCATTGTATATTGTTGCATTGTTGAATTTCAATTCATTGTCCACCACACCTGTTATATCATCTTCACTGTTATGTACTTTTGTCAGGATTATCAATTACAACACAAAATGAAAGGGAATTACTTTTTATTTTTGATTTTCAACTCGTAGTAAGTTTTTTTCAATTTCAGAACGTCAATTTCCAGGTCAACCTTAGCCATTTGTTTTTTAAGATAATCGGCCTCTAACTGAAGCACTTGTATGTTTAGATCCCCGACAACTTTCCGCTTGCGACCTCTTGGTGCACCTTTTACAATAATAACACACACAACAGAGAAATAAGGGAATTATTGATTGATCTATATATGACTGATTGCTAAGTAGTATTATATGTACCACTGCTTCCATAAAGTAAAGACCCACCTTGCTTAGCCTCTGTAATGTCCTTGGCCTGAGGTAGAAGTAAATCACAGGGATTCTGTTTATCATTGCCTGTATCTATATTTCTGTTTACTATATTACACACACACATGATTTCAAATTCATATATAAAATTAATAATAAAACGGAATAAATGGTGATCGCCACAAATATATTATTACCTTCTTGGATGATAGCTCCTGTGGGGATAGCTGCAGCACAACAAACACACAAGAAGGGATTTATCAGACAAATAAAATAGCATGTGCAATTAACAGTTAACTGTAAAATTGATTATTAACATTTTAAACATTCAATCGGGTTTTTGATTTTACAGACCTTGCTCAGATAAACTAGAAGTTACTGGGAGACATGCCACAGCTGTAACAGTCATAAAGATAAAAAAACCATTAAAGATTGTCATTCACAAACATATGCAAAACAAATTGCTGATTAGGTGAAAAAAACCACCAACTTTCAAATCCAGGGAAGCCTTCAACTGTTGGCAAACCCTGGATCATGCTGATAAATACTTCTTCAGCAAGGGTCGGTCGTATCATTGGTCCTCCCCCAGTTCTCCTTGCTTCGTCATGTTTGGCCTTCGCTACACAAATGATGCAATGAAAAATATTAGTGAAGACTGATATTTATAATTAAGTAATTATCAGCATTACATAGATATTTTTAAAATAATTACTTCTTGTCTTTATATTAGAGTATTTTTTTCTGCACTGTTCAACAGATCGAAAGGTGGAGCTGACTCCTTGACTGGAAAAAAAATAAAGTAGTATGAATGAAATAGACATTTTGAGTCAACAATTATGAATATGAGCTCAAAAAATGAGTGGGATAAATTGATGCTTTGTTGATGAAAAGAGTAACTAATAAACCTTGCTAGCATTGAGTTATCATTCAAGTAAGATCTTCGGTGCTAGGTTTTTGTCACGAAAAAACATTACGGGGGAGTATTGTCATATATAATGTATGATAGTGTCCGACGACAGATTTTGTTTATAAACAAAGCATCATACATTATGATTAGACCTCGACTACTAAAAATATTATTTGACAATATGCACAGCTTACCGAGTTGGTCATAATGGTTCATAGTGGTTATTCTGTGGTTATAAATGTATCGAAAACTCGCCTATTTATTGCTAAAATAACTTCGTTTCATGCCTGGATCTTGTCGCCTTACATAAATTAACCGAAATCCGGCCTTCGATTACCTCCTCTCTCTCTCGAACAGCCTCCATTAATAACAACTCTTCTCGCTCGGACCAATTCCCTGATCGTTGCTTGGCAGCCATTTTCGCTTTTGCCGTCTGCTTGGCGTATATATACAGTGGTTGCGCCCAAAAAATCGTCAAATAGTTCCATTCGTACAAAAATAGTTCGTTTTGGCTGTTTGCCAGCACTGAGCTGGCGGTCTCAGCTGAGTCCTCTAAAAATGGGCTTAGTGGATACGCTTGAGTTCGCGGACTTAGCTTAGCACGCCGACTCAAGTTAAAGAGACTGTTCAGCCACATATAAGGCTATCAGGGATCATTTCGTTATTACATTACTACGATTAACGCAGACGTAAGTTATGACATCTTCTAATTTGTGCCGCCGAGTTTACATGATGGAAGTTATGTTGATAAGTTTTTAACATTATTATTTGACTGGAAATATTCATGATATACTGTGGAGATCTGTTTTATTCAGTTATGTCGTTCCATCGATAACGGTGCCTCCCTAAAACCATGAACTACACGAATGTGAGCTGTAAATCATAACGCGCTCTGAATTTACCTCGCTAACGATGTGTATTCTTCCGCTTTAGTTACATAATGTAGATTTAATAAAATCTTCACTCATACAAGTTGTGGGCATAATTGTGCACACATTAGACCGACAAGCAGGAAGGGTAATGTCCGACAACATAAATGGCAACAGCCGAAGTAAGGATCTTTTTTCTGAGACCACAGCGCCGCGTAGCGACTGAAAGTCTGAAAATGTAATATTTTTGGTTTCCAAGGTGCTGTTACCAAGCAGCTTGCTAGGCAACCACTTTCCTTATATGGGGCTGAAGTCTCTTTAAGACGACTCAAGTTAAGATTCTTTATGGATACGGCCCCAGGACGATTGTGATGTTAAGGCAGCCATTACTCATTTGACATATGAAGAATGTCTAGAAAGTGTGGGGGAC
Organism: Urechis unicinctus; assembly: GCA_034190875.2. Taxonomy (NCBI): domain Eukaryota; kingdom Metazoa; phylum Annelida; class Polychaeta; order Xenopneusta; family Urechidae; genus Urechis; species Urechis unicinctus. The sequence continues at coordinate 26,411,781 of CM067349.1, forward strand.
GGGGGTGGTTTAACTTTTTGGAGTACGATGTAATTTGTTGGTCTAAGATTATTGATTTATCGGGTATATATCTTTCAAGTCCATGCAGATTTTTCAAAAGAATGTGATCTTATTAAAGAATTCAAGTTCGTCACAGTGTTAACACACCCACAATGTTGACGGTAAGTTCGTACTCATTGTAGAATTTATGGGTTAAGCAGCTTGTTTACTTCATATGGCTCAACGAGTGCCGCTATATAAAACTATTTAAAGTTTTCTAGTTTATTCACAGCCTTTGCGGGTTTCGCTCATTGGAAATCTACATCCGCCTCAGTGTAGTGGTCTTCGTATTCATGCCATGCCCTCTGTCAGGGTTTTCACGGTCACTGCGTTCAAACGCTTTCTACCTTGGCACCATAAAATAGATTTGGCGGAGATCCGGTTCTGAAAAGGGGTGTACGATACGCTCTCGGTACCTCCTTTTCGTGTCTCGCCAGCAGCGTAATAGAGCTAGCACGAGAAGGACCAAAGCAAATCACATTTTACATTCTACGTTCATGTGGATGGACTGATTAACAAGGGTCAAAAAGAGAAAAAGACACCAGTAGTTATGACGTCAACTAACGATGGACAACCGGAATATGACGATGGATGGTCAAGTCCGACCCCAGCCACATCCGAGGTACTTGTACCGGAGCCTCCCGAAGTACGCCGACCGACAGCTTCGGGTGCGAGTCAGCACCTGTCCAATCCAAATGCGCAGGGAATGGGAGACTACCTTCATCCGAGACCTGCTGCCGTTAAGAATAATATAGGTGAGAATGTGGGCGTTTTTGACACACACAGTACGGCTTCCCATGAGGAGTATGCTGACATAACTGACCCTGTTTCGAATGAGGACTATTTAATCCTATCGGACGGCGGTGAGCATTATGAAAAGATTCCTGACGACTTGCCTCACGCACTCGAAAACAACTCCTCCCACCCTCCGTCTTCAGAAACATACACTGGTTTACGTGTATCGAAATCGACGGTACCTATATATGACGAATTGTCACCGAGGTCACCTGAAGTCAAACAAGTGCGTACACTTCCTTCCCCCTTTGATCGAGTGAATAGGGGCGTAGTGTCGTCAGATCAAGGACCGGGAGATGAGAGTTACACAACATTAGAATGTGGCAAGTCCCATCTTGGATACACTGGTAACGCTGGACACGCAGCCGGAACTCCTGTCGTACCACGGAGCCAAGGGAAGACATTCTTGTGGAGGTCCTTGGGTATAGCCATCATAGTGATTGTATTGGCAGTAGTGGCTGGTGTGCTCGCCTACGTGTTCGGAACATTGTTGAACAAAAACAACGAAGCGGAAACACCTATCACTGCAGCGTCTACACAGAATCCTGGAAGTCACATACTAAGTACTACTACTCCTAATGAACGATTCCCTGGCTGTCCTACTACAACCGGAAGCTGTGTCGGTATGACCCCGCCCATCCCGCGGAATGGCGCAACTGCATGTCTCGAGTTTTTCAATTCACCGATATGCTATACCTTCTGTGACGCCCAATGGGATATTGGTTCACCTTATGTCACATATAACATGTTATTTTGCTCATTTGGGTCTTGGTCACCGAATGAAGACGATGTCCTACATTGCAGCGTCCCTGCTAGCTCAACTCAGCGACTGGGACCTCTCTTCTACTACCAAAACCCATGTAATTCTTCGGAAGGTATAATTGAAATACAAACTAACTATGTGTCAGTATTTAGATCGTCGGCATATAATACGTATTGTAACTTCGCATCGTGTGACGTGAATCGGGTTACTGTTTATTGTTAACCACTGAACTGAGATCAATGTCACTTCGTTACTGTGAATACGTTCAGCTATGCTATATTCATCTTGAAAACCGCTATCCCGACAACTTCCGGTATTGCGCCAGATAATACTAAGTCAATTATTCAAGAGGAGTTGTTCTACCGCGAAGTAGCATGGTATAGCTCTTGCAGAGAAGGCAGAATTCGCAATGATAAACTGCGAATCTAGACCTCGATTGAAGGTTTCTCTAACATTAAGCTTACGAATTATGACAGGGTCAGAACTAATAAAATCAAGTGCTTTATGCCTTATCTTCGAGCCTTGTTTGCAAACCGTGCATCAGTTTAGAGTCACAGAAAGCAACAGTTTGTGTGCCTTGCAGACATCAATGGTTATATGCATCGCCTACACTGCATTTTTGTTTTTTGGAAGCCGTTGTTGGATATATATTGTTGTGATTTATCCTGATTGTGTACATAGGTCATTAATGTGAGTAGGGGACATGTAATTGGATCCGTATTTATGCGAAACATGATGAAGGATTCTGCAGTTTGCAAATTGATTTTAATTTACATTGATATTGTTTATTCACACCCCACACCCGGTAAAAATGTAAAATTAACCAATTTTTACATTGTATAATAAAAGAGAAGGGAAGAAACTGGGACTCTCTGTTGTAATACATATTTGATGCATAAACTGAAGAACGACGTTTCGATGGTTATGGTATATGAAGACCCGTTTTGCAATACAGAATACACATATTTCAAGGAATAGTTGCACATTGGCGATGCATACTTAGGCCAGAGAACTCGCTGAACCCAGAAACGCAATTCGTTACAAACAGCGGCATACAAATATGCCATTAGTGATAAGCTACCCCAGCAAATACCACATGTCCTTGAATACTACGGGTGGCTGGATGGCCGACCCCTTTGCACTTCTTGGCGACATATGTCCATTTTGATGTCCTGAGGAGCTGAACAATGTTCTAGGTGAGATACTGGATCAAAAAGTTTGCATTGATCGTCTTGATAGTATATCATGCTGCTTTCTTGATTTCCAGCGAATATTGGTTTATTTGCGTTTTATATCTACCCAATGTAAGCCCTTGCTGGTATGTTACTGCATAGAAGTTCCCCAATAGGGTCAGTACTATTGAGCTAGGAGATCAGTTCTCGCAACAGGGCTTCATTGTACCAAGTAGACAATGGCGCCATCCTCGCATCACAACCACCCTCATACATCACGGTCGAGATATCACTTCGTTGTTGCAAACTACGTCCACCCACCAAGTTGTATTTCATTTTGTTGATCACTGTGTGGTAGTTTGGTAAGTAGATTTCGACATAAATATTCAAATTACCCTCTTTTATGTTAGTCAGCCAAACATATACTGGAAGATTTTGATGTTTAAATTTGGGTCGGGTTGGCATGCAGGTTGTAGAAGATGTGAAACGAACTTAAATTGAAGGGATTTATGTTCCTTTTTAACAATAATGTGATTCTCGTGATGGTAACTGTCAGGACGATTGTGATGTAAAGGCAGCCATTACTCACTAGACATAAATAGGTTGCCGAGACCGTGAAGGGGTGTGGGGGCAGGTATTAGTTTTTGTTCTACAATATGATTTGTTTGTCTAAGATTATTGATTCACCCGTTATATTGCATTCATATCCATGCAGATTTCCGTCAGAGGGTAAGCACATCAACCACACTGACGATAAGTTCGCACTCAGAAGGGTTAAGAAGCTTGTGTACCTTATATGGCTCAACGAGTGACGCTATATAAAATATTTAAAGTTTATCATCATCATCATCATCATCATCATCATCATCATCATCATCATCATTATCATCATCATCATCATCAACATCATTATCATCATTTTCATCATCATCATCATCATCATCATCATCATCATCATCATCATCTTCAGGCGCATACACTGGTGTTCGTGTATCGAAATCAGCCTCATCTATACATGACGAATTGTCACCGAGGTCACCTGAAGTCAAACAAGTGCGTGCACTTCCTTCCCCCTATGATCGAATGAATAGGGGCGTAGTGTCGTCAGATCAAGGACCCAGCGATGAGAGTTTCACAATATCAGAATATTACTGCAGCTTATGAACCATTCCCCAACCGGAAGCAGTGTCGTTATGACCCCGTTCATCACGCGGAATGGCGCAACTGCATGTCTGGAATTGTTCAATTCACCGATATGCTATTCCTTCTGTAGGCGCCCAGTGGGATATTGGTTCATCGTGAGTCACATATAACAGATTTCATTGCTCATTTGGGTCTTGGTCACATAGTGAGTCGAGATCCTACATTGCAGCGTCCCTGCTAGCTCCACTCAGCGACTGGTACCTCTCTTCTACTACCAAAACCCATGCAATTCTTCGGAAGGTATAATGGAAATACAAACTAACTATGTGTCAGAATTTAGGTTGTATTTGCTGTAAACCACAGAATTGAGAACTGAGATAAATGTCACTTCCGTGATGACTTATACGTTCACTTTCGGTAACCTGGGAATATAGACCTTGATGGGCGGATTAATAATAAGGGCTTTGTGCATTATCTCCGAGCCGAGATTTCAAACGGTGCATCACTTTTAAGTCATAGAAAGCACTTGGTTTATGTGCCTTGCAGACATCAATAGCACTTTATATGCATCTCCCACACTACATGGAACATGTTTCCATTTTTATTTTTTTCGGAAACTGTTGTTGGATATATATTGTTGTCATTTATCCAGATTGTGTAAATATGTCAAAAATGAGAGTAGGTAATTGTGGGCCGGGACAATAGCCGTTGTATGTAATTGGATCTGTATTTATGCAGAACATGATGTATGATTGTGCAGTTTGCAAATCGATTTAATTGTACATAAGAACTGTTTATCCATCCCCGGTAGAAAAAAAATAGCATTGCCCGATTTTGAACGGAACTCTATGTTGCAACACATATTTGCTACATTTACTGAAGAACGACGTTATGATGGCTATGGCAAACAAAGACCACACAGACCCGTTATGCATTCAAGATTATTTCACGGAATACTTATCTCCAAAACGATGGTTCACTTGTGTTATATGTGCATTTTCTTCTTGGGGTGAGATCAGAAACGGGTGCGAGGCAATCGTGCATAACTGTCATGCCGAGATGTTATGTCAGCGCATTATGACCAGTCGTTTGGCGGGGCTGGCGACCACACAGCAGCTGCAACAAAAGCCAATCTTGAGGCAGAGTTACGTGGTCAAAAAATATTTCGGCAAATAACCGACACGTTTTAAAGCTTCAAAAAACTGATCTCTTTATCATTTCCGATGCCAATAGCTGCTTAAAGGGGACATTTGTCTAACGCGAACAATGGGCACATAGTAAGATTGAATCTCAAATTAGGTCAACCATCTAAGTAATGAAATAGGTGGGAAAGGTTTCCCAGTAATAATACATTTAGGAGCTGTTCGTGTTGTACCAAATGGTATATGTGTGAGGATGATAATAGAAACTAGCAGTCACCCCCGTATAAACGCAGTGTATTGGAAACAACTCTCATGTGTTATATATTTTTGGCTCGTCTCTCAAGTAAAGAGAAAAAAAGCATTTGCTCTTTGTGGAATTTAATAGACCATTGGACCGGTGCTTTCTTGAGGAAAAAACCCGGCCTATTTGGCAGCTTTGATGATGCGTAAACTTTCGTTTTGGCAGATTAAGCCCTCCATAATAAGATGCATTTTGCACAAGAAGATGTGCAACTGTATTAAATAACATGGCTGGATTTAATGTGCGTTTTGAGTTTCCAAGATCCCACAAACACCATTTACACAACATCTACGAACAATTTCTATTTCAAAGTGTTGTCCAAAATAAGACCACTTTCTTTGAAGGAATCTTACCATGCAACAGACGGCTTAAGTAAAGTGGATTTTTTTTCGAAGAGAAGTGCTTTCAGGCAATGTTTGTCAGTTCAATATTCCAGCATATGTATTTGCGTGCGCAGAAAATATGTTGCGTGAGATATATATCATCCCGACTTATTAATATACAGGTTTCACTCAGGTAAGTCTGTTTGGTTCCATGTGAATGGTTATTTCATATTGGATAGTCGATACCAGCATGTGATATTATGTATAAATTGGGGATGAATGTGAGTTATTTTGGTGAGATAATGACTGATGTAAGACCGGATGTGACACAACGTTTGGAAGTTAGTATTGAACGTCTCGATGATATTCGACGTGTTGTGTTCTTGATTTCCAGCTAATGTAGATTTCTTAGCGTTTTTTGTCTCGAGAAATATTGAGCTACCCAATGCAAGTGGATATGTTACTGAATACCAGTTCTAAAAAAGGCTCAATACTATTGAGTTCGGAGGTTAGTTCCCGCATCGGGGCTTCATTGTACCAAGTGGGCGACCTAGTATCAGAGCCATCTTTATCCATCACGGCGAGATATGACCACGTAGTTGAAAACGACGTCCACCCACCATGTTGTATTTCATTTTGTTGATCACTGTGTGGTATTTAGAGAAGCAGATTTCGACATAAATAACAAATAGTTTATAGCTCCACTAAGAGGGTTCACTTCGAGTGGCTCTGTGGTGATCGTTTCCTTAATTATAATACACTGTAATCTTTATATGGCGCTACCGCTAACAAAAGCACATGAAAATACCGGGCTGACGTCACTGCGATAGATGACGGTGGGATGGTAACTATCAGGACGATTGTGATGTTAAGGCAGCCATTACTCATTTGACACATGAAGAATGTCTAGAAAGTGTGGGGGACGGGGGTGGTTTTACTTTTTGGAGTACGATGTAATTTGTTGGTCTAAGATTATTGATTTATCGGTTATATATCTTTCAAGTCCATGCAGATTTTTCAAAAGAAAGTGATCTTATTACAGAATTCAAGTTCGTCACAGTGTTAACACACCCACAATGTTGACGGTAAGTTCGTACTCATTGTAGAATTTATGGGTTAAGCAGCTTGTTTACTTTATATGGCTCAACGAGTGCCGCTATATAAAACTAAGTTTTCTAGTTTATTCACAGCCTTTGCGGGTTTCGCTCATTGGAAATCTACATCCGCCTCAGTGTAGTAGTCTTCGTATTCATGCCATGCCCTCTGTCAGGGTTTTCACGGTCACTGCGTTCAAACGCTTTCAACCTTGGCACCATAAAATAGATTTGGCGGAGATCCGGTTCTGAAAAGGGGTGTACGATACGCTCTCGGTAGCTCCTTTTCGTGTCTCGCCAGCAGCGTAATAGAGCTAGCACGAGAAGGACCAAAGCAAATCACATTTTACATTCTACGTTCATGTGGATGGACTGATTAACAAGGGTCAAAAAGAGAAAAAGACACCAGTAGTTATGACGTCAACTAACGATGGATAACCGGAATATGACGATGGATGGTCAAGTCCGACACCAGCCACATCCGAGGTACCTGTAGCGGAGCCTCCCGAAGTACGCCGACCGACAGCTCCGGATGCGAGTCAGCACCTGTCCAATCCAAATGCGCAGGGAATGGGAGACTACCTTAATCCGAGACCTGCTGCCGTGAAGAATAATATAGGTGAGAATGTGGGCGTTTTTGACACACACAGTACGGCTTCCCATGAGGAGTATGCTGACATAACTGACCCTGTTTCGAATGAGGAATATTTAATCCTATCGGACGGCGGTGAGCATTATGAAAAGATTCCTGACGACTTGCCTCACGCACTCGAAAACAACTCCTCCCACCCTCCGTCTTCAGAAACATACACTGGTTTACGTGTATCGAAATCGACGGTACCTATATATGACGAATTGTCACCGAGGTCACCTGAAGTCAAACAAGTGCGTACACTTCCTTCCCCTTTTGATCGAGTGAATAGGGGCATAGTGTCGTCAGATCAAGGACCGGGAGATGAGAGTTACACAACATTAGAATGTGGCAAGTCCCATCTTGGATACACTGGTAACGCTGGACACGCAGCCGGGACTCCTGTCATACCACGGAGCCAAGGGAAGACATTCTTGTGGAGGTCCTTGGGTATAACCATCATAGTGATTGTAATGGCAGTAGTGGCTGGTGTGCTCGCTTACGTGTTCGGAACATTGTTGAAAAAAAACAACGAAGCGGAAACACCTATCACTGCAGCGTCTACACAGAATCCTGTAAGTCACATACTAAGTACTACTACACCTAATGAACGATTCCCTGGCGGTCCTATTGCAACCGGAAGCTGTGTCGGTATGACCCCGCCCATCCCGCGGAATGGCGCAACTGCATGTCTCGAGTTTTTCGATTCACCGATATGCTATACCTTCTGTGACGCCCAATGGGATATTGGTTCATCGTTTGTCACATTTAACATGTTAATTTGCTCAGGTGGGTCTTGGTCACCGAATGAAGACGATGTCCTACATTGCAGCGTCCCTGCTAGCTCAACTCAGCGACTGGGACCTCTCTTCTACTACCAAAACCCATGCAATTCTTCGGAAGGTATAATGGAAATACAAACTAACTATGTGTCAGTATTTAGATCGACGGCATATAATACGTATTGTAACTTCGCATCGTGTGACGTGAATCGGGTTACTGTTTATTGTTAACCACTGAACTGAGATCAATGTCACTTCGTTACTGTGAATACGTTCAGCTATGCTATATTCATCTTGAAAACCGCTATCCCGACAACTTCCGGTATTGCGCCAGATAATACTAAGTCAATTAATCAAAAGGACTTATTCTACCGTAAAGTAGCATAGTATAGCTCCTACAGAGAAGGCAGGATTCGCAATGATAAACTGCGAATCTAGACCTGGATTGAAGGTTTCTCTAACATTGAGCTTAGGACTTAAGCGAGGGTCAGAACTAATAATATTGAGGGCTTAATGCGTTATCTTCGAGCCTTCTTTGCAAACCGTGCATCAGTTTAGAATCACAGAAAGCAACAGTTTGAGTGCCTTGCAGACATCAATGGTTATATGCATCGCCTACACTGCATGGAAACTGTTTCCATTTATTTTTTGGGAAGCCGTTGTTGGATATATATTTTTGTGATTTATCCTGATTGTGTACATAGGTCATTAATGTGAGTAGGGGACATGTAATTGGATCCGTATTTATGCGAAACATGATGAAGGATTCTGCAGTTTGCAAATTGATTTTAATTTACATTGATATTATTTATTCACACCCCACACCCGGTAAAAATGTAAAATTGACCAATTTTACATTGTATAATAAAAGAGAAGGGAAGAAACTGGGACTCTCTGTTGTAATACATATTTGATGCATAAACTGAAGAACGACGTTTTGATGGTTATGGTATATGAAGACCCGTTTTGCAATAAAGAATACACATATTTCAAGGAATAGTTGCACATTGGCGATGCATACTTAGGCCAGAGAACTCGCTGAACCCAGAAACGCAATTCGTTACAAACAGCGGCATACAAATATGCCATTAGTGATAGGCTACCCCAGCAAATACCACGTGTCCTTAAATACTACGGGTGGCTGGATGGCCTACCTTTGCACTTATTGTCGACATATGTCCATTTTGATGTCCTGAAGAGCTGAACAATGTTCTAGGTGAGATACTGGATCAAAAAGTTTGCATTGATCGTCTTGATAGTATATCATGCTGCTTTCCTTGATTTCTAGCCCAATATTGGTTTATTTGAGTTTTATATCTACCCAATGTAAGCCCTTGCTGGTATGTTACTGTATAGAAGTTCCCAAATAAGGTCAATACTATTGAGCTAGGAGATCAGTTCCCACAACAGGGCTTCGTTGTACCAAGTAGACAATGGCGCCATCCTCGCATCACAACCACCCTCATACATCACGGTCGAGATATCACTTCGTTGTTGCAAACTACGTCCACCCACCAAGTTGTATTTCATTTTGTTGATCACTGTGTGGTAGTTTGGGAAGTAGATTTCGACATAAATGTTCAAATTACACTCTTTTATGTTAGTCAGCCAAACATATACTGGAAGATTTTGATGTTTAAATTTGGGTCGGGTTGGCATGCAAGTTGGAGAAGATATGAAACGAAATTAAATTGAAGGGATTTATGTTCCTTTTAACAATAATGTGATTCTCGTTATTGTAACTGTCAGGACGATTGTGATGTAAAGGCAGCCATTACTCACTAGACACAAATAGGTTGCCCAGACCATGAAGGGGTGTGGTGGAAGGTATTAGTTTTTGTTCTACAATATAATTTGTTTGTCTAAGATTATTGATTCACCCGTTATATTGCATTCATATCCATGCAGATTTCCGTCAGAGGGTAAGCACATCAACCACACTGACGATAAGTTCGCACTCAGAAGGGTTAAGAAGCTTGTGTACCTTATATGGCTCAACGAGTGACGCTATATAAAATATTTAAAGTTTATCATCATCATCATCGTCATCATCGTCATCATCATCATCATCATCATCATTATCGTCCACGTTTCGATTATCCTGGCCTGAATTTATCTTCTGCCGACAATGGGGCCTGACTGGTTGACTTCCTCGAAGACGCCCTTTCCACGTAGAGTGGTTTTGAGGGTCCGTCGATGATTAAGTCCCTCTCGGTAGCTCCTTTTCGTGTCTCTTCTGCAGCGTAATAGAGCTAACATGAGAAGGACCAAAGCAAATCACATTTTACATTCTACGTCCATGTGGATGGACTGCTTAACAAGGGCCAAAAAGAGCAAAAGACACCAGTTATTATGACGTCAATTAACGATGGACAGCCGGAATACGACGATGGATGGTCAAGACCGACCTCAGCCACATCCGAGGTACCTGTAGCGGAGCCTCCCGAAGTACGCCGACCGACAGCTCCGGATGCGAGTCAGCACCTGTCAAATCCAACTGCGCAGGGAGTGGGAGGATACCTTCATCAGAGACCGTTAAGGACAATATAGGTGAGAAGGGAGGCATTTCGGACACACACAGTACGGCTTAGGATAAGGAATATTCAAAACCTACAAAAGAGGATGCTGACATAACTGACCCTATTTCGAATGAGGAATATTTATTCCCATCGGACGGCGGTGAGCATCATGAAAAGAATCCTGACGTCTTCCAACACGCACTCTAAACCAACTCCTCTCACCCACCGTCTTCAGGCGCATACACTGGTGTATCGAAATCGCCCTCGTACACTTCCCTTCCCCCTATGATCGAATGAATAGGGGCGTAGTGTCGTCAGATCAGGAACCCGGAGATGAGAGTCTCACTATATCAGAATGTGGCAAATCACTACTACAGCTTATGAACATTCCCCATCCGAAAGCTGTGCCGGTATGACCCCGTTCATCCTGCGGAATGGCGCAACCGCATGTTTCGAGCTTTTCAATTCATCGATATCCTATATCTTCTGTAGGCGCCCAGTGGGATATTGGTTCATCGTGAATCACATATAACACATTACATTGCTCATTTGGGTCTTGGTCACATAGTTAGTCGAGATCCTACATTAAGGGCTTTGTGCATTATCTCCGAGCCGAGATTTCAAACCGTGCATCAGTTTTAAGACATATAAAGCACTTTGTTTATGCGCCTTGCAGACATCAATAGCAGTTTATATGCATCTCCCACGAAGCTGTTGTTGGATATATATTGTTGTTATTTATCCAGATTGTGTAAAAAAGGTCAAAAATGTGAGTAAGTCATAGTGGGCCAGGACAATCGCCGTTGCATGCAATTGGATCCGTATTTATGCGGAACGGGACTCTTTGTTGCAATACATATTTGCTACATTTACTGAAGAGCGACGTTATGATGGCTATGGTAAACGAAAACCACACAGACCCGTTATGTATTCAAGAATATATCACGGAATACTTACCTCCAAATCGATGGTTCACTTGTGTTATTTGTACATTTTCTTCCTGGGGTGATATCAAAAACGGGCAAGAGGCAACCGTGCATAACGGACATGCCGAGATGCTATGTCAGTGCAATATGACCAGTCGTTAGGCGGGGCTTGCAACCAAACAGCAGTTGCAACAAAAGCTAATCCCGATGCAGAGTTACGCGGTCAAAAAGATCCCAGCAGATAACCGACACGTTTTTAAGCTTAAAATAACTGCTCTCCTTATCATTTCTGATGCCACTAGCTTCTGAAAGGGGACACTTGTCTAACGCGAACAATGGGCACATAGTAAGATTGAATCTCAAATTAGGTCAACCATCTAAGTAATGATATAGGTGGGAAAGGTATCCTAGTAATAAAACAATTAGGAGCTTTTCGTGTCGTACCAAATGCTATGTGGGTGAGCACAGCTATAACATTGAGGGTGTGTGAATTCGTAGTGGTTATACGCATGCAAAAATATTGTGTCCATTCAGTTGATAATAGAAACTAGCAGTCACCCCCGTGTAAACGCAGTGTATTGGAAACAACTCTCATGCGTTGCATTTTGTTTGGCTCAACGTTTATAGAAAGAGAAAAAACTTCGTTCTTCGCAGACCTGTGCTTTCTTTTAACAAAAAACCTGCCTATGTGGCAACTATTGTGATGCGAAAACTTTCGTTTTGGCAGATTAAACCCGCCATAATAAGATGCATTTTGTCCAAGAAGATGTGCAACTAAAGAGTTTATAGCTGCTCTAAGAGCTATAAACTCTTTGGTGTAATGCCGTGATTGGACTTTTGTCCATAATGGGCATTTGGCCCCCACGATTTATAACGCAAGTCAGGGCATGTTGATAGCAGTTCGGATTATAAGCATGGCGCGCTCTCATGATTTCGATCACGACCTTATGATCATTACAAAGCTTGACTACCCATGCCTTCAGGTCGTCATCCGGGTGTTTCTCGTCTTGCCTCGCAGTGAACGCCGAGGTCACGTGATTCCTCGTCCACTGGGTAGACATGATGCATGCAGCGAGGCGGTGCGCCACCGGCGCCTTACAGGTGTCTAAATCAGCATTAATACAGCGACAAGTCAACAAAAATGCTGCAACAACACTAGCAGCATATCATACATCCCGTAAGTGTCATTTTTTTGGTTCATATTCCTGTTCTTCACTCTGTAAAATGTGCCGAATATTGACCTTGACGTGGTCCGCCATGCCCTACCGCTTTTGTCGGCCAATACGCTCTGACATTGCTGCTGTCAAGTTCTGAAGGGTTCATAATCTATACACGTTACTGTTGTGTTCAAAAGCATCATGCAGGCTTCAAATATCTTTTTTTTGAATATTGTTTGTTATATAGTTTTCAATTACAAAACATCAGTGACTGCCTAGATCTTTGGATAGAGGATAGAGATTGTAATCACGGATTGCTATTTCCCTATTATTCCGTTTGGCGTAGTGTATTTGCTCTATTAAAAGACTTGGTGCCATGGTGCTATTGTCGTGAAATGTCCTGTTCTATGTTTTATTATATCTTTATACCATAACTTGTTTGGCTGGTGACAATTGACATCGACATAACATCCAAATTACTAATCAAACATTTAAGCTAATATTTTTTCATTATTGTAAGTTGATCCCCAAGTCAAATCCATCTACAGCTACAACCGCATTAATCTATCGCTCTGTTAGACATTAAATACCACCTTAGCAACAAATTAAAACGATATGTATGATAACGATCATTTCAAGGCGTAAAAAGTGGATTTAGAGTATCAAGCAATAATGAGACATCTTTCCTCAGCTTTGTCTCATAAGCACTTCTTAATATCCTTGTTTAACCTTCAAGATATGCCCTTTAACGTCTCATTATATTATAAACGGACTGCATAGCAGTTGAGCACCTTATTTTATTACAACTATAATGCGTGATTTGTTGTTTTCAGGTCGCAACTATGCAGCAGAAACTAAAGCAGAACCTACCACCATTGTTGGCAGCATCGTGGCTGTCATTGGTGCTGTGGTGGACGTACAGTTCGAGGCAGATCTCCCACCCATCCTCAATGCTTTGGAGGTAGAAAACAGATCTCCTAGACTCATCCTTGAGGTTGCTCAGCATTTAGGTTTGTATATTTTGCAGCTCTATTAAAGGTGGTTCTTATAAATCAATCAAATGATCAAACTTATAATAGACACGCTGATGCAATTGGTGACCTATCTTTTGTATTTCAGTTCTAAACTATTTTAGCAGGACATCTTACAAATTTATGTAACATCACATGTTAAAATAATAAAAATGTTTTCAGGGGAAAACACTGTGCGCACAATTGCTATGGACGGCACAGAGGGTCTTGTCCGTGGCCAGAAATGCACTGACACCGGAACTCCCATCTGCATTCCTGTGGGCCCAGAAACCCTTGGCCGTATCATCAATGTGATTGGAGAGCCCATTGATGAGAGGGGTCCAGTACCAGCAAAACAGTAAGCTATCTCTCTACTCATACCGTAGTTGTTGGTTTACAGGCCATGTCAAACCTCTTTGGGTTATTGTGAATGTGATGCCATATGTCTGACCGTATTGTTGCAGTTTCTCCCCTATCCATGCTGAAGCTCCCGAGTTTGTGGAGATGAGTGTTGAGCAGGAGATTTTGGAGACTGGAATCAAGGTGGTTGACATGTTGGCTCCTTATGCCAAAGGAGGAAAGATCGGTAAAATTTACTTGCTGACTATATATTGTGTTACAACGACTCTTGACATCATAGGAGAAATGGTTCATTTTAAGCAGTCACATGGTTCATACATTAGAATTTGCTGTAATTTTTTGACTTTTACATGATATACCCTGTAACTTTAACTTTCAATTTCTAAATCTATTTGACATAGTGTACAAGGTCAACGTGGGGCTTTTCACAATTGTTTGCTTGTGGATTCAGGTTTGTTTGGTGGTGCGGGAGTCGGCAAGACTGTGTTGATTATGGAACTGATCAACAACGTGGCTAAGGCTCATGGTGGTTACTCTGTTTTTGCTGGTGTGGGCGAGCGTACCCGTGAAGGAAACGATCTCTACCACGAGATGATTGAATCGGGTGTCATCGACCTTAAGGGTGATGCCTCCAAGGTCAGTCCTAGATTATGAACGATTGTCTGTGTTGACGTTGCACAATCCTAGTAATAATTCTTGTTATAGGTTGTGTGTATGTTGCACTGCAGGTTGAGAGAATTTATCCATATTTGTCACTGTATTTGATAGTCAGAGGCTTAGTAATTGTCCAAGGATATGGGTCTTGCTTCAACTTAACTCCAGCTACATATAACTGAATTAATAATTAATGTACCCACCTTATAAACATTAATTTATCATATAAGGGGATTGAGGAGAACACTGAATACCTTTTTGATTTTGAATTTGTTCAGTGATTTGGAATATTCAGATTAATGATCTCAATAGTTTTGTTGTCTCCCAAGTTGTTGACGGCTGCAGGTCTTGTGTTTTTGCCAACAGTAACTAATGTACATTGTGTTTCCGATATAAGCATAAGTGAGATGGTGACATGTTGTGGTGTGTAGGTATCTCTGGTGTACGGTCAGATGAATGAGCCCCCCGGTGCCCGTGCCCGTGTCGCTCTCACTGGACTCACCGTTGCTGAATATTTCCGTGACAAGGAAGGACAGGATGTGCTCCTCTTCATTGACAACATTTTCAGATTCACACAAGCTGGTTCTGAGGTTTGTCAACTTATCCTACCGTATTTGCCATGATAGTCATATTAAATCATTGATTTATGAGTTCAATTAAAAGTTATGTGATTTTCAGTATGTGACATAAAATGAGACAAGTTGATGATGCCCCTATGTCTTCATAATGGTTTTGTCACCCCCTGCTCCCATCAAATGACTGTCACATTATCTGTATACTTGTGTCTGTGTGTGTAGGTGTCTGCTCTGCTGGGTCGTATCCCATCTGCTGTAGGCTACCAGCCAACACTGGCCACTGACATGGGTACTATGCAGGAGAGAATCACCACCACCAAGAAGGGATCCATCACCTCTGTACAGGTAATGTGAGCTTCACTGACTTGTTCCACTTAAGGGACTATAGACTTTTTTCTGAATTGATATTGTGGATTTCATAAGCTGGCAAATAAATGATTTGGTTGATGAAAAACATACCAAGATGCAACACTTCAATACCTCAATGTAGTTACTTGACTCGACCTTTGCCTGAGATGATTGACATTGCCTTGATTGGCTGACTTCTCAGGCTATCTATGTGCCCGCTGATGATTTGACTGATCCCGCTCCGGCTACCACCTTTGCCCATTTGGATGCTACCACTGTACTGTCCCGTGGTGTTGCTGAGTTGGGTTTCTACCCAGCTGTGGATCCCCTTGATTCATCTTCCCGTATTCTGGATCCCAACGTGGTGGGAGCTGAGCACTACAACATTGCTCGTGGTGTACAGAAGATCCTTCAGGTAGGTGCATAAATACTGACAATCATTTTATTTGAATCTCCATTCAACTTCAATCCATTTCATTTAGCCACTCCTTGGATTGCTTGAGGTCGTCTTTATATTTTATTGGCCGTAGTTGTCTAGTTTATTTGTATAGTGGCAGCTTTTACTCGGTGTGATATAATGTATACTGATAGCACTGCCATTAGTTTGCACGAGGTCTAGTTGATTAATGTATGTGTTTGGTGTGATTACAGGACCAGAAGTCTCTTCAGGACATCATTGCTATTTTAGGTATGGATGAGTTGTCTGAGGATGACAAGCTGACTGTGGCTCGTGCCCGTAAGATCCAGCGTTTCCTCAGCCAGCCTTTCCAGGTTGCTGAGGTCTTCACAGGCTCTGCTGGAAAGCTTGTCCCTCTCAAGGACACTGTCAAGGGATTCAAGATGATTCTTGATGGTACGTTATCTTGTTTCCTCTAATCTTATGGTGAACTGAAAGCTTTATAACTTTGATCATAGTGGTTCTTGACGTCAACTGTGACATAACAGTTATAAAATTAATGAGGC
The DNA here is from genome assembly GCA_034190875.2 of Urechis unicinctus. Lineage (NCBI taxonomy): Eukaryota > Metazoa > Annelida > Polychaeta > Xenopneusta > Urechidae > Urechis > Urechis unicinctus. The sequence continues at coordinate 26,428,478 of CM067349.1, forward strand.
TTAACTTTTTTTTTCTTGTCAGAGTGCTTTTTCATATTTTGACAAGTATATGAGTAGTCTATATTGGAAAAAAATGAGATGGGAACGGGTCATGTGAATGACCTAGACATATATGTATGCTGGCACAGTATTACGTGATATTCCAGTTGCAAATCAATTATGACTATGCTCTATAATTGTCATAAGGGCCCCCACAACTACTTAAACCTGTTTTGTATACCCTACTTGTTATCTAATATCATACCTGTAATCTGTGTCACAGGTGAGATGGATCACATCCCAGAGATGGCTTTCTACATGGTGGGAGATCACACAGAAGTTCTTGCTAAGGCAGAGAGGCTTGCTGAGGAACAACGTGGTTAAACACCACCATAACTAGGCTCTACTCTATTGCAATTTAGTCCTCCACACCGCCCCGTGAATGAACATTGTGTTTTCTTGTGCTGTTTCTGGGGCCATGTCACCAAGAACCATAGGAGGGTCTTATCAAACAGGACTTGTCCATCAGAGGAAGCGTGTTCTTTACCAAGAACTCACTGTTACAGAAACAAATAAATGTTCGAATATTTATGGATAATGTGTTCTTTTAATTGTTTTAATTAATTACCATGCTGAAATGTTTGGAGAAAAATTTGCTGCAGTGCTATTGTACCATTTGAGGAGTATCTGAGTTTTAGGCCATAATATATATCAACCACTTTCAACACTGATGCAGTACTAACCATTCCTGTTAGGATCATGTTCTACCAGGAATGGAATTGACAAACTGCTCTGGTGATAAGAGCCTCTGTCCGAAATTTGCTCTACATTTGTCCGAGCAGCGTAGTTCTGGGTGGGGTGAACTGAGTTGGTATAGGGTTTAACGGCATACAAACGTATGTGGTATGTGGCGCCTAGAAAAGGTTAATAGATAAGTTTAACCTGATTTAGCAGCTGCCTTTTTGGATAAATGGAAAAAAGAGGGACATGCAAGTGGGTGATAAAAATGCAAATAGTATCCTAGGGCAAGTCACCACCAGCCGATTGACTGGATCAGGTCATTCCAGCCTCTCGTCTAGGCGAAATCTGGGTCCGTGTGTTGCAAATATGACTCGAATGGTCCGCTCCACTCTATCCCCTGGATCCCATTGTCCACTGAAATGAGTCTCTACCCACGTCCAACAGGTTGCCCCTATTAGTCGGCTTTTACGACATGCAGGAGGATACAGTGGGCCAATTCTACCCTGGGACCCACAGGGTATGTTGTTTGGGAGGAAAAATCTTCCAAATTAGGGGAAAAAACCAGGTGTGTGGTTATCCAACAGAAGATAGTTGAGCTGATTCCACAGATGGACTTGTGTATCGGAACTGACACAAAGCCATCCCAGTGAACAGCTTATTTAACATGAGGTACTTGCAAATTGTAGGGTAGTGAGAAGATGGGTAAACAAGGATTCCTTTTTGAAAATAGTACTGGCAGGGAGAGATTCAGATTATGGATCACCTTGTACTGATACCCAAATAATGCTGAAGCTTACTGATGGGATCATGTTAGTAAGAAATTCATTTATGCTTCATGTACTGCTGAAGTGTGTTCACTGAAAATAGTTCAGTACATACAAGTTGGCCATGTGCTGGGACTTGCCAGATTTGTGGGAACATTGAACTACTGACTAACATGCTGTGACTTGAACAAAGATAGGGCTATGGAGGTTTTCATATTTCCAATAGGGGATTCTCAAACCGTTATAGAGCATATTGTTTAAGGCCATTGATGGTAAATATTATATTATTATGAGACCAGCAGTGATTATTTGTGGCTTGTATCAGGCGATCCTTGACATCTAACATGGTTATGCAACATTCTGGGTTAACAGCTGTAGGATCTGGCTCCTATCCACTTCTGTTATTTGAGAAAATGTATAATAATGCCCTATAATATTCTGTCATTGATACTTTTACAGGCTTCATTAAAGGCATTGAGAATTTTACGCCCATTCCACGAACAGTTTTGCGCATAGCAAACTTGTATGTCACACACAGCAAACACAGATCCCCAGCCAGTCCTACCCTCCCCAACCGATAAATAGAGTATGTTCATTTTACTGCAGTGTGTAATCATGATGGTTGGGTCATAATGGTCCCACACCACACGCCAGTGTTTGCGAATCACCATTATGATATTCATATATTGGCTGATGTAATCATAATGTTGAAAACCAAAACGACCAGGCATGTCCAATCCCTCTGGGGTATTTTCGCTGCAATGTTTCGACTGCGTTATATATGATATCCGGTAGGTTTCATTAAACCATGCCAGAGTACGGAACGAATGGATAATCAATTATCTGTGTTTTCGTCGCATTTGAATATCACTGCCAATGGCTGTGATGGGCCCCTGTCTTCTGAAATTGTGATATATCGCGAATTACATTAAGTGGTAGTTTGCCTGAAATTGTTTTGCTATGTTGCGCTGGATTTAAAGACAGAACCACGGTTTCTCTCTTCACTCTCTCGCTGAATAAAACAAATGGATATGTCTATTTTTGACTAATGCAGCCTTTGCCGTCTCCCGATGTGTTTATTGGAGAATTCGGATTATATTACAGGTGTCATGCCATTATATCAACAGCTCTAGAACTACTCGTCGGGGTATTTGTTCTCGTTTACTTACTGTAGTTAGTATTGCTGACTCTTCTCGATTTTCATTTCCACTACGCAATACAAAACTGACTTTCTTCATTTCCCTATTGTGCGAAAACTGGCACTTTGTTTCGCTGCTTCGCTACAGTGTATGCTAGCTCCGGTGTAACGGTAACATGAATTTATACCGTTACGAAGAGTTCGTCAAACACAGTCGGCGTGTTCTCGTTTGGGTTGAAGGGCTATATTTCGCACCTAGAAAATAAAATATATCAAGAGCCTTTACAAAAAATAGACCTTTCGCTCCAAAAAACTTACCACCACTCGACACTATTCTTCAATAAATGCCATCGATGGTTCGTTTCCGAACAAATCGCGATACGAAGTCTGCCATTTTGGAAACTATTAATTCTCGCGATTTCCCGCATTGCCTTAGCATCCCAAGTGGGGGGTACTTACCCTAACTCGGATAGGGGGGTGTGCCGCGGGACCTCGAAAACCCGTACCCGTTGTACTCGTTGAGAATGAGAAAAAGTATACTCCATCGTACAAGGTATTATGCGAATGTCTAACCCGTCGTAAAAGTCGAGATGTCGAAATAACCACCCCCCCTGCGTGCGGCACATGTATACTATATCTTTACACTTAAGTGCCCCCCCCCGGGCTTAGCATGAGTCGTCGTCGTCTTCTGTGCATGCGCAGTGCATGTGGTCTTGAACTTGTAAACAAACATGTTGCTGTGTTTCTGACTTTTTACGCTTCCCAAATTGATCAAACTATAAATAATTACCATGGATGAAATCCCCCGCCGAAAAGGGATAAAATCGTCCGTAAAACATCATTGCATTCTATAACTCCATCACTTGTGTATGTTTGGTGTTGGTAGTTGTCTGAATCGATCTAAAAATATTCGCGTTGCGTTGTTTCGAGAAACGGTAAGACGTCTACGCAGACGTCTTGTAGGGCTACAGTGTATGCATGCCCACAAAAGCTTCTACGGGATCAATTACAAAACCGAATGCCTTTCTATTAACATCCCGATGTCGTTTCTCTCCCACTGTCCGCTAAATAAAACGCCAGATGGAGATTGAAGTGATCCTTTCAACTTAAACCTGAGATCCAACATACCCACAGATTACTCTTATTTCTCTATGGCGTAAAGCCAGCCTTCATCTCTATATGTGGTCTTTCTATTATTGACGCAATGCAAATCAACCGAATCTATGATTGTCAAAGACGGGATGACATAAAGTTCCAATATCATAGCATTTTGCTCTCTGGTAAACTTGTGTCATCTTAAAGGACAATAACAATATGATATTAACATGCGCCATAAGAGTTGGTTATTGCTGACAAAATCAGATACACACATATTGGTACTTGGATGATGCTGATGGGCGCAATTATTGTATGGCTTAAAGCGGGAATAATAGCTATGTCGACCCCCGTAACTTCTGATTGCAATCATTTTCTGGTATGATGAGATAGGGTCTGTTTATTTGTGATACATTATTGTTAAATTTGCTTTTATATCAATGTTCGTCCCCCATTTATTGGTTTCTTGTAATAACCACAACTTGACGAAAATAGTTGCAGCTGCTTTATTGAGCTACGCAATCTCCACTACATATTGCTGTGTCATCAAATGTCCAGCTTCGCAGCCATCTGTGTTAATTACAGACGCCCACCCCGTGTCATAATGAAACGAGAACGTATCTGCTATTTCAATCAAATGTACATTTCGTCCCTTCTAATTCATTACACTTCTACTCTATTCTACTTCACCGTTGACATGTTGCCATTGTGATATTGGCTGCTAATGGATGAAAGTTGTCGTTAACTGGTAGTTAACCACTGCTTGGCACGCCAGAGAGCATGATATATATGATGTCCCATTAACGCCCGGTGCTCTTTGGGAATGCTTTGTCAGTTTCAACAATCAATCAACTTTTTACCTGGGTTGATACGCTGGTAGCCTTTTAAAGACATGACTGAGTATATTTATGCAGTGAACCAAAAGGAGCGATTAGTAAGCGTTGCACAAACAAGACACGAACACCGATTTAACTTAAATAATAACTTAAATGTTAACTGACACCTCATCCTATTAAAGCAACTGGCAGCTCGTCAAAATCATATGCTTCTTTGAAGACAGTTGAAGGCAGCCCCTACTACAGATGCTCAAAACACATATAGATTCCAAGATAAAACCTTGGTTTTGCAAATAATTAAAAAACCCAATTAGACCAGCTTAGTTTGGACGTGCACAACATGAACCCATTTTCTCCATGCGTGATAGCAACACGACGGGGTCTCCTAACTACAGCATAATGCACGCACTCAAACAAAAGCATTCATTTCAAGACCGAGTCATACAAACATATGACAATTTGATGGCTTTCTCCTCAACTGCCTATCGAATGATCGCTTGGTGGTTTCAATAGTCCTTTCAACTTTAGTCTGATGGTACATTAAATGTTGAGCTAGAAAAACATAATTGCGATACTAACCGATTTCCGAAATTTGAGGTTTTGGGTTGCAGATAAGCATTCGGAATATTGCCGTAACCTGGTCTGTTGATGTGTGAGATTTCACTCAGTACACATTGGAGGTGCCATGCTATTGTTCTTTGTCGTCGCCGTGCCATGGAACACTGTAGTTACAATGCAATACCGCCCTGGACTCACTGTGCAATGATACCGTTGAGTTTTCTGTGCAGAACACACGTGGAACTTTTGTTACCGTGCAATGGCATATTTCATTTATCGCGTAATTTAATCCCTGAGGTACCGTGCAATGTCACCATGGAGCTCCGGGCAATGGCGAACTGCAACTACAGTGCAGTAAAACCCAAGAGCTTTCTTGCTATGGCGTCAAACAGTTTCTGTACAATAAGATACAGGGGTAACCGCGCGATGGCATTCTTGAGTTACCATGCGATGGCATCCTGGATTTACCGTACTATCATACAGTGCTCGTGGCCTTCACATGTTGAGATATATTTTTTTATATTATCAGTTCCTACGGCGTATACCCAGTCGCAACTGAATGAGCTGGTGCTAGGTGTGTCATTCGTGCTCATTATGGACGCCCACGGCGAGTCACTATTTAACGATGACGTAACGCCACATATTTGTCGTCAACTGTGTTAATTGATGAACTGCTGCTCAGGCATTAAGCGCTTATGTAGGAGATGACACTCAGTGTTGCCAGGGTGCGTGCGTAATGTTGTACTGCCTCAAGCTGAGTGATGTTTGCTTGTATATACGGACCCCATGCAGAAGACGCATACTCGAGCATTGATCTTACAAGTGTCTTGTAGCTCTGTGCCTTGATGTCTTGTGGACACCTTGTCAAGTTCCGAATAAGGAAAGCTAGGCTGGAGTTGGCCTTCTTGGTTGTCAGGTCCCCATGGGAATGGGAGACCGCGTTGCGGTTTTCTCCGAGAGGTGGCGGCACAGAGCAATGCGGTCCCAATCTCGACCGGAAGTTATCAGGTTATGCGCTTACTTCGCGGTTTACGCGTAAATACAAGAGATTCATTTCCATTTTGCTTCATTTCGACGAATAAAATTTCTCGCTCTACGTCACGCGGTCATGGGATATTTGATGGTGACGAAATTTTGTGTAAAGCTGTCACTGTCAATGCGCTGTGCGTAGCGGACGAGCATCTCCGAAACCCTGTGAAACAAGCCGACCGGCGTCTGACAACTGGCCAAATCGAGATCAAAGAGACCCAGGTATATCGTTTTCTAGGCCACTTTTTCTACGTACAAGAACCGTAACACAATGAAGATGGTGGTGGGTGCTACACCAGGAGGCCTATAGTAGTGCTCTGCTGGAAAGCTTGTCCCTCTCAAGGACACTGTCAAGGGATTCAAGATGATTCTTGATGGTACGTTATCTTGTTTCCTCTAATCTTATGGTGAACTGAAAGCTTTATAACTTTGATCATAGTGGTTCTTGACGTCAACTGTGACATAACAGTTATAAAATTAATGAGGCTTAACTTTTTTTTTCTTGTCAGAGTGCTTTTTCATATTTTGACAAGTATATGAGTAGTCTATATTGGAAAAAAATGAGATGGGAACGGGTCATGTGAATGACCTAGACATATATGTATGCTGGCACAGTATTACGTGATATTCCAGTTGCAAATCAATTATGACTATGCTCTATAATTGTCATAAGGGCCCCCACAACTACTTAAACCTGTTTTGTATACCCTACTTGTTATCTAATATCATACCTGTAATCTGTGTCACAGGTGAGATGGATCACATCCCAGAGATGGCTTTCTACATGGTGGGAGATCACACAGAAGTTCTTGCTAAGGCAGAGAGGCTTGCTGAGGAACAACGTGGTTAAACACCACCATAACTAGGCTCTACTCTATTGCAATTTAGTCCTCCACACCGCCCCGTGAATGAACATTGTGTTTTCTTGTGCTGTTTCTGGGGCCATGTCACCAAGAACCATAGGAGGGTCTTATCAAACAGGACTTGTCCATCAGAGGAAGCGTGTTCTTTACCAAGAACTCACTGTTACAGAAACAAATAAATGTTCGAATATTTATGGATAATGTGTTCTTTTAATTGTTTTAATTAATTACCATGCTGAAATGTTTGGAGAAAAATTTGCTGCAGTGCTATTGTACCATTTGAGGAGTATCTGAGTTTTAGGCCATAATATATATCAACCACTTTCAACACTGATGCAGTACTAACCATTCCTGTTAGGATCATGTTCTACCAGGAATGGAATTGACAAACTGCTCTGGTGATAAGAGCCTCTGTCCGAAATTTGCTCTACATTTGTCCGAGCAGCGTAGTTCTGGGTGGGTGAACTGAGTTGGTATAGGGTTTAACGGCATACAAACGTATGTGGTATGTGGCGCCTAGAAAAGGTTAATAGATAAGTTTAACCTGATTTAGCAGCTGCCTTTTTGGATAAATGGAAAAAAGAGGGACATGCAAGTGGGTGATAAAAATGCAAATAGTATCCTAGGGCAAGTCACCACCAGCCGATTGACTGGATCAGGTCATTCCAGCCTCTCGTCTAGGCGAAATCTGGGTCCGTGTGTTGCAAATATGACTCGAATGGTCCGCTCCACTCTATCCCCTGGATCCCATTGTCCACTGAAATGAGTCTCTACCCACGTCCAACAGGTTGCCCCTATTAGTCGGCTTTTACGACATGCAGGAGGATACAGTGGGCCAATTCTACCCTGGGACCCACAGGGTATGTTGTTTGGGAGGAAAAATCTTCCAAATTAGGGGGAAAAAACCAGGTGTGTGGTTATCCAACAGAAGATAGTTGAGCTGATTCCACAGATGGACTTGTGTATCGGAACTGACACAAAGCCATCCCAGTGAACAGCTTATTTAACATGAGGTACTTGCAAATTGTAGGGTAGTGAGAAGATGGGTAAACAAGGATTCCTTTTTGAAAATAGTACTGGCAGGGAGAGATTCAGATTATGGATCACCTTGTACTGATACCCAAATAATGCTGAAGCTTACTGATGGGATCATGTTAGTAAGAAATTCATTTATGCTTCATGTACTGCTGAAGTGTGTTCACTGAAAATAGTTCAGTACATACAAGTTGGCCATGTGCTGGGACTTGCCAGATTTGTGGGAACATTGAACTACTGACTAACATGCTGTGACTTGAACAAAGATAGGGCTATGGAGGTTTTCATATTTCCAATAGGGGATTCTCAAACCGTTATAGAGCATATTGTTTAAGGCCATTGATGGTAAATATTATATTATTATGAGACCAGCAGTGATTATTTGTGGCTTGTATCAGGCGATCCTTGACATCTAACATGGTTATGCAACATTCTGGGTTAACAGCTGTAGGATCTGGCTCCTATCCACTTCTGTTATTTGAGAAAATGTATAATAATGCCCTATAATATTCTGTCATTGATACTTTTACAGGCTTCATTAAAGGCATTGAGAATTTTACGCCCATTCCACGAACAGTTTTTGCGCATAGCAAACTTGTATGTCACACACAGCAAACACAGATCCCCAGCCAGTCCTACCCTCCCCAACCGATAAATAGAGTATGTTCATTTTACTGCAGTGTGTAATCATGATGGTTGGGTCATAATGGTCCCACACCACACGCCAGTGTTTGCGAATCACCATTATGATATTCATATATTGGCTGATGTAATCATAATGTTGAAAACCAAAACGACCAGGCATGTCCAATCCCTCTGGGGTATTTTCGCTGCAATGTTTCGACTGCGTTATATATGATATCCGGTAGGTTTCATTAAACCATGCCAGAGTACGGAACGAATGGATAATCAATTATCTGTGTTTTCGTCGCATTTGAATATCACTGCCAATGGCTGTGATGGGCCCCTGTCTTCTGAAATTGTGATATATCGCGAATTACATTAAGTGGTAGTTTGCCTGAAATTGTTTTGCTATGTTGCGCTGGATTTAAAGACAGAACCACGGTTTCTCTCTTCACTCTCTCGCTGAATAAAACAAATGGATATGTCTATTTTTGACTAATGCAGCCTTTGCCGTCTCCCGATGTGTTTATTGGAGAATTCGGATTATATTACAGGTGTCATGCCATTATATCAACAGCTCTAGAACTACTCGTCGGGGTATTTGTTCTCGTTTACTGTAGTTAGTATTGCTGACTCTTCTCGATTTTCATTTCCACTACGCAATACAAAACTGACTTTCTTCATTTCCCTATTGTGCGAAAACTGGCACTTTGTTTCGCTGCTTCGCTACAGTGTATGCTAGCTCCGGTGTAACGGTAACATGAATTTATACCGTTACGAAGAGTTCGTCAAACACAGTCGGCGTGTTCTCGTTTGGGTTGAAGGGCTATATTTCGCACCTAGAAAATAAAATATATCAAGAGCCTTTACAAAAAATAGACCTTTCGCTCCAAAAAACTTACCACCACTCGACACTATTCTTCAATAAATGCCATCGATGGTTCGTTTCCGAACAAATCGCGATACGAAGTCTGCCATTTTGGAAACTATTAATTCTCGCGATTTCCCGCATTGCCTTAGCATCCCAAGTGGGGGGTACTTACCCTAACTCGGATAGGGGTGTGCCGCGGGACCTCGAAAACCCGTACCCGTTGTACTCGTTGAGAATGAGAAAAAGTATACTCCATCGTACAAGGTATTATGCGAATGTCTAACCCGTCGTAAAAGTCGAGATGTCGAAATAACCACCCCCTTCGTGCGGCACATGTATACTATATCTTTACACTTAAGTGCCCCCCCCCGGGCTTAGCATGAGTCGTCGTCTTTCTGTGCATGCGCAGTGCATGTGGTCTTGAACTTGTAAACAAACATGTTGCTGTGTTTCTGACTTTTTACGCTTCCCAAATTGATCAAACTATAAATAATTACCATGGATGAAATCCCCCGCCGAAAAGGGATAAAATCGTCCGTAAAACATCATTGCATTCTATAACTCCATCACTTGTGTATGTTTGGTGTTGGTAGTTGTCTGAATCGATCTAAAAATATTCGCGTTGCGTTGTTTCGAGAAACGGTAAGACGTCTACGCAGACGTCTTGTAGGGCTACAGTGTATGCATGCCCACAAAAGCTTCTACGGGATCAATTACAAAACCGAATGCCTTTCTATTAACATCCCGATGTCGTTCTCTCCCACTGTCCGCTAAATAAAACGCCAGATGGAGATTGAAGTGATCCTTTCAACTTAAACCTGAGATCCAACATACCCACAGATTACTCTTATTTCTCTATGGCGTAAAGCCAGCCTTCATCTCTATATGTGGTCTTTCTATTATTGACGCAATGCAAATCAACCGAATCTATGATTGTCAAAGACGGGATGACATAAAGTTCCAATATCATAGCATTTTGCTCTCTGGTAAACTTGTGTCATCTTAAAGGACAATAACAATATGATATTAACATGCGCCATAAGAGTTGGTTATTGCTGACAAAATCAGATACACACATATTGGTACTTGGATGATGCTGATGGGCGCAATTATTGTATGGCTTAAAGCGGGAATAATAGCTATGTCGACCCCCGTAACTTCTGATTGCAATCATTTTCTGGTATGATGAGATAGGGTCTGTTTATTTGTGATACATTATTGTTAAATTTGCTTTTATATCAATGTTCGTCCCCCATTTATTGGTTTCTTGTAATAACCACAACTTGACGAAAATAGTTGCAGCTGCTTTATTGAGCTACGCAATCTCCACTACATATTGCTGTGTCATCAAATGTCCAGCTTCGCAGCCATCTGTGTTAATTACAGACGCCCACCCCGTGTCATAATGAAACGAGAACGTATCTGCTATTTCAATCAAATGTACATTTCGTCCCTTCTAATTCATTACACTTCTACTCTATTCTACTTCACCGTTGACATGTTGCCATTGTGATATTGGCTGCTAATGGATGAAAGTTGTCGTTAACTGGTAGTTAACCACTGCTTGGCACGCCAGAGAGCATGATATATATGATGTCCCATTAACGCCCGGTGCTCTTTGGGAATGCTTTGTCAGTTCAACAATCAATCAACTTTTTACCTGGGTTGATACGCTGGTAGCCTTTTAAAGACATGACTGAGTATATTTATGCAGTGAACCAAAAGGAGCGATTAGTAAGCGTTGCACAAACAAGACACGAACACCGATTTAACTTAAATAATAACTTAAATGTTAACTGACACCTCATCCTATTAAAGCAACTGGCAGCTCGTCAAAATCATATGCTTCTTTGAAGACAGTTGAAGGCAGCCCCTACTACAGATGCTCAAAACACATATAGATTCCAAGATAAAACCTTGGTTTTGCAAATAATTAAAAAACCCAATTAGACCAGCTTAGTTTGGACGTGCACAACATGAACCCATTTTCTCCATGCGTGATAGCAACACGACGGGGTCTCCTAACTACAGCATAATGCACGCACTCAAACAAAAGCATTCATTTCAAGACCGAGTCATACAAACATATGACAATTTGATGGCTTTCTCCTCAACTGCCTATCGAATGATCGCTTGGTGGTTTCAATAGTCCTTTCAACTTTAGTCTGATGGTACATTAAATGTTGAGCTAGAAAAACATAATTGCGATACTAACCGATTTCCGAAATTTGAGGTTTTGGGTTGCAGATAAGCATTCGGAATATTGCCGTAACCTGGTCTGTTGATGTGTGAGATTTCACTCAGTACACATTGGAGGTGCCATGCTATTGTTCTTTGTCGTCGCCGTGCCATGGAACACTGTAGTTACAATGCAATACCGCCCTGGACTCACTGTGCAATGATACCGTTGAGTTTCTGTGCAGAACACACGTGGAACTTTTGTTACCGTGCAATGGCATATTTCATTTATCGCGTAATTTAATCCCTGAGGTACCGTGCAATGTCACCATGGAGCTCCGGGCAATGGCGAACTGCAACTACAGTGCAGTAAAACCCAAGAGCTTTCTTGCTATGGCGTCAAACAGTTTCTGTACAATAAGATACAGGGGTAACCGCGCGATGGCATTCTTGAGTTACCATGCGATGGCATCCTGGATTTACCGTACTATCATACAGTGCTCGTGGCCTTCACATGTTGAGATATATTTTTTTATATTATCAGTTCCTACGGCGTATACCCAGTCGCAACTGAATGAGCTGGTGCTAGGTGTGTCATTCGTGCTCATTATGGACGCCCACGGCGTCACTATTTAACGATGACGTAACGCCACATATTTGTCGTCAACTGTGTTAATTGATGAACTGCTGCTCAGGCATTAAGCGCTTATGTAGGAGATGACACTCAGTGTTGCCAGGGTGCGTGCGTAATGTTGTACTGCCTCAAGCTGAGTGATGTTTGCTTGTATATACGGACCCCATGCAGAAGACGCATACTCGAGCATTGATCTTACAAGTGTCTTGTTGCTCTGTGCCTTGATGTCTTGTGGACACCTTGTCAAGTTCCGAATAAGGAAAGCTAGGCTGGAGTTGGCCTTCTTGGTTGTCAGGTCCCCATGGGAATGGGAGACCGCGTTGCGGTTTTTTTCTCCGAGAGGTGGCGGCACAGAGCAATGCGGTCCCAATCTCGACCGGAAGTTATCAGGTTATGCGCTTACTTCGCGGTTTACGCGTAAATACAAGAGATTCATTTCCATTTTGCTTCATTTCGACGAATAAAATTTCTCGCTCTACGTCACGCGGTCATGGGATATTTGATGGTGACGAAATTTTGTGTAAAGCTGTCACTGTCAATGCGCTGTGCGTAGCGGACGAGCATCTCCGAAACCCTGTGAAACAAGCCGACTGGCGTCTGACAACTGGCCAAATCGAGATCAAAGAGACCCAGGTATATCGTTTTCTAGGCCACTTTTTCTACGTACAAGAACCGTAACACAATGAAGATGGTGGTGGGTGCTACACCAGGAGGCCTATAGTAGTGTCCAAGTGTCCCCCTCTTATGGCGGCGCAACCAGTGACAGGCAGGTGATGGAAAGGAGAAAACTACCAGAAATGTGTGACCAGGGTGACTCGGTAATGGCTTTGTCATGCAGGACTTATTTGCTCCCTATGATGTCACCGTAAATATACCAACCTTTTTCAGTAAGAAGAATCAGCTGACAGGGAAAGTGGTGCAGAGAAACCGGAAGATCTCCAGCAAGAGTGTGCACATTGAGCGGATAAAATGATTGGGAAAAAACCTTCAAAATCTTGGTGGAACCTATGATCCACTGCGAGGTCCAAATTTCCTCTGACATAATCTTTGTTTGTTATATGTTATGAAACTTTCGGCAGTGCATCGTCCCCACAACTGCCTAAGGTGAAGTTTAGTTTTTGTGAAGTGTGACTGTGTATGTTTTAAGTCCATCCCACTCAGGGTGTGATATTATATGAATCTCAATAAAAGGTGATGTGTAGTAGTCTTTTTATACCATGTGCCTTATAATGTAATCTATAATAACCCTTCACGTGAATACTGTTGAAGAAAAAATAGTTTTTTCACCCTTTTCATGTTTTTTCCCTTTCATTGAATAGGTGACTGTGGAACCCCCAATGGGTTAATTGTTTATAGTTCAATTAAAACACTTTGTACTTTTAAAGTTTCAAGAGTTTATTATACATTCCACCACATGCAATATGCAGGTAAATGATTCCTCAAAGAAAAAAGAAATCAGTGCACAAGACTACTCAGTAAGAGAAATTGTGAAAAACATTGAATCAAGTATAGCATCTTTGAAATAGTCCCTGAAAAACACATCTAACTTTGAAATCATAGTTGTTATAAACTCATCGTCACGGGTAACTGGAACAATCTCCATACTCTGAGACGTAAACACCACAAGATGACAAAGTTGACTTGACCTCAAAGTTGACTTGACCTCAACAATCATGTCATCAGACACAACCCCATCTGGTGAGCATGCGCGGTAGGGCTGTGTTTGGGACACTACAATCCCACATGGCTTGACTTCGGTCCCAGTCAACTCTGCATATTCCTCAGAGCCACAGGCTCATTACGGATACCGTGGTCAATTGCTTTGACCCGAATCTGGTTGACGCAGGTCAGCGACTTCGCCATACGGACCAAGTCTGTTTTGATAGTTGCGTTGCATATCCTGCCAAACCGGGAGCTCAATTCTTTGCCCGCTAAGAATCGTATTTCGCTTCTTCAGCTCTATTTTCAATTGCTGTAAGGTCAGACGGCCGTACTTATCCATCAGTAATGATTTGCTCCAATATTACCAACCATATAACTCGAAAGGTTTCAATCAAAAATAACGATGTTGCGCAACCTTCTATGGTAAACTGTGTGTATTAGAATACCGGAAGCGGTCGAGGGACCGCATTGCTCCGTGGCGCCGCGTAGCGGATTAAAACTCGAGGTCTCTCATTCCAGGAAAGATTGTCGGTCAATGAGACGCTCAGGTATGTTCCTGTCTTGGGCACTGTCTGATCTTGATCATGGATCTTGTAGGGAGTCTTGATGGATGATTTTCTCCTTGTAATGTGTAGGACCTCATACTTGCTGGGATTAAAGGCCATCTGCCAGTCTTTCTCCCACTGCCGTAGGTTGTCCAGGTCAGTCTGCAGGTCTTCGGAATCCTTAGTCCGGATGATCCTGTACAGGAGACTGTCATCTGCACGTAATCGTGCAGTGAAGGTGATCTTGTCTGGAAGATCATAGATATACAGGAGGAAGAGCAAAGGTCCTAGGGCCGTGCCTTGTGGGATGCCAGATGTCATTGATGTATGTATTGTAAGCTGTCCTGCATTCATGCTCAGTCTCTTTCTGATGTTGCTTGTATCGTTCCCTGTCATGCAGTTGGTCACTGCTTTTGGCCAATCAGAACGCTCCCTTCTTTCTTCTGGGCATTTGTTTGGCTTTCCTGGTAATCCAAGGCTGGTTGACGCGCGTTAATGTCAGCTTCGAAGGAACCTTGTGTTCAATAATCTTTGAAGATGCTCCAGAGGGTATTTATATCAGTGTTCTTGGAATGATGGGACTGAGAACTCCCCCACTGCTCTACGTATACCATCAATGTCTGCATGTTTCCATAAATGGATCTTCCGTTGTGGTGACCTAACCCTAGCAGCTTCTGTCGAAGTCTGGACAAACACTCTTCTTATGGTCGCTTACTCCTGGGATTACTTTACACCGTTCAATAAAAGATGGTCTGTGGGTTAGGAATAAGTCCAGAGTGTTGTTTTCTCTCGTCGGAAAGTTCACTATCTGTTCTGAACCCGTATCGTAAATGGTGTCGACTTATCATTCACGGGTAATTGTAGCCTGTCACGGTGTTGACTGTCCAGTTTATATATCTTGGAGGATGATGTCACCAGCAATCCAGAGTCCGAGTGAGATACGTAGAGCTGTGTCATCACACAGCAGAGTTCCTCCATGTTGGCTTGATCCATCGAGTGGGGTCTGTATGCAGTTCCAACTATGAAAGGAGTCTTGTCGTGGCATTCAATCGAGGCAGCTGTGAATTCGACATGGGAGGCTGTGTGTTTTTCCGTCTAAATAATGTTGTCTTTGGCAGCAATCATTACTGCCTATATTTCACCTTGTTCTTCCTAGCAATGAAATGGTAACCGACTGGTAGTACTTCACGTTCGAAGATTCACGGGTATATCCGATGATGACATCTGGGTGAGATTCTTTGAGAAGGAGCCAAAATGATGACACTCTGAAGCTGACTGTACGCGTTAAAAAGGGGCTTTGTGGTGCCGTAGTTCTCTGTGGGGATGAGGCGTGTTGTGGGAACCAATCAGGCTACATGATTCGACAGAGCTGAAACTCAGTGAACACCGTGAAGTGGGACTTTCAGGAGTGTGGTTGTTTATAAGGATCGTGCAACTATTGTCAGTTGCTATGGAGGTGGCTACGGAATCGTCAGGGAATGTATCAAAAAGGGTAGATGAGAATTTTGTACCTGTTATCAAAAGTACAGGGATAACTTATTATAACTAAATTACATGAATAACATTTAATAGACGCAGCAAAGTCTAGGTATATTGCAACTATGCTCATCCCCAAATGTGCTAAGGGTATAGGCTTTTGCATAAACTAAATTGAGGCGATTGGTCGGAAGCG
This sequence comes from Urechis unicinctus, assembly GCA_034190875.2. NCBI lineage: Eukaryota > Metazoa > Annelida > Polychaeta > Xenopneusta > Urechidae > Urechis > Urechis unicinctus. Next base: position 26,444,702 of record CM067349.1, read on the forward strand.
GGTACCGTGATATACTTCTTCAGCTTTGAAAGTAGTCTTGCCATTATAAAAGTCATTACGAGCTACTTAACCGTCCAGAGTAACTGTTGGGACAACCCAAACGTCAAAGCATTTGAACCGTCTACACTCTTTTTATATGTAAGACCATTTATTGCTGGCATCATGTGCTTACACTGTCCGATTCCCTCTTATTGGTACAACGATTATGTTGACTGGTATGTAAGGCAGTCTCGAATATCGTGACCACTACCTTTGCATTGCTATGTGAGCTACAGAGGCCTGTGTGACGTCATATTGCCACAATGTTTTTTACATTGGTGGCATTCGGCATTCAATTGATTTCCGTTACGTAGAACATGATATACAAGACTAAAACAAACTCTTATTCCGGCAGTGCACAGCACCCTAGATGTATCGTGCAAAGACATCTTTGGGTTAAGGTTCTATAACAACCCCTAGTTGAGTAGATATGGCGCCCTGGAATTATTGCGCAATGGCAGATAGAGTTATCAGTAAATGACTCCGTGCAATTATCCCAGTATTTATTTTAAACACTGCACATTGGACAAAAGCATGCAGAATCAAAGTGCCAATGATGATTTCACGGACCATCCACATGCTGGAGATACTTGCGTAATGTACGTTTCTCCATGAGCTGCATCTCAATAACATGCTGTGTCATTTGAAGATCTATTTTACTAGTCGCAACTAGTTTTTTGGACGACCATGAATATACCAGCATACACATTTTGCTCCAGAATATCTTTGATATCTGTGAGGGACAAAGAAGGCGGCTGTGAATATATTTTCGTCTTTTATGTATTACTGCAGCCGCAGCTGTTAAGTATATAATAATATATATATACACCACAACGTCATCAATAAACAAAACATCGGTCATATAATATTATCGCATATATATCTATGCGGATATTATTTGCAAAACCATTCGCTGATGTCTGGCGTATTACAATAATCTGCTAATATGATCAATAGGGAAGCCACGGTAGGATATACCTTATCATATATCGCGGTTGTGCTACGGTGCTGCAATTCCCTCTAACGCGCTCTCTCTCTCTCACTCTCTCTCTCTCTCTCTCTCTCACTCTCTCTCTCTCTCTCTCTCTCTCTCTCTCTCTCTCTCTCTCTCTCTCTCTCTCTCTCTCTCTCTCTCTCTCTGACGTCTTCTACTTGAAATACTGCTTCTACAACGGTTTTATGTGACTCCTTTGTCACCACAAGTAATGCTACAATAACCTCTCATGCAATCAGAAAGGCTAGTTTTGACCTCTGTTATAACCCAGAGTGCCTCTTAATCGTGGTTGCTGACGGTGGTGCGGTTAAATGCTGACGGTCGATCATAAAACACGGTTGCGTGTGCTCTTGGTGGGAAAGTTTGTGGAAATGCATCACACCAGATTTGCTGTGCAGCGCTAATCATTAGAAAACTTGTGACATAAATCGATTCAGTGTGACATCAATGGGAATGATGTTGTGTGCGGAACCCAGTTTGGATAAAGCGGCCTGGTTGTATAAAGTTATGGAGTGATGGAGGAAAACATTGACCTCTTCATATTTCATTGCTTTGTAACATCTTTGATGGATAATGAAGTTGACAAAGGTTGACATGAAGGGATTTTCTTGCATTCTTTGTGGTTCACAGCAAAGCCCTGCCGTAGCATAGTAGAACTGACATTCATTAGTTCACCCCTGGCGCCGCAGCGCCGTGAATGTCGCTCTTAAGCATGCTGTATCCAAAGAGTTTGATACATGAAGCAAAGGATTTACACCCTGCTTGGTTTAGTTAAAATAATAATAAAATACACGAAAAGTTGATTATGGACAACCTCCTGGTAATCGTATTACCTACCACCCGTTAGCGAATGAGCATGAATGAGCATGAATGAGCATCTCAATAGAGGAACTTATATATTTGAATGAAGTGCACTGTCTAATTGAAATGCATTGTCTTACATGGCAGCCTGTCTTTGCGATGATCTGTGTTTCAAGGTCTTAAAGTGTAGCAGAAAGTGGTTTAGTGAATCATGAGTGATAAAAGGTATATTTAACATAAACGCCATTATTATATCAGACGTTATCAACGGCATTGATTGCACATATGAAATTGTTCTTGGAAGTGGGTTCTGAAGGGCGGTGACTGCTTGCAATGCGTAGGTATGAAGTGATGTACCCATCATATCAAAAGCCCGAGGTTGTTACACATGCTCCAGGCTCATTAATAAAGTTATGTAACATTATGGCACAAACGACGTCAAAATTGGTAATGTGCAGGAGCATGCATATATTTAGATAGCTTTATAGAACCGTTATTGTTATCAATGATAATCTCATTCACTAATCAATGCTGAAAGCCCATATTATATTTTATCATCGTGAGACATGATTTTAGTATATTATCAAAGATGTTGCGGTTAAAAGGCCGTGTTGAGTCCGACTCAGTCCTGCACGGCATAGCTTGATTGTACGTCCTACGTTAATGAAATGGCAAGGTTTGGCCAAAGTGGAACGTATGACAACGATCTCATCATTGAAGTGTCCATGTCTTGTCTATGTTACTTGATGAAACATTTAAGTGACGTCGTATTTCTAAAAGGCAATTCTTGCACCTATTCATTATAAACGTAGAACAGTTTGAATATGTTTAAATGTGGTCTGCTTGGCTGTTGCCAGTCACACAGCAAGATGGACAAAGTATAGAAATAATCGGTTGCTCAATACCCACTATCGCTTGTTTCTGTTGGAGAGTCCGGTTCTGATGCCGCGAGTGATATTATGGATTACGATAATATACCAGCAGACGCTCATTGTTTGTTCAGATGGCAAATAGCACCGTATATACCCAAATTACACTTGCATTAATCACGGCGTCCTAGACTGCCTCGCATAGATTAACAGTTCATGTGATGCTTGTGTTATCGTCAGCATGATCTGCTTGCCACGACGCTTGTAAACCTCACTCTAGATCCATTAGGCAATCATTTCTCCCGTGGTCATGCCGGGTCAGTTAGCCACGCACCTAATCCTGTATATGGATAACCGTTTACGACTGCGTCCATTACGACGGTTCCGCTTATATTGGTACTAACAGTAGTTATGTACAAAATCAAAGAATCTTTGAAATTTTATAAACCATACCTGTCACAGCATATTTGATAAGCCACAAGGCAGAACACATACTCATGTAGTAAGCAGTCGTCTAACGACTGACTCTGTGTCACTGTCATGTCGACATCCAGTTGTAAACGTATTGGCTGATAATGTTGGAGTGCTCGAATGTTAAGACCTCACAGGGGAGCTTACGAGCCTGATGGGCGTTGATTATAAAATTTTCATAATTGTCAAGAGCTATATGCTCAACACTTCATATGGATTGTGGACAACACGTGGAGTTGTCCAGATGGGCTGTTTGCTACGGTTGCATTCAGTTATTGTACGCAGTCCGCATGCCCATATTTATCATTTATCACCATCACCACTGGGTGCTTATTATACATCAAATCATAACACCACACATTTGACATCGAATTGTGTTATCGAGCACCGTGAATCAAGGTTTTGTAAATCAGGGTTGCTTCCATCTTGTCTGTGGTTATTTAACACGTTCTGTCGCAGGCGTGTTTGTGTACATAAGACATAATCCATCGCCACTTACCGTAGGATGGTCGTTATGCACTCTTTAACTAGACTTTAGCAGCAATATATATGTTTATCCCCGACTGATAAGCATTTTGCTTAATTTTGCAGATAGATAGCCTTACAATACTGACCTTATGACATAGCCCGTGTTATCGTAATCACATTTGAGCGATTAAGTCTCAACTTCTATCTAGAAGCTACATACATGTTGTATTTTGATTTTAATATTTGAAGAGACAATATATTTCATGCATGAATAACGACGAACCTATTTGTGAAACAGCAAATCCTGTAAGTAGTACACCTGATCGGCTTACTTTAGACTCACACATGTTTTTTTTATCAGCCTCTCCCTTTATTTGAAACGTCACAAGTTTTTTCAATGCAGCTGTGAGCTGCACTGACAACAAGCTCCGACGAAAATAGAATTAGAAACGATAGGCCTGGTCACACGTGCAAATGCTGTCATATTGACCGTGGTCAGTGGCATCAAGGTGTTCGGTATTGAGGGCATGACTTCGCTCCCTAAATTCAGCTACACAGAAGATTGATTTTTCTGTGTACAGAATGTCGACGCCAAGACGTATATTGCCGGCATTGTCTTAACATAACCAACATCGAACATATTAACCAGCACAGTAATATGTGATTTGATAAGATATAGAGGAAGATCGATGAGAACGGCATGCTACTGCTAATGCTCACCATGGATAGATGGTATGTTATTAGAATCACTCATTTGATCTGGATGGTTTTAGTGGGCATATGCTACCAGATGGCGGTAGGTGTTTGGTGAATGTTAAATATAGGGATGGTGTATACCTCAACAGCATAGCTGTAAAGGTGCTCGACTGGGCCATTGGTCGTTGCCAGTGGTTCGCTGTTCCGAATCCCATTGGTTATGACGTTGATTGATGGGAGACAACGAATGGCCTACAGAGCGCATTTCAATCATCAATGACTCTGCGAGCGTATGTAGGATAGCAAAAGAATATACCACCACATTTAATTTGTGCATTTACCTGTAAATTATAACCATTTGACTTTCGCACATGTATCTAAACCCCCGTAGGATAAACTTCTGCATGAACGTGGTTGATGGAGGAAATCAAGTTATGATCATGCGTGGAAGACAAAGGGATGGAGTAGTGAAATATGTAAATGCCGAGCAGTGTCGCCAAATATTATGTAAAATTACGAATTGTTACGATTATTCTATCCATTTGGCAGTCATCAGTTATCGGTACAGCAATTTTAATCATACCTGAATTAATTGAAGAAACTTGCAGCAGCAGCAGTCTAACTAGACTCTGTACGTAAAAGTCATCTTTAGGGATTATCAGTATTAGTCTGTCGTGATCGGAGCTTGAAGTACCTACTCAACTGCCATTCATCCTACCATAGTTGGTGTGAAGAAAAGTACCCTCCGATTTGCATTCAGTCAGTTTTCATGATACGCCGATGTTTACATAAATCATATGAACACACGATCGACATGTTCCTTAATTGGAATTGTATACTTTTTGTTGCTTTCACAAGACTTATGAACACCACTTTCCGATGGGCTCAAGATAAATGGCTTATCTGAACGCCATTATTTGTCGTGTATCGGCCATGACATCTGACCTCTATATTGCATAACATGATTTAAACACGAGGCGCTCATTTAAACAATCGAAAGAGTTTGAGCTTACGGACAGTTTTGCTTTGTGAGGATCCCAACTCCTTACCATACCGCGCTTATATCATAACGAAAGTTCAGTGACCTTTCGTGGAATTATGAATGACCTATGAAGGGTTTCACGAATCATTTGGAATTTTTGAATGGAATCAGGGTGACATTAGCCACACGTGTACAGAGAAGGCGTCGGCGAAAATTGAAACATGTACATGCGACATTAAGTACATCTGCGTTGTGCCTTATTAGTTGCATGACAATAAACGATGGAGTGCGACGCCTGTTACCTATCCGTCAGCTAGAACCACGCGCCAAAACTGTCTTTGTCATTTGAGGCATACGAGATTATATGATCAACTATCACCATTATAACCAGCTATTGTAATGTGTGGGAACGTGTTACTCTTCAATCAGTGCGGGAAAATACCGCGATATGTTTGCTTCCCTTACGGATTGCAAAATCACAGATTCCGGCCGTAACTTCTCTTTGTTCGTCGTTAACATAGCAAAAAAAAATATTGAAGAAATTTACCAAGAGCGTACGTCCACGATTGTTGAAGCGGTACGAATTATCATGCAGCAGCGCTTCTCTATGGACGCAACAGTTGGACTTACACTCATGTTGAGGCAAGCATAATATTCACACTATTATTTCTCGTGCAAAAATGATAGATGATTTGATTGACTGACCATAAAGTGCTTGTGGTAAGTATGCCGGTAATGTGCCTCGATGCCGCACCGGCTGAACTCAATCTACTCCTAACACTCCCATAAAAGCGAGCAATTAAACCCCTTGCAGGTCTTTGTGCGCGGGCAAATGTAAGCTTTATTAATATGTTTAATGCATGTGTTATATGCGAACTATTCAATTCTCAATTCGCCAGCTTAATTTGAATATCAACTGTGAGTAATACCACTCTTTGAGATGTTCTGGCTGCAGTGTCAGGAAGACAGATGACCTGTACTTAAACAGGTGCTTAAATTGAAACGCAGCCTTTCTTCATAGTTTTTTTAGTGCAGTGATTAATGGTTGAGTAAAAATAGTACTGTGCTGCAAACTACTTCAGTATCACAAGGGAACCTCCATAAAGGAAGCACTATTGATAATGTTTGTGAAAATCTGGACAAAGGCGTGTGTGCTACTGAGAAGATTCGAGTAATATTTCAGTTTAACGGGCAACAGTAAATGCTTTGTAGTTAATTGTCATATGCCAGTACCTAGTACAATTGCTGCTGTACACCCCACACCATTCCTGTCAGATGCTTGCTTATCGTAAATAATTCAAGGTCATTTTATCTGTTTTGAGCCATTATAAAGGCCACGTTTGGGGATGGACAGATAGAACAAGAAACGTGTGCTACAGATCATCGTGTATGCAACAGATCATACAATGATGACTGGATGACATGGATTATAGCGCTAGATTGAGCCTAGGGGTGATTTACCTTACACTTGTTATGTCTTTGAAGCCTTCCGTGTCACGAAAGAATGCATTCGATCAGCATCACCACTGATCATTTCGTGAATGTTATCTGGGTAACAAAAAGTATATTATTGTACTGGTTGCATCAACGTTTCGTTCTTTTCCAAGCCTCACAGATACATTGTCATCGATGATCTGAAAGTGTATGATGTAATGGAAGCGTGGGCCATTTAGGACAATGCTGGGTGATGAGGAATCATAGAATCTGTTTGTACGCTTTTTCATTGTTCGATCTGAGATATTATAATTACATACACAAAGAATGCAGCTGTATCTGACCATTATCAAATAGAGTGATTCAAACAGCCCCGAAATAAGGGTTTTTATCATAAAAACGTATAGTTCTGCAATAAAGAGTGCCATAATCAGGTCTGGCAGACCAACCTTCTTATCCAGGGCATTTATCATTTTCCAAATGGCTATCATTAAGGTGATGCTACAGGTGAAGACAGTGTTATGTTTCTGAGACAATTTCGCCTGAGGGTAATTAATGGCTGTTGAGTGGAACTAACGCGTTTGATTGGTATTGCGTTCTGTCTAATTTTCATCAAATACTCACATCGAACTATATCAGCATTAACAGTGATCGTTAATGATCGCAGACAATATTATGCTGCGGAAGATTAGACAGTGAAGATACACCAACACATGCGCGGCAGCTCGATCCAACTTGTATCGCATGATTAAGTATGTTGAAGGCAAATCTTATCGTGCTGAGGGGACTTTAGCCTACAAATACAATCAACAATTGCAATAGAACTCGATTAGTTGGGAGTTCAAGAAACACAACCTGTCACGTTGTTGTTCACTATGTAATCCTCAAAAGATAAATGCACCAGTACGCATGCGCGAGGTACAGATAGTTGAAGTGGGCGGCTGAATGCGAAGCGATACTGCAAATGGCAAATCAGCGAGATGCGACAAATACCTCAATGACGCAATTACGCGCTTTATAAAGCAATGCTGAGCATAAAGCAGGTAGGGTGATTATCATACTGCACATATGTCGCAGCCATACGGTAGGCCATAAAACTTGCCGAGAGACACCTTCAGTGATACCAATCATGTAATAGTGCAATATAATGACTAATTAGCGGACGTCCTGAGGTCATTCACCTTTGAAATGCATCTAATTGGATAGAGCTTCTAAGAATATAGCAGGTTTTACTGTTACAGCCTATGATTAGATATCTGCAGAGCACACAATCAAATGTATCGATGTCACAAATATCGGTAAAACCAGGTAACATTTCTGGGTTGTACCATGGTAGCATCGAATGGTCATTTACGAATCAAGCAATTATTACAGGTGTACATGTATGTGCTATTCATGTACCTGTTAATACCAAGGCACTTAACCAAGGTACCGTTTTTAAAATCAATTCAATCCATAGTTCCAATGGAAATATTTCAGGTTGAATAGCTGAAAAACAATTATCATTCGCGCATTATTTGCGAATCTTCTATAAAGAGAGGCCCTATTGAGATCATATCATGTTAATATGGTTACCAACAGCAAGTATCGGGACTCAACAAAAAGAAACAAAGATAATGGATGGAAATAACCGATACCATACAATCGTTAATATTATAACAACTACACATGGGATTCAAGTTAACGAGAAGATATAGAGCTTTTGTAGTGGCTGATAAAAATAGCACATGTAACAAGCTCAATATTAGCATCGTTCGTCAAGAGCTGATAAAGCCCAATATTACGGAGAGTCTGCAATTAAACCGTAATTATTTCTGGCGTTCCCTTTTGTCCTACTAAATATCAATGTTGTGTTTGATTATGTGAATATTAATCTGGTGCTTAATGTCGTCATCAACATCCCTCCTACAAATACTACACAAGGTAAGATAAGTTGAGCAGAGGGGAGCAAACAAACCTCGTGACATTCCTTTAGGATGTGTTGGTTGTTCAGATCCAACCCCAGGACATCGTTTAGGGTTGTGCTGGTTATTCAGAGCCAACCCCATGACATTGATATAGGTGTGCTGGTTGTTCAGAGCCAACCCCATGACATTGATTTAGGTGTGCTGGTTATTCAGAGCCAACCCCATGACATTGATTTAGGTGTGCTGGTTATTCAGAGCCAACCCCATGACATTGATTTAGGTGTGCTGGTTATTCAGAGCCAACCCCATGACATTGTTTAAGGTTGTGCTGGTTATTCAGAGCCAACCCCATGACATTGTTTAAGGTTGTGCTGGTTATTCAGAGCCAACCCCATGAAGGTTGTGCTGTTCAGAGGTTGACATTGTTTAAGGTTGTGCTGGTTATTCAGAGCCAACCCCATGACATTGTGTTTAGGTTGTGCTGGTTATTCAGAGCCAACCCCATGACATTGTTTAAGGTTGTGCTGGTTATTCAGAGCCAACCCCATGACATTGTTTAAGGTTGTGCTGGTTATTCAGAGCCAACCCCATGACATTGTTTAAGGTTGTGCTGGTTATTCAGAGCCAACCCCATGACATTGTTTTAGGTTGTGCTGGTTATTCAGAGCCAACCCCATGACATTGTTTAAGGTGTGCTGGTTATTCAGAGCCAACCCCATGACATTGATTTATTCAGGTGTGCTGGTTCTGGTTATTCAGAGCCAACCCCATGACATTGTTTAAGGTTGTGCTGGTTATTCAGAGCCAACCCCATGACATTGTTTAAGGTTGTGCTGGTTATTCAGAGCCAACCCCATGACATTGATTTAGGTGTGCTGGTTATTCAGAGCCAACCCCATGACATTGTTTAAGGTTGTGCTGGTTATTCAGAGCCAACCCCATGACATTGTTTAAGGTTGTGCTGGTTATTCAGAGCCAACCCCATGACATTGTTTAAGGTTGTGCTGGTTATTCAGAGCCAACCCCATGACATTGATTTAGGTGTGCTGGTTATTCAGAGCCAACCCCATGACATTGTTTAAGGTTGTGCTGGTTATTCAGAGCCAACCCCATGACATTGATTTAGGTGTGCTGGTTATTCAGAGCCAACCCCATGACATTGATTTAGGTGTGATCTGGTTATTCAGAGCCAACCCCATGACATTGTTTAAGGTTGTGCTGGTTATTCAGAGCCAACCCCATGACATTGTTTAAGGTTGTGCTGGTTATTCAGAGCCAACCCCATGACATTGTTTAAGGTTGTGCTGGTTATTCAGAGCCAACCCCATGACATTGTTTAAGGTTGTGCTGGTTATTCAGAGCCAACCCCATGACATTGATTTAGGTGTTCTGGTTATTCAGAGCCAACCCCATGACATTGTTTAAGGTTGTGCTGGTTATTCAGAGCCAACCCCATGACATTGTTTAAGGTTGTGCTGGTTTTTCAGAGCCAACCCCATGACATTGATTTAGGTGTGCTGGTTATTCAGAGCCAACCCCATGACATTGTTTAAGGTTGTGCTGGTTATTCAGAGCCAACCCCATGACATTGTTTAAGGTTGTGCTGGTTATTCAGAGCCAACCCCATGACATTGTTTAAGGTTGTGCTGGTTATTCAGAGCCAACCCCATGACATTGATTTAGGTGTGCTGGTTATTCAGAGCACATACACTTTGGTATACGACCTACCAAAGAACCTACGGGCTCTATCCTACAGAATATAGTTAAGATAAAGAAAAAAAACCCTTTAAGGTATTTAGCCTTAACCTTTGTTTACGAGTGTCGTTCATTCAATGCGCGGCACGATTGAACATAAATATATGACAGGTGATTCAACCAAGGAACCATCGAAGGAAGTCACCCATGAGCCAACAAACTTCAAAATGAGTCTCTTCTATTCGAGTTGGTTTGAGCATAAAACTGATTTGATGCTCGCCACTACTTAGCACTTTATCCCCGCTGACCGGCTTGTACATGGGTCAGGTGGGCTGCGAGATGCATTATATGATGTGCAGTTTTGATTGGGAAGATCATTTTATAGACAGAACCAATGAGCATGCACTTACACATGCGACTTACAAGGGAATGGATTAACTGGACACGGATATACATCATTATATTTGAATAGATGAAGCAGTGAAGAATATTTGTTTCTCAATCACTCATATACAATGAAAACTTTGATCGCTGGCTGTATTATATTGACGACAAAACAAACAAGCCAAGCATGGCGAATTCAACTACTGGTGGCACGAAATGAAGGCATGGAGTGAAATAAGTCGATAATTAGTCGGCCGCTCAGCTTGTACGTTGATAAGATGCTCTTCACCATACGTTGTTAATATGTCATTAAATCTTCTTATATCGTTCGATGCATCTCCCAAGCAATTGAGATGATTGAATCGAACAGACCCGATTCATTTACTTCAGATTCAGGATATCTTTAGATTATGGTTTGTTATCATTGGACTGTTTGTTCTGCGATTATAATACCTACTTGCTAAACGTGACAAATTGAGCGGCACATCGCCCTGTCAATTAAGACTCAAGTGGCTAGGGTGAATGATATGGATCCGTTCATCATCCTTATGCCTCTTAACTCGCAAATAATTCCAGCGTATCATCACCGAATCACACCGCGACACTCCTCTTCGTGAAATACAAATTGCGACTAGCTACAAGAATTATGATTGCGGAGGACAAAAACTTGGAACTGCTACAAATTGTATCAGCGTAAACATCATCAATACCATTCACAATGATGTACCTCCAGTGCTGTGAAGCACCCATGCATGCAGTTCTTTGTAATAAGTTACCGACGTTTACTTCTCACCAGCCTATCATCACACTGCCCTTTGTAAATGGTTACTATAAGCTTAACATACAGCAGCGTGAATTCAGAAGGAGAGATAGATACAAAATCTTTTCGCCTGTAATCTGGCAATGCCGATTTTATTACCAAATTAGTTGTATACCGCTTATCCTAATCATCCACCCATCTCGACCGATAACACAAAATGATAAATAAACAATATAGCCATAAGCCTATCCATGTTTGGCATTCACGATGCCAAGCTAACGTAATTTCCGGGACATGTGGAGAATATAGGTATTTCTTTCAAACTAATAATAGCCATCAAAGTGTGGCGACGGGTCTGTTGCAATCGTCGGACTAAATGAACAGATAAAACCAGACCGGGGGATTTGATACAGTGATATTAATTTTGGAACATTACAATTGTTCTTGTATTTTGATTATAATGTGTGTATACGACTGCGGCCGGTTTGTCTAGACTGACTTGTTAAAGCAGACAATACCAGCCGTCACGGGATGAGCCAATGTCTGCATTGATTCCATTCTACATCGCATGTGTTGTATCGATGAAATCCAGCGGTATAGCTTTAAATGGTTCGTTGTCTTACTGAAGAAATAGTAGCAAAAGAAGAATTTGGCAGATCATAGTGAGTGATTGATTATACGTAGATGACAGAAGGTGTGGAAAAAAACAACTGGCAACAGTAATTACGGCAGTTGGATATACCTAATATGCATTTAAAAAACAACGCTCATATGACAAATATAAACACTTCCCATGCTCGCCGATTTTTACGACTAGTGTTAGAGCTGTTCCCAATTTCGTTCTGCGTGGAAATCAAATTATCTTTAAATAACAGTTACTAGCTGATTGAATTGTTGTCAATCTATGCATTCATTTAACAAAAATTAGCATGTCAGCATACAGGCTTTATGTTAATTACACGCAATATGTTTCATTGTATAACCTCTTCGAGATGTCATCAGAAGCTTGCTAAATATAAGACAAGGTTGGCATTATGCACGCATTCAATAGAGATCAAATGGAAACAAAATCGACAAGTCATGAACCACAACCTGACAGATATTGTCGCTACTCTCCGTCACCCAACGACGTTATATGAATCGCCCAGTTTATATGGCACAACAATGGCTCAAGATTCACATCTAATTGCCCCTCGATGTATTCGACCTCCTATTGTGGTGAATATCATTTCATCATAAGTTACAGTGAATAGATCCATCCTATCGACTGGCGTCTGCATAGTTTCCTTACGGGGTTGACATGGATAACCCATAATTGCATTCCGGCTACACTGACCTCGTCAATCCAAGGTAATGACAGTTACTCACCGAGGTAATACAGTAACTGACCGAGATAAATTCAGTTACTGACCGAGGTAATGTCGATTGCTCACCATGGTAACGTCAGTCACTCAACACCCGGTCTTTTTTCCTTCAAATAACCTCTGACATAGTAACGAAGCAATATAAACCTCCAAGGCTACCAACATGCTATTCTAACTTGTGACTTCAAGGCAAACATGTTTGACTTACATCAACATTAATTGTCGCTGTGACGTGGTATGGAAGCACACGTAAAAGATCTATTGTCTAACATTTGTTCTTATAAGCCTTCTGCCTTTTATATTATTTCTGTAATTATTACAATCTATATACCCTCCTTTGTGGGCAACAGAAGCAGCAAGTATCTGATACCGAAATATGCTAATCCAATTTCAACAAGCTCTAGATTTCAAAACCGACATCCCAAACTTTCATCGATCCCCAGTTTAATATAATATAATAGCATTTATTTCATACGCATGGTATTTGCATGTTATGTTAATCAAGGTACGGTGCAATTGAAATGCAACAAAATGTCGGGTGCAATCATAATATGCAAATAAAGTAGAACGGTGATATCAATGTCTGTCGAAGCCGCATTTCCATGTGTGTTGGGAGAGTTTCTCATATCACATTTCATGCCACAACTCTTGATACGTATATAAGTGCTTCACTGCGTCACATAACTATGCCCGTCATTAGTGCCGACGAGCCATTAACAGGCTGCACTAGTGTTGTGCTTACTGTAGAATAACAGACAACCTACATTTGTCCCTAGGTCCGTTTATAACCAGCCATATTGCCAATTTCCGTTATTAATATCAGATGAAATGTTACTTAAATGTCACGGCGAATTCAATACAATAATGGCCTGCAGACACTATTTTAGTTTAAATAAACTGGCTAATTGGTACACAAAGCACTTTAAAACTTCTTTGAAAAACCTTTCTAAAATGAGTTTTATGAGCGACATCCCTTCTTAATTCATAGAAAACATTATAAACTACATGATAATAATTCACCCTATCATACCAGTATTAACACAATGTACGAATACTATTATATTTGCTAATGTTTAATAACATCATCTTGGCTGTTCCTCACACCTTTAATATTGTTCGCGATTATAATCTTTTTCCAGATGGGTTGATGCAAGTAAAAGCTATGCTACTAGGACAGGCGAAATATATTGACATCGTCGTGCAATATTCCCCTTGTAACTGAGTAATATAACCTCCGTCGAAGGAAAATGTCTCCAAACTGTAAGAAGTATTATATATGACGGGACAAATAGATTTAAAAGAGTACATATCGATATTTAAAAGCAAAGATCGTTTTGTTCTTGAATGCTGACTTAATAGGTGGAATGCCATCTGCTACGGCAGAAGACTACCATCAATGCGTTCACTTTTCATGACCTTGCTGATGGTTAAAATTAACACCCACCCATATAAAATGAATCTGATAATTACCAGCTTTAAGGAGTTTAACTCACAAATGCCTTCCTTCCTGATGAGAGAATCTAGCCTGCACCGACTCAATGAATACTCACAAATAATAAGCATCAAACGTGCACTGAGAACACTAATGCGCCTTTATAGTTACGTAAATGGTAATTATGAAGTTTAATGGAAAAGTGTTTTGTAAAAGTTGAATAAAAGGAGAAAATCCTAGCAACTAGCAGCTACGGCATATTCGGTGCACTGGAATAACATTTACATAACCACACCATAGCGTTTGCGACCTTGATTTCCATTGAATGATTATACACAACTAAACGTTAAGCATTTTTGTATTGTTTCCGGACTCTCAAAGCTAAAAAAAGGTTAAAACTGGATCACACAATTTTGTGCATTCACAATATTGTGTGAGTCTACGCTTCTGAGGGCAAACGAAAATCAGGGAAGTAAAGGTTATTACAACATTTCAGTTATCCCTTTTCCTCGACGGCGTCTTTATCTCGAGTCGGATAGGCAATTTATAGTTTCTTAGACGGCTATATTACCCCATTATAACGCCTACCAACGCGCACCTTCGCATAACCAACACATTTCTACAACAATGGCGGTTATTGAGCGTACAAATACAGACGCCAACATGACCACCACAATCATATCAGCTAACCTGGTCTACGACATTGTTCCAAGTAGGAAAAACTCGAATCAGCCTTGCGGGTTTAGCTTAAGTTCTTCAAGTGAAGTATGGTTGGTGTTTTTATATAATACCAAAATTAATTGGTAGAATACGATTTGCTGCTGCTATTAATTTGAAAGGTCGTGCCCCTTTGAAGTACTGCAATATGTTACGATGTTAGCTTTACAAAAGGTGCTTAGCAGTCAACATATTTCTATCCAGTCTCTATTCATAGCAAGCATAATTATATTTAGACCTGACGATAAACAACACTGTTATACATAGATCATGCACAATGATACACATATTTACATAGTGTATGTAGTAAATGTCAGGTTGTGAATGTAATAATGTTTAATAATATTTTACCATTAAATCCCACGATAAAAGTTTATCATAGGTCATACTGCCAGATACAATAACGGCGAAAACATGTAATCTCTTATGGTCGAAGAGGCTGTGATCAGCAGCTGAAAGGAAACAAAATGAATATTTGGTCTGAATTGCATAACGAGACGGCCGGTTATCAGACGAAAATTAAAAATTGGGGAGTGTGAAAAATCATTATCTTCATTATCCCCATAAAATGCATGACATAATAGAGGCTTATGGGGAAAATAGTGACATCCTGCCACCGTTCATTAAGAGACGAGATTCCTGAACTCGAGCAACAATGGACGCAAATATTGTACCTTTTTGGCTTATTTGCTAGGTCAGAGATAACGCCTTTGGAATCAAAGCCGAAATACCAATCGATCAAAGGATAGGATCAGGGCGAAACATAAGTGGCGGGGAGATTCATCCGTTTCCATTGGCTCACAGATTAAGAAATGGGTAATCATAGATATAACTGTAAGCATGGAACCAGCATTGTCGTGCGGCACGTAGAAAATAACGGCATCAGAGTATCTATCCTTTTAAGTAACTCTTTGCTGTTTAAGGTAACGTGAGATTATTTAATATTTTTCATATCTCCGCCTCTACCCTCTTCAGACGGGCCTTGATTAAATAGGGTTGCGCTTAAGATGAATTGTATCACATGAGTTGGTGTCATGATCAATCGATCAATCTTCACACTTAAAGCAGTTGACAGCTCTTTGCGTCTGAGCCCAATGTTCTGTAGAGAATTCGCCGTTTTGTCATGCCTCACGGTGCTGACAAGCAAATTTAATGTGGATAGGACAAAATGATTTAAACCTCAAACAAGTTATTTAACGGGAATAAATTAATCAATATTCAAGCGACCACCTTGACCACGCACCGTATGGGCACGGATCGCAAAGTAATGTTATATGCATTTTTACATAGTTGATGACGAATACTCGTTTGTAAATTAATTAATGTAGCAACAGCGAGCCTTGCTTCCTTTGGATTTGCCATTTCTACTCGCACAAAACCCCTGTTAAGTGTGACACGTAGGGCAGCACATCATCCTGCCGACTGTGCCTGTGAGGGTCAGGATGTGTGGTTTGGATTAAGACATTTTGATTTGGAAAAGCAAGGGGAATCTCACATCCGTACAGCATTCTGTGTAATGAATTATCATCTTAACAATAACTGGGTAGCAATTATTTTGACGATGTCCCATTCACGAGAACTCAACACTGAACCTCTTTAACCCCATGCAAATCATCGCTAACCACGAATGACAGCATATGATTGATGGTCGCAGTCGGTAGACGCTCTTTCCAAAGCGACGTCACAACGAACTAGGATAGCAATTGAGTGTAAAATATTCCGTTTTTGACTCCAAACAACAATGATTTACGGTCGTTTATGGATGGTAAAATAAATTGCCAACGACCATAACCCCATATCAACCCGACCTTTATCCACCGATCCCTGAGCCACATAACCAGCGACTGTCCTTACAATTAATGGGCAATATATTGATGTAATATTCTCGGCAGAGCACTTCACTTCAACTTGGTAAACCACTTGTCTATCACATGATCTATTCACTGCACGATGATCATACTGGTGTGACGTCAACATCCCATGTATAAATTAATGGTGTCGCCTATAATCATTTTACCCGGTTGAGCCATCTGGTTATAATCCACAGAGCCATTCCCGTGAAAGAAAAGAGGTATATATCCGTTTTCATTGAACCTAAAGGACAACACACCTTCCTTATTCATGCATACCATGAAGATTCTTTCCAATAATAAGACAGCATGATATATAGAATATACTACACTGTCAATGAGAACAAAATGTCAAATCATATAGCATTCAAATCCTACAGCACTACCAAGGTAAGCTTGGTAAGGAGTGTTGATAAATATGGAACTTATTATGATTAACAATACCTTTGTTGCTTATTAGCACTATAGGTTTATGTATGGCTGATGGCAGCAGCGGTCAAGTTACTGTATAGTTTCTTTGGTTCATAAGTACATTACTGAACCATTCCCTTGTTCGTGCTGCTTAGTGCACTGCAGTCATGTACATCGACACCAGTTGCTATTGCCTTCTTCAGTTACTGATATTTAAGGTACTTTTGTGCTTAAATGGATTTTCTGTGGCAAAGAAATGGTGGAAATGTCTCCACAAACTGACGAGATGGTATATGGTAAGGCGACGGAGCTCACTCAATGTGTTCAAATTATTTGGCTTAGATTATGGCCATTATGATATTTTGAGTTTGAATCATTCCTTCTTCAAGTGGGGAACGATTCATAATCCAACGACTTAGGCCGCGGAGAAGATGACAACATCTATGTGATTTAATCTTATTGACTGTCAACATGCTGATTATGGGCATAACCCACAGCGCGTAAGATTCCCCTTGGCTCATGATGCATTGCTGATTCCACACAGCGTTTGATATTTTAACTGTAATCCTAGATAGTTAAACGTTTGGTAAATAAGGGTTTTACTAAACCTACTATGGTCGTGTTTACATGCTCGAAAGAGTTCGTATTCAGCATGCCTACTGACACACTTTTTACCATGCATATTTGCTGTCAGTGTGTCTGAATTGCATATTCCTACTCATTACACTTAAAACATTTATCACTCGCTGGTTAAAGTTGTGATAATGTTGCTGAATATGATGACATATCACAGCTGAAATGGTTCCATTGTCATGTTCTTTATGTATTTGGGCACGTATTATTGAACCTCACCGGACTGCAAAAATACAATGATTGCGGGGCATATCAAATTAACGTGAAAAGTATGTTATAATGCTGATCACGACGAGGTTAGCTTTAGCAGGAATGGACATTCTATCGTTTATATATATATATATATATATAGAGAGATATATATAGATATATATATATATATATATATATATATATATATATATATATATATATATATATATATATATATATAAGATATATAGAGAGATATATATAGATATATATATATATATATATATCTATATATATGTCTCTATAGATATATATATCTATATATATATATATATATATATATAGATGTCTCTATATCTCTATATATCTCTCTATATATATATATATATTTTGGATCTATATATATATATATAGGAGATATATATCTTCCCTTTATATCTCTTTCTCTATATATACTCTATCTCTTTCGCTCTATATATAGATTTGGATCTATAACTATATATATCTATATATATATTTACCTATATATATGTATACATATATATATATATATATATGCTATATCTATAATATATCTATATATTCTATATATATATATATATATATATATATATATATATATATATATATATATATATATATATATATAACATATGTTTTGCTCTTCGCCTTCCACATGACACAAATACACTTCGGCCACATCATTTATCCTCGCTTGCGTTGGAGCCTATGGTTGTGATATACTGGTCTGTGCTTCACTGAAACAAAATTATATAGTCACGAGTCATAGCTCAAAAGAGCTCCTATGCAACAAATATCCGAATAATGCTTTGCTGTGAATAGTAGCAGGCTGAAATTAGGGGCGCGTTAATGTTCAGTAAGTCATCGGGATGGATCCCTGAGGCTTGCCTATGTCAAAATGTGCACAGGCAGCTCGGCAATTCTACTAGAACCAAAGCAAATCTCGAGGCAACATCACAGTTATGTATGGCGTTGACCCTCGCGCTTACACTCAAGCTGATCAAAACTTTATATATATATATATATATATATATATATATACTATATATATATATATATATATATATATATCTGGATATATATATATATTATATATATAGGCTGAAGTTAGGGCCGTTAATATATATATAATATATATCCCTGATGTTTATGTATGTTTATGTATATTGTTGTAAGTAGTAGCGCTTCTTTCGGCCATGCCGCGCTTATTGATCAGTGACTTAAGATGACCAATCAGAGTTTTAATTGAAAATTAGCTGACACATCGAACCTCTCTTTGGATATTTACCCTATGCAGCACGATTGGCGGCAGCCGAGGTCTATTAATTAGTTATTCCATCAACAAGAAGTGCAATTGGGACACTTCGCGTTTAGGTGGGGCGGGGGTGGGGGGGGGGGGGGGGGGGGGGGGGGTGGATGGTGAATGGAGTGATACCGTAACATTTACTACACTTTACTGCATTGACCTGATAAAATAAATGCCACAAACGAGAGCCTTGCAAAGAACCCATTCTGGACAGCAAAGAGTTATATTGAACTATCTTTAACGATATAACATAACATAACATATATGGCATTTGTATAGCGCCTGTTTGCCGGAAATAATCCCGCTCAAAGGCGATGCATTTTGGTTCGAATGCAGAATAAGCTATATTTATCTGATGCTTTGTAATTGGAATTTAGCTATTATTAGGTGTAGTCTAGTCCCTTTTATTGGCTGTGAGTCCCGAATTGAATTGCTTTTGTAGTGGAATACAAAACTAGTACTGCAATTCACCGGACAATTAAGTATAAACCAAGCATCGTGTTTGTTGTGGAGCAATGCAGCAAAGTCGAATGTCTGTACGGAATCTGGATTTTATCTAGAGAGATGATTCTCACCGGGGTTATCGGATTGTAATTCGTTCCTATCATCCCGACTCAGTCACAGTTGACAGAGTGATGCGCAGCCATATTCGTCACTCTTATCAAGGGATTTTGTGCTAATGGATAGCAAGACACGTTGTTGCTATGCTACAGAAACCTATTGTAACAAAGAACGACCTTGTTATATATAAGTAGAACATTCTTGTTGTAAGACAGAAACGTTGAATAAAATAAGACGAATAATCATTATTTATCACGTGATACTGCGTATAACGAGAATCTAGCAATGCGTACAATCGTTTAATTTATTCCTGATCAGTTTATATAGTCCATGCGGGGTCTTGACATTCAACAATCGATTGCATTTGCGTTTCCGATGAGGGCTTGGTTGGCTAACCTGGCATTCCGATTTTACACCAAGTCTTAGTAGGAATCTCAGTCACAATTGTTTCAATTGTTTAAATCTTTTTTGAATCCTCTTTTGTTCAACAGGATTACTTAATGGTTCTTGATGCTATTCATCTGTGCAAGGTGTTGTGCTCGTTTGTACTGCATTTCTATTCAGGTCATCCATGTGATACCTTTCTCTCTGTTGCCTAATGCTATTGAATCTCTTCGTTCTTAAGTACCACGCCCACAATTGTTTTTTACATGGTTCGGCTTCATTGAGGGAGCATCACATTTTCCCTGGTGGTGCTGGCTTGTATACATAGAATAATCGTAGAAGCGTATAGTTCTGAAATATAAAGTGCAATTATCATGTCTATTCACGCCAACAGCAGACCCATCTTCTTATACAGGGCGTGTATCATTTTCCAAACGGCTATCTTGGAGGTGATGTCGGGAGTGTATAGAGGGTGTTCGCCATCTTGGTACAAACCCGTTAAACATAAAATATTGTGAATGCTAGGGGCTAGTAGTTACACTGCAACTATGATATAATTTCAGCCATGAAACAACTGGGTTGTCTTTTTAGGTACTCCTGCTGGATGCTACAGGTGAAGACAGTGTTATGTTTCTGAAACAGTTTCGCCTGAGGGTAATCAATGGCTGTTGAGTGGAACTAACGAATTTGATTGGCATTGCTTTCTGTCCAATCTTCAGCCAATACTCACATCAAACTTTATCAACATTAACAGTGTTCGTTAACAAGCAAAAATTCTCGTAGACAATATTATGCTGCGGAAGTTTAGACAGTGAAGCTACACACAAAAATGCTCGGAGGTCAATCCAACCAGCAGTGTAGGTTTAAGTATGGTGATGGCGAATCTTATCGTGTTGTGGGGGCATAGCTCGAAGATGTGTCCAGTAAATAGTCTTTGTCGAAGCCTAAAAATGCAATCAATAATTGCAATAGAACTCGGGAGTTCAAGAAGCACAATCTGTCATGGTGTTGTCCACTATGTAATCCTCAAAATATAAATGGTACTAACTGGGAAATTGGACGGCTAAGTGCGTAGTGATACTGCAAATGGCAAATAAGCGGCAAATATCCACCATTTAACCTCAATGACGCAATTACGCGCTTTATAAAGCACGGACGAGCATAAAGCATAATCATACTGCGAATATGTCACAGTCGTAAGGTGAGCCATGCAACGTACGGAGCTACACATGCAACGAATTAGGCATACGCACCCGTTGATATAAATGCAGCAGTTTGTATCATTGAATATTCTGCTCTTGATTGAATTAACATATTAGCAAATTATTTATGCAATTGGTTTGCTGGAAGTGTTTTATTTAATTTGTATGTTTGCATTGTTGATTATAAATATTATCGCTAAAGTGACCACTGTGTCTTATGTGAATAATACCGGCATTGTCCATCCTACCTGTACATCGCTATTCTTCTCCGTTCACAACATTGTGGGGGCAGCCTCCAAGCACAGTGACACATGTTAAAATAGACCTGTCTCTACCAATACGGGCGGAGGTAGATCGCTGTTTCTGATTCAGTGCATCAAAACGTTTTCTAGGGTCATAACGTAGATTGTAGTTAAGTTGCTTGGTTGCAAGGATAAGGTATGGTATAATAGGATATGGTATGATATAATAATAGGACTTAGTATGGTACAATGATAGGACATGGTATGGTTACATGATAGGACAAGGTATGGTATAATAATAGGACAAGCATACAGCACGCAACAGTTCACCCGAGGGTACATTGGTTGAAATATCAAGAATTCAGGAGGCTGATAAAATGTTGCAATCTTCCATGTCCTGGATTTATCATTACGTAAGCCTTATCGTAAACTCACAGATCACAAAAAACCAATAGAATTTCCATTTATAGCCACCCAAGACCATCGTTCTGCTCCATTTATAGATTCATTTGTTTATTGACAGCAAATATTGGATAGTGATTGCCAATCGTATCGCCTGAATGCCAGTTCATTGAGGCGGTAAGAACATTGGACAAACGCTTCCTTCCCTCTTGTATTTACAAGGCAGTATACTTGATTATCGCGAACTCCAAATGCTTCATATTTGTTTCGTTGTCCTAATGGAACACATAGCAGGTCATGTCTAACAAAAAGAGGAGCTTGATTACGATAAACGACGAAATATCTCAACGGAAATTATCGGGACACAAAACGAAACAGATTTATGGGTGGAATTAACCGATGCCATACAATCGTTAAAGTTAGAGCAACTACACATGGGACTCAAGTTAACGAGAAGATATGGAGATTTTGTAGTGGCTGATAAAAACAGAACATGTAACACGCTCAATATTACCATCGTTCGTCAAGAGCTGATAAAGTGCCATATATCAGTCTGACTGCCTTTGCCCAACACTACAGAGAGTCTGCACTTCAACCCTATGTTTTTCTGGCGATCCCTTTTGTCCTAGTAAATATCAGTCTTGTGTTTGTTTCTGTAAAAAATCATCTAGAGTTGAATGTCGTCATAAATATCTCCATTGCAAATACTACACATGGTAAGATAAGTTGAGAAGGTTGTTCAGACCAAATACATTTTTGTCTCAAACTACCATAGAACCTAACAGCCCTATCCTAAAGAATAAAGTTAACATAAAGAGAGGAAAACCTTTCAGCTATCCAGTTATAAACGTAGTTTTCGAGCGTCGTTCATTCAATGCGTGGCACAATTGGACATAAATATATGACAGGATATTCAACCTATTAGCCATTGAAGGAATAATCTGCAAACAGCATCAAATTGAGTCCTTACATTCCCAAGAGCGAGTTGGTTTGAGCATGAAGCTGATTTAATGCTCGCCCCTACAGAGCGCTTTATCCCCGCTGACTGGTTTGTACATGGATCAGGTGGGCTGCGAGATGCATTATACGATATGCAGTTTACATTGGAATGATCATTTAATCGACATAACCGATGAAGAACAGTTGACAGCAACATATCAATGAGGTGTAGATATGCGACTGATGAGAGAATGGATTAATTGGACCCGATATACATAATTATAATTGAATTGATGAAACAGTGAAGAATATGTGTTTTTCAATCAGTCATCTGCGATGAAAACTCTGGCTGGGTGTAATATATTGACGAAAATGCATACAAGCAATGTATGGCAAATTCTACGACTGGTGAAACGAAATGAACGCATGGACTGAAATAAGTTGATAATTATGCTACCACCTCGGCCGCTCAGCTTGTGTCTTGATAAGCAGCTCTTCCCCAGTCGTAGAAAATATTACCTTCAATCCTGTTATATCGTTCGATGCATCTTCCAAGCAATTGAGATGACTGAATGGAACAGACCCGATTCATGTACTTCAGATTCAGGACATCTAAAGTCACCACGGATTACGGTTTGGTATCATTGAACTGGTTCTTCAGCCAGTTTAATGCCTACTTGCTAATAGTGACGAATTGAGCGGCACATCGCCCTGTCAATGTTGACTCAACTGGCTTGGGTGAATGATGTGGATCCGTCCATCATCCCTAAGGCTCTAACATCGCAAATAATTCTAGCGCTTCATCACCGAATCACACCGCGGCACTCCTCTTCGTGAAATACAAATTGCGACCAGCTACAAGAATTGTGATTGTGGAAGACAAAAACTTGGAATTGCTACAAATTGCATCAGCGTAAACATCATCAATACCATTCCCAATGATGTACTTCCAGTCTTTGCTGTGAAGCACCCATGCACGCGTAAAGTTCTTTGAAATCAGATACCGATTACTTCTTATCAGCCTAACATCACACGGACCTTTGTAAATGGTTACTGTAGGCTAAAAATCTAGCAGCGTAAAATCCAGCGAAGAGATAGATAAAACTCTGTTTTGTCATCAGTTAAACGCCTGTAATGTGACAATATCGCTTTTATTACCATATTCGATAGACATCCGCTGTGTACCGCTTATCCATATGTAATATAAAACTTGGAACGCTACATCCAGCCATCTCGACCGATAACAAATAATGACAAATAAACATTCTAGCCAAGCTAACGTAATTTCCGAGACATGTGGAGAATATCGGTATTTCGTTCTAACTAATAATAGCCATCAAAGTGTGTCCAAATAAAACCAGACCATGTGTTTTTTACCCATCAAGAAATGGCAATTAATGTTGGTTATAGGTTAGTATACCCATTATGATGTATTGTAAACTGGCATATACAGTGACGTTGATTTTGGAATATTACAATAGATCTTGAATTTTGATTATAATTTGCATACTTTCTACTTGCCAATACAGAAAGTAACCAGCACCAATGTCATTGACCTCTTTGCCTTTGACCTTCCTGTTACATATTGTCATATTTATTTGTGTTCATGTATACAGTGGGTCATGATTTCGTTTACCCAGTTATAAGTAATTAGTCTATGCAAACATCACCTGCACAGTTATGCGAACTCATGCAGTACTTAAACGGAAAACGGAAGCTGTAAACCAATATCAAAATAAAACAGATACTGAAGCACAAAAAGCAGACACGGAAGCTTTCCCACCATGCATCACTGTTCTCGATATCTATATTTAGCCGCGTAATTAGGCTTGACGTGTGTCTGTGGTTCAAGGTATAGAATAAAATATCTGCTTGGCGCTTTCATGAGTTTGTAATTGTTGATTTGTACGCTTTGAGTTGACGTTGAAAATCACATTGTTTGCATGGTATATCGGATACCCGCAATAAACGTAGGTGGTACTCACCAACAAATCGTGCATACTTCACCAACGAAAAATAACACGAATGGTGGGGATGGATTATTCGTGAGAAACGATATTGCTTCACTCATTCATTGCATTGCGTTCTGTTGGCATCCACATCCGCGTCACCACATTCCATCATATCAACAATCATCACGTCACCACCCGCACCAATATAATCACCATTATTGTCATTCCTGTATCCTTTGTTGATGCTTTAACATCGCCCACATCGATTGAGCAAGACAACTGCTGCCACGTTGTCTAGACAGACTGATTAAAGCAGAAAAGACCAGTCGACACGGGATGAGCCGATCTCCGCATTCATTTTATCCTACATCGCATGCGTTGTATGAATGAAAGTCAGCGGCATAGCTTTTAAGTGTTTGCTGCTTTACTGAAGAAATTGCAGGGAAAGAAGAATTTGGCAGATCATAGTGAGTGATTGATTATACGTAGATGACAGAGGGTGTAGAAAATAGCAACTGGCAACAGTAATTATGGCAGTATGATATACCTGATATGCGTTTTATTGCCCCCTGCTGTATTCTGCCTCCCATTGTGGTGAATATCATTTTCTTTATAACTTACATTGAATATATCCATCCTATCGACTGGCGTCTGCATAGCTTATTTTCGGGGTTGACATAGATAACCCATAATTGCATTCCGGCGTCACTGGTTATAAACCAATTGACTGACCTTGTCAAACCGAGGAAATGCCAGTTACTCACCGAGGTAATTCCAGTTACTGACTGAGATAAAGGCAGTTACTGTCTTCGTTCGTCCTAATAACCTCTGACACAATAACAAAGCGATATAAACCACTAAAGGTACCAATATGCTATCCTAACGTGTGACTTATAATAAAATCAATATCACTTTTGTCGCTGCGACGTGACATGGAAGCACACACAAAAAGATCAATTAGAGGTCTAATATTTGTCCTTATACGCCCTCTGCCGTTAATTATAATTCTGTCCTTGTTACAATCTATATTCAATCTCCTTTGTTCATAGGAAATGGCTTCATGGGCAATAGAAGCAGCGAGTATCTGACGCCGAAATGTGCTACCCCAATTTAAATAAGCACTGGTTGTTATTCCCGACATCCCAGACTTTCATCTATCCCCTATATAATACAATATAATAGCATTTCTTACATACGCATGGTACAGGCATTTTATGTTAATCAAAGTACGGTGCGACTGAAGGGCAACAAAATGTGAGGTGTAATCATAATATGCAAATAAAGTGAAGTAGAACAGTGATATCAATGTCTTTCAGAGTCGCATTTCTACATTTGTTGGGAGAGTTTCTCTTATCCCATTTTATGCCACCACTCTGGATATATGTGCTTCACCGCGTCACATAAGCCGTGCTGTCATAAGTGCTGACCAGTCATTAACGTGCATTAAAGTCGTGTTTTACTGTAGAATGCTAGACAAACTAGGCGAGTTCAACGCAATCAGATTATAACAATGGCATACCCAATATTATGCTTTACTATTCCGTTTCTCTTTGTTACATTGTACTGTAAATATTGGAGATCTGGTTCTGCGAAATATTGCGAAGAAGTCAGATCCGAATAAATACATATTCCCCTTAATGGAGCCGAGCAAGCGTTATAAGGCGTCTTTAAATTCGGTTTAAACAATCATGAATTATCCCTCATTTTCTCCACTTTTCTGTCTTACAAGGTAGTATGCTTCTTGACTTATGTAGACCCCCATTCCAGCTTAACCAATCATGTATCAGTCACAATAGACACATGTACCTAGACTTCTCCGTCGATTGACCATGCAGTCACAAACTGAATGATCCTAACATAATTATAGCGTACACACCTGTCTTGATTATGTTGCAATTATACTCATGAGATGGTGTCAGGTGAGAGAATGATCCATTAACACTCGCCGTATTTTTCTGACATTGTATATCGCTGTCTATTGATTATGTTGCAATTATACTCTTCTGACTGATGCTGTCACTGACTGTGACTGAGAATGATCCTGCTTGACACTCGCCGTACTGCTTTTTGCTGACTACTCCTGACTGTATAGGACAGGCGATGTATAATGACACTTCGTCCTGCAATTTTCCCCTAGTAACTGCTGAAACTGCTGCTCTAAGAAGTATTACATATGACAGAACAAAGCCACTGTAACTGACTGCTACTGACTGCTACTGCTGCCGACTGCTGCTGACTGCTTCTCTGACTGCTGACTGCTGCTGACTGCTACTGACTGCTGCTGACTGACTGCTACTGCTGACTGCTGACTGACTGCTGCTGACTGCTGCTGACTGCTGCTGACTGACTGACTGCTACTGACGCTGCTGACTGCTGCCACTGTTACAGTTTATAAATAAACTGGCTGTGTGATTAACACAGCAATTAAATACTCCTCTGAAATAAACCTTTCGAAAATGAGGTCTTTGAGCGCCATCCCTTCTCTATACATAGCAAATATTATTGGATATAAGTCTGACACCCTTTCATACCAATAATAACACGATGTAAGATTGCTGTTATGTTTGCTAATGTTCAATAACATCACCATTGTATTAAGATAACCTTAGGTCAGCGTTACAGTGCGTGATTGGAAAAAGACCTCACACCTCTGATAACGTTCGCGATTATTACCTTTTTCTTGATGCAAGTAAAAGCTATGCTACTAGGCCAGGCGATATATATTGACACCTCGTCTTTACAAGCAAACGAAAATCAGGGATGTGAAGGTTATTACGACGTTCCAGTTATCCCCTTTCCTCGACGGCGTCATCATCTCCTGTCTGATGGATTAATTACAGTTACTTAAAGGGCAGTTTTGCCCAATAATAACGCCCCCAACGCGCACCTAAGCATTACCATCAAAGGCCGCTATTAAGCGCACAAATACAGACGCAAACATAATCACCACATTCATAACAGCTACCATGATCAACGACATCATTCCAAGCAGGGACATATCTTGAATCAGCGTCGTGGGTTAAGCTTTTCAAATGAAGGACGGTTGTTTTTTTATTAATACCAAAATTAATTAATTTATAGAATACGATTGTCCTGCTGCTATTAATTTGAAAGGTCGCGCCCCTTCGAAGTAATGATAAGTGTTACGATGTTATCTTTACCAAAGGTGCTTAGCAGACAGCGTATTTCTATTCAGTCCCTATTCATACCAAACATAATTACATTTAG
Organism: Urechis unicinctus; assembly: GCA_034190875.2. Taxonomy (NCBI): domain Eukaryota; kingdom Metazoa; phylum Annelida; class Polychaeta; order Xenopneusta; family Urechidae; genus Urechis; species Urechis unicinctus. The sequence continues at coordinate 26,473,038 of CM067349.1, forward strand.
ACCTGGCAGAAAGCAATAATGTTAAACATAGATCCTGCATGATGATAAACATATTCAGATACTGTACGTAGTAAATGTCAGGTGATCAATGGTATTATGTATGATAATATTCAACCATAACTTCCCTGGATAAAAGTTTACATTAGGTCATACTGCCAAATCCTAAAACGACTAAAACATATAATCCCTTTTGGTCAGCACCTGAAATGAAACAAAAGGCATATTTGGGTCTAAAGGTCGATTATCAGAACAACATAACAAGTTGGGGTCTGTGAATATTCATTATCTTAATTAGTGCATTATGCTATATCATTGGGTATATCCTCCATATGCGACTATTTCAAATTCCCACGTGGAAGGTATTTTGTAAAGCACAAAGGCTAATCATAGAAAAGTAAAACTACAACTTGCGCAGGGTATGTGAAGGTGTGCAGGATATCCCAAAGGCAATACTGTAATATGTGAACATAATAATTTGATAATCATGTCGCGCATGGTCATACACAGAAGGACACGAGGCGCATCAAGTTCTTTCTTAAGAGCCAAACCTTGCTCTCAATTGACGTATTGGAAGATGCAGTGCCACGCGAGGCAAACTTACTCGTAGTCGACAAACTTAAACATGTACTGCCTAAAAATAAAATTAGTCTGGTCCAGTCGCTATTCTGTGTCCAGTGATGATTGCAACAGTTGCAAGGTCGCTGGTGATGGCAACGTTCACCAGAGTGCGGGGCGTAATGCACCATGATTGTGCGGAACAGGAATGCAGCATGACGTAATACTTAGCACATACGGGAATAATGCCTTGCACACATGGCGTCAATCACCATGCATTATCCATATTAAACCCATTAGAGTAATTAGTTATAGCTATAAGTAACAGCCAGGTGAAAAGGCATTTTAATACCACATCCGAAATGTCAAGATAAGCTCTGAAGATGATTGATCGTCTCAAACATTTATTTGTGTCTATTATGGTCACATCACCTTTGCTATGTCCGAGATAACAGCTGAGAAGTCAGAGCATAAATTGAGATCGTTCGAAGGATAGGATCAGGGCAAAAAGTTAGAGACGGATATTTATCCGTTACTATTCGCTAACAGCTCGTGACAGATAGATAGATCGCTGTTCACAAACAAATGCAGCAGTCTACGAAATGTGTAATTATAGATATAGCTTGGGTGACGACACTAACAGCACTCAAATTGGGCTATTGCTTAAACGATATACAATAGTATGTTTTCTAGACGCTCCAGTTATACTATTAACATCAAGCACAACCGGAATAATTACCAGACATGCAGTTATATCTCACGCATGCTTATGACCTTCTTGTTTAATGAGAATATATTTCAATGTACTAAGCCAGCATTGCAATGCGGCACAGAAAAAACAGCATTAGAACGAATATATTTTTGTGTAACTCTTCGCTGCTTAAGGTGACCTGGGATATCTATTGTCTAAAAGTATGTGCATGACGCGAGGCAAAGCATGTTCATTTTGATTCATGAGAATTCAACCAAGCGCCTAAACATCTTAAGCCTCATGCAACGCATCTCAACCCATGCATATGATTGATGGTTGTAGTCGAAATACGCTCTTTCCAAAGCGACGTCACAACCTACTGCGAAGGCCATCAAATGTAAAACATTCCATTTTCTACTCCGAAACACAATGATTTCTGGCATAGATTGTTAAATACACTTTGTCATTGTCGTCTAAGGATAGTAAAATACATATAACATGGCGGAATTACCAATAACTATAACAACTATGTCAACTCGACCTTTCGTCCACCGATCCCTGAACCACATAACCCGCGACTGACAATTAATGGGCCCTGACGTAATATTCTCGGCAGAGCACTTGTCAATTTGGTAAAACACTGGTCTACCCCATGATCGCTAAAAGCGCATCACCCGTAAACATCTAAGACTCTCTTAAAGTTCCGTTTAATTGCCCAACAACTGAGCAATGCTGATTCGAGTAAGACGTCTTCATTCCTATATCTATCTTCATAACGTCGCCTATAATCATTTTACCCGGCGAGAGATCGATCGATTGATGCGTTCTGGTCTTTTATTCTTGATTTATATTCCAACTAAATGCTGCTGACAACTACTGCTGAAGCTGCTCCGGGTTGAACCATCGGGTTATAATCGACAGACCCATTCCCGGGGAAGAAAAGAGAAATATAGCTATTTTCATTGAGCCTAAAAACAAACCCTTCATTATTCATTCCAGCCAAAATTGCATTAATAACATTGCTCGATATAAAGAATATACCACACTGCCAATTAGAACAAAATGTAATCTTTTTATGTCAAAGGGTGGATGATATTGCGTTTGTTAATATTTAATAAGCACATCATAAGGTTAGATTGACCAAAGCATGAGAAACGATGAACTTACCTCACTGCCCTCACTTCATGGGCTGTGTGTAAAGCTACACAAGTAACAATCAGCGGCATCAAATCATGATAATGCATAGAGTTAGAACCATTTTAGCAATCCCTGAATTCAGCTTTTGTAGTGGGCGACACCTTTGTACTACACAAAGACGACGCATTCTATATAGCCATCGACACGGTGTAAATAATTTCTCTTTCTACCAATGTTCCAAGATACTATGCCTGTGATATATTCAACCTTTCACAGACTGTACCGGGGGCATTTGCCAAAAGTCTAATTTATCTAGTTTCCGAAATATGGAAGTCACAACTGATCGAAGGGGGGAAGACGGTATTGTATGTAGTGTAAACGAGTGATGATGAATTTACACCTTTGCATTTATCCGCTACCTTCCCTCTCCACACTGGTGGGTTATTTGTTATTGCAAAGGTGCCCCAAAGCACCTCCCGACAAGGTCACACCACACAACCAACACAATCACACGCATCTGTAAATCAGGTATATGCATTTGCGTATCAACGAATGTGCAATGATAACCAACTGCCTCACTCTACCGATTAGTTGATATCAAGGTGGTTGCTATCGGTTAAATATATTTACAAAACATATCACATAATCGTAACGCTTGAGGTAATTATCTTGTAATGGCCTCTACACTGACCAATGAGCCAGACTGATCAAGACCTCTAGCGCCGAGAAGCACTAACTCATCATTGACCTTGTTTGAAAAAGAGAAACATACAATAAAGTCGATCCGCAGAGAGCTCACAATCGGCATTCGACCTGGCATTCTACTTATCATGTTGATGTCAATTGTCGAGAGTATTAAAATATATGTATTAATCCATACTTAGGATGATTCCGATGGAGAAACGTGAGCGGGTAGGATGATGGTTCAAAACCTAAAACACAACCACAAATTCAAGCAAGGTAAGGATTGTTCATAAAAAAGTAACTTATTGTGATTAACGATGCCTTTGTTGCTTATTTTCACTATCAGCTTATGTACGGCTAAGTGCCAGCAGCGGTCAAGTTACTGTATAGTTCCCTTGGTTGATACGTATATTTCTGAACCATTCCCTCGCTCGTGTAGCTTGGTGCACCACAAGCGAACATCAGGCGTCACATCGACATATCGCCGTAGACAACAATAAAAGCAGCATAATCTCTGTTAGAGTCGGTCCGTGTATATCGACACCAGTTGTTATTGCCTTCATCAGTTACCGATATTAAAGGTGCTTTTGTCTTTCGTGAACTAATCCTTCTGTGCTTTAAGTATTTGTCTTTGGGAAAGGAATGGTTGAATGCCTTGACATATTTACGGGAAGGTATATGGTAAGGCAATGGAGCTCATTCAAAGTGTTCAAATTATTTGGTTTAGATTATGACCTTTATGATATTTTGAGCTTGAACCATACCAAGAGGGGAGCAACTCATAATCCAACGACTTAGGCCATTGCAAGGCCGATTAGATTCGCAGAAAACATGCAAGCTTACCTATGCGTTTGTGGCAACGGTTGAAATGAGCTGCGGAGAAGATAACAACATCGATATGATTTCATCTTATTTTCTGTCACCATGTTTATTAAGAGCATAACGCACAGCACGTAAGATTCCCCTTGTCTCATGATACGTTGTAAATTCCACCAAGCGTTTGACATCTTTTGTCAACTGTAATCCGAGATAGTTGGTAAACGCTTGGCAAATAAGGGCTTTTCTAAATCTACTACAGTCGTGTTAATATGCCCGAAATATTTTAGCATGTCCACTGACACACTTTTTTTACATTGCATATTTGCTGTCATTGTGTGTGAATTGCGCATTCCTTCTCATTGCGCTTGTGTTGGAGCCTTGGCTTGTGATGTACTGGTCTGTGCTTCACTAAAACAAAATGATATAGAAAAGAGTCATCGCTTACAAGCGAGAGCGCCCACGCTGCATATGGCCGAATAATGCTTTCCTGAGTATGTTGGTGGATACCTTAACTCATATGCTCAAGTTTTATTGTCCATAACCCGCACATGAATATCCTCTCTCTTGGCGTTGGATTCAGAACAGTTTTTTGGAATGCCACACGGGGGATGGTTGAACAACCAGGAGAGTAAACGTTTTACGTGTTTACAATGTGATGTTTCACTTAAATGATATTAACGCACAAGCACATGAAAGCTCGTTTTAGCATACATTGATAGCTGACAAAAATCAAGAGTTAGCACAATAGTGACCGTGGCTTCAATCTTGAGCCCTGCCCTCCGAACCGCTATCATTTTACATAATAACATTGTTAACAACACTTTAACTGTTCATTCTCCCCGACTATGGGTTTCCTTTGTCTACGGCTTGTATTTGAATGAAGAGCATGTTTTTGTCCGTTGATAAGGTAATATTCACTTCACCGAGTAAAATGATGACCCCAAGTTCTAAACACATGAGCACTATTCTCGATACATTACGATATGATATATAGCGGATGGTCTAGTGAGTAAATAAAAGTAGCTAACTATGATCCAGCTTCTGCCTTCAAATGATTAATGTGTATATTATAAATACATGGTATGCTAGATCATGTATTTATCAGATAAAATATCGATAAATGTATTGTTCCAATCCCTGTTAGCTTTTGCGTACCATTACACTTATTTGCACATTAATTACTGCCACAAATTAATGCTTCAACATAACTAGATTAGGTCATTAAGTTGTACAAGATGTTGGATAGCAATTGATTGGCTATAACTATGATCTAGTAGTCGCATTTATGAGTATAAATGACATCTATATACAAACACGCAGTTTTATTCAAGACATGCGATAGCACTTACAACATGTACGAGCTATTTTATGTTAACGATAAAATTTCATGACACAAAGTCAACAGTATCTGAAGATTGCAATCGTCAAAACCTGTATATAGTGAGTAGCAGGGTGCAGGGTGCATGAAGGTTCAGTAGGGCTGTAAGTCTTTGCGATGGATCCCCGAGGCTTGTTTATGTCGAAATGTGCGCCGGCAGCTGTCATGTCCACTGGAAGAAAACAACACCTCGAGGCAGCACCACGCATTGCAGTGATGCACCCTGCACAATATCCCACCCAAGCTCGTTATCATTGAACTTGTACAGATATATAAGCTAGAATGCGGTCATATCTGTCAAGTTTGCTATCAAAGGTTGCTACTATCTGGCAAGATGCATTATCCCAGTCTGATGGTAAGAAGTAGCGCCACTTTCTGTAATGCCACGCTTATTGATCATTGACTTATGGTGTTCCATTTGGGTTTCAAATTGAAAATTGGCTGGCCAATTAAACCTATCGCTGGAAATCTCCCCTATGCAGTACAACAGGCGACAGCCGTTGTCACTATTAATTGGTTATTCCAGAAGCAAGAAGAGCTAATCGGATATTTCGTTGAGGAGGGGGGAGGGGCGATACCGTCACATTCAATTCCATCAAAAACTTTTTTTAAATCGATCAAATGATATCAATTATATAGCTGCAGCCTAAACTAACCCGCCGTCGTGTATCACTGCTGGTTAATGCACCTCTCAGTACATTCCGACAGTAATAACGTAGCATTATATAAAGTCAGTCGCCGGTAGTAGTTTTGGATGTGAGAAACAGCACTGTCTGAGATCCAATTGACGTATCACATGTTGGAACTGAATAATAAAGTTTCTGATGGATGAATTGTCCAATTTATATAGTACACAATCCAAATCGTATTCAAACTGCTTGTCTTTTGCATTACCCGACGTTTTTAAGCTTGACAACTGAACGAGGTTGATGTAATAAAGCTTCCTTATGTAATCGCTATCTGACCTCTAGTGTGATCACAGACAGATAGATGGGAATAATGGAAAAGGGATCATCACACAGCTCAAAACCTCTCGCAAAATTAATGTTTGATTCTAAGTAAAAACAAATTAAAAAAGTACATCTTTTCAAAGGCATAGCTTAGGATGCAAAAGTCTAATTTCATCTCAGTGTCTGAGTATTTGTTTCTAATTTGACCTGGTACAAAAATGCGAAAATAACCCTGTCTGGACAGGAAGGGTGACTACATCAGAGTGATTTTAGCACCGTCGTAAATAGTAATGAAGTAGAGCCCTTAAAAGAAGATGGTATGAAGCATTTTCTTCGGTTCCAGAATAGCTTATATTTATCTGATGCTTTGTAATGGGAGTTATCAGGCGATGCCTTTTATTTGCTGTGAGTCTCTATCGCAGTGGAATAGACGTCCCACGAGGACAACCACATGGCCGTCATGTTGGCAGTTTATGTAATAGATAAATAACATTTTCATTTTTGCACTCACAATATAGTTCGTAAACATGTGTAATCGAGTTTGGCTATGCATTTCGTTTTGCAATATCAATTAAGTATTATATGACTTCAACATTATAGAGGGTCCGAAGTAACAGATAAAGATAACTTTAAATACATTATGAGTAAATGGAGACAGCAGTAAAATTGTTATCTGGGTTAACATCGTAGTAGGCGTTGACAATTTAAACAATTTACATCGAGTACAATGATTTTCAACTGGTAACATAATCTTAGAATGTGATCCTCACGACTTTTACTAGGAAAGTCCTCGTGCTGTCGCACGCTTAAGCAATATTGGTAAGCGGTGTGGTGACGGCATTTATAAGAGGCGGTAGGTTGTGTTACACCATGCATAATGACCACGCACGCAGTTCGGCATATCAAGAGAATCAATTATTTTAGTTTTATAATGGGCTTTTGACACTGTTTCATACATATATCACATTAACTAGAACAACTACAGGTTATGAAAGTATATCATGATGTTATACAGGGAATACTGAGGACTGAGCTTGAACGACATGTTCGTATTTACTGAGAGCGCATACATATATTACGTAACAACTAAGCATTTGATGTTGTTCTATGATTGGCTGACTTTGAGCCGGCAAAAGATCCTATATACATACTGTTAAATCTAAGATGTTTGCTTAAGTTAAAGAGTGTCAATTGTGAGTATATTGATTAGTGCCGTGGTTAATTCATAGGCTTGTGAAGGTGCAACCAACTCGGCAGATTAATCTAAGAGTAAGTGCACAGCTTTATATATCTGGAATGATGTAGTTACGATGTATAATATCTAAAGACGGAATGTATATTGTACCACTCGTATTTTTACTTTCTTTAATGAGATAAATCTGCAGAAAGCATGGTAACAAAGCATCAGTACTAAAATATTAAAAGCATCTTATCCTTAACAGCAATGATTACCGTACGACTCTATAGTTCTATGATGCAAGTCCCATTCGTATTTCCCAGAATCTCGTTTTATGGCGCGTGCATTGGCCCACCACTCTCCCTTTGGGTTTTTAAATTATCTCACCCATCCTTAGCGTCCTCGCAAAACAAAATTGTTCCTTCGTAAAACCAGAATATGACACATGTCAGCTATGTATAAACTAATATAATATGTTTTTCTATATCTGGTTTTATTCTACATATACCCTACATACCTTCACAGTCCATGGGCGATGTCGACATATCCGCAAATAGTTGATAGCTACGATAAGAGGGTTCACTCAAGCAAGCCGTGTGGTTATTGTGAAATCACATGAAATATCCAAACGTCATCAGTCTGTACTGACTGTCCCTGCGAATTAGCATAAGCTTGCTTAACCTCATTTATAACTAGATAAGTAAGGAGTGTATGCGCCAGAAATTCTAGAGCCAGTAATCGCAATTCCATAACCACGAAGTCCACTGTTACTAGAATTAATTACTCTTTCATACATGAATCATCAAGTTTAAGTTCAATTGCTGCTTTTAACTGCACTATAGATCTGTTGTTCTTATCTGCTGAATATGCTACTCTGGCCACACTGTCGTCAACAACCGAATCACAAGTCAATCGTTCCAATTCATATGTATAATATTGCTCGGAGAGCAATATATTATTTGCTGACCTATGTTATAAAAAACACATACAACGTATGCTTCTTTGTGTAAGCTGGAAAATATCGACGATGATAACTTTTACGTTTTTCTTCCTAGTGATAATCAAATGACATCACTGCCGCCGTTAATCAATGACGTAGGGTGGGCCGCTTTTTTATGGGACTGGTGCAACGTTGACTGTTTCTAGTAACAGATACAACCTTCGCATAATTTGTTCTACTTTCGGAAGAAAGGTTAACACCCCTCACATGTATTTGGCATAGCGATTATTCATGAGGCTCGGCATGTAAGTAAATTGCTTTTCACAACAAGACAAAAATGCGTATTGAAGTTTTGTAGGATAAGCGGTGCAGCATCGACGGTAATTTTGTCTAATCCATCGCAAGAATCACTAACCTTCACAGTCGATTGGCAATCTGCAAAAAAGATATGATTTTGTTCTTTATTTCCTTTGTATTAGGAATAATATCGCAAACATTACGGATCCCTCGATGTACAATGTGAGAAGATGTTCAGCTTTTGTTTGCTCTGTATAACAAGTCAGTTGCTCTGTTACACGATCACATTTCATATACTAGCATAATTGAATCAGAGAGAGCTCCGTTCTTGCACTTGCTCTTCAGTGTTTGCCATAATACCAGTAGGCCAAGAAGATGCAGGATAAAGGTGATTTGCTATTGTGACCACTGGTTTCATTATCTACAAGAGCATTGGCTGTAAATGAGCCACTCAATTCACTGATATCATAGCCAACAGGTTCGGGTAAGATTGCGGTTTATTTGATCCTGCTTGATTTGGTGGCTTATGATATAATCCAGGACACATGTAACTGCTGTTGAGGTGTTATTTGACATCAGGCTTTCCGCGCCGTTCCGCCCAACGTGGACAGGCTTGTGATATGTTTTAGTGAGTCTGATGTATCGCATATTAAAGAGGTAATTACAGAAAAAATGATTTCGTCATGTTATTATAAACATAGTGTAGTTTATGAATAACTACTTTAATTTTCGATTAATTTCGTAAAGGGTCATGTTGGCTATAACATATCGGAACGATATATAGAGAATTCTCTTTTCGTTTGGTAATCAGTTTAACGTGGCATATGAATCGATAACAATAAAGAAAATGAAAATAGTGAGGTGGTACATCAGTAAATTTCTTGATAATAACAACGTCACCTCGAGAAGCAGCAGCCTTTGGAGAGCTTAGGTTATTAGTGTGCATGCTAACTGTACTCATAGATGCATATTGTGAAGCTTGGTTTAATCACTTATAAAACAAATCACCCAACCTCTCTAGTACAATGAGTAGCTCAGTTCATGGTATAAGACCATTGACCATCCAGTGAGATATCTGTGGATGCTGGATGATCAATGATTAGGAGACTCACAAATCCCATGCCCGTTGCATGTCATGCCGACACCGGTATTGAATGAAGTTTGTGGAGGAGACTCACCGCTATAAATACGGCTGTATTGTCTCAACCACTTTTGGTGAGATGTCCGTTAGTGATTGATTGACTAGACCATAAATTAAAGACGTCTTTAATGTATGGCGAATGCGGATGCTCATATGACCATTTTCCCTAACCTTAATCTACCAACTTACGGTAAATTTGTCATTGGCAGAACACATATGATTATCTGGCCGACAGACATCAAAGGTAATTGAACATTTCTAAATAATGGTTATTTAGTGTTTTGAAGAATTATTACACTCCATGTTAATCTTGTTTGCTTTGTCTTGTATAATACTCCAGTTGTATGGGGAAACCATTCCTAAAGGCAGGACAGACCATAAGGCTTATGTTAACCTGTTATGCAACAGTTGTTCTGTTGAACAAAGACTGTCGGCTGAAACAAGCTGATGATTGCGATAATTTAAACGTCTTGTTCATCCATGAAACGGATGGGTAATCTGCTAGGTTTTGTTCTCCGCGCCAGCAGCCCGGACGGTCAATACATTATGTGAAGATATAGCTATTTCTCCGAGGCATTTGAATGCACACTTGGAGCTTAGTAGCAGCTGCCGAGTTGAACTAGCACATTTGAATGCCATGACATCCTGCCTAAGGAGCTGCCAATAATCAAATCAAACCATGTATTTTAGGTCCACAGCATTGACAATGTTTGTGTCGACGTCTCATGCATTGAACGCCATCACCTGGGTGATCTGTAACGCAAGTGATAGGTAAGCAAATTGTAAGATAACAGTGATTATCATATTAAAACACAACTTTCTCAATCACATATAATCGCCTGCTATGACATTGTCATCAGAGTAACGACAAGTCATAGCTTTGCGTATGTAGCCTATGATCAAGATGAATACGTAGCAATATTATTCTGTGTATAACAGCTATGGCAATGTTGATAGTAGATGACGTTTGTGATGAATATTACGGTCACCAGTTATGACCTGTGTTTATATGATGTATCATTGTCGTCGTGATATGTCACAATTACACAGTAATACGAGACAACTCAAGCATGAATAGTACGATTTAGATGTAAATTCTCTCTTTGAACCTCAAACCATACCCAAACCATATCCTCATAAAGCCAATATGGCTATGGATATGTCAAAATGAAACATTGATGCGTGATATGAGATTTACTATCCTGGAGGATTATAAACTCAAAAGCTCCGGCAATGAATATATAATATTGACATGCAACACACTTGCTGAATAGACATGAAAAATGAAGCAATAGCTTGAAACCATATTATATACCGAAACACCAACAGTGTATGCACTCTAGTGTCCTAACAGATGGAATAATATAATAATATATTTTAAACTGATAGTCAATCGAGTGATTTGTCTTATAAGTGCTTAACCCAAGCTTCACAAGATGCATCTATGAGTTAGCATGCACACCAATAACCCATAGGCTGCTGCTTCACGAGGTAACGTTGTTATTATCTAGACATTTGCAGATATACCTGTGTTTTCACGTAGTCACTTATAACTTAGAAATTGTGTTAAAGGAATTGCGATTACTTGCTCTGGTATATCAGGCACATAAACACCTTACCTATCTAGCACATACTGAGGCTGTGAGATGCAAATTGACTTTTGCATCCTAAGCTATGCCTTTGAAAAACGTACTTTTTTAATTTGTAAAACATATTTCACTTAATCATTAAAATTCATTAATGGGATAAAATAAAAGGCATTATCTATATTATCAAACTCACCGAGACAACACGGCCGAGAACCAAGAGGTCTTATAACTCGACGTTATAAGAGAGTTAAGCAGTACACGAACAGTTTACACAATTGTATTAACTTAGAATCATACATTAATTGTGCGAGAAGTTTTGAGCTGTGTGATGATACCCTTCCCATTATTCCCATCTATCTGTCTGTGATCACACAAGAGGTCAGATAGCGATTACATAAGGAAGCTTCATGACATCAACCTCGTTCAGTTGTCAAGCTTAAAAACGTCGGGTAATGCTAAACACAAGCAGTTTGAATAGGATTTGGATTGTGTTCTATATAAATTGGACAATTTATTCATCAGACAACCACTCCACTTTATTACTTAGTTCCAACATGTGATAAGTCAATGGGATCTCAGACCGCGCAGTTTCTCACTTCCAAAACTGCTACCAGCGAATGACTTCATATAATGCTACGTCATTGCTACTCCGTTAAACTTAGGTAAAGTAGCAGCACGAAGGAGGAGTAGGATGCTTTCGTTATGTTGTCAGACTGAGAGATGCAATGACCAGCAGTGATACACGACAGCGGGTTAGTTTAGGACTGCAACCATATAATTGATATCTTCTGGTCGACTTAAAAACAGTTTTTATGGAATTGAATGTGACGGTATGGCCCCTCTACCCTCCTGCACGAAATATCCGATTAGCTCTTCTTGCTTCTGGAATAACCAATTAATAGTGACAACGGCTGTCGCCTGTTGTACTGCATAGGGGAAATTTCCAGCGATAGGTTTGATGGGCCAGCCAATTTTCAATTAAACCCAAATGGAACATCATAAGTCAATGATCAAAAAGTGGCGCTACTACTTACCATCAGACTGGCTGGGGTAGAGCATCTTGCCTGATAGTAGCAACCTTTGATAGTCAACTAAGAGCACGTGCAAACTTAACTCATTCCATACAAAGTTAACTGGGTCAACTGTGTTGGTAACCGGAATGTAGATCTTGAGCAAAAATAGTTAGAATGATGGACCAATTACACAATCCTATAAGATATATATCTGATATCAAAACACGTTTGGACAAGTTTGCCCTAATGTTGTTGTTCTTGTCAGATATGACCGCATTTTAGCTAACATATCTGTACAAGTTCAACGATAACCAGCTTGAGTGGGATATTGTGAAGGGTGCATTACTGCCATGCATGGCGTTGTCTCGAGCTTCGTTTTGCTTCCAGTGGAATTGACGAGCTGCCGGCGCACATTTCGACATTAACAAGCCGCAGGGATCCACCCCAAAGACGTACATCCCTACTGAACCATTATGCACCTTAACTGCAGCTTGCTACTCTCTGTGAATAGGTTTTGACGGTTGCAATCTTCATATACTGTTGACTCTGTGTCATGAAATTTTATCGTCATCATCAAATAGCTCGTACACGTTTTAAGCGTTATCTCATGTCTCGAAAAAATTGCTTGTGTGTATATAGATGACATTTATACTCATAAAAGCGACTACAAACAGATCATATTTATAGCCAAACAATTGCTATCCAATATCTCGTACAACTTAATGAGCTGGTTATGTTGCAGGAAGCATTAATTTGTGACAGTAATCAATGTGCAAATAGGTGTAATGGTACACAGCAGGGATTGGAACAATACATTTATCGATGTTTTATCAGCTAAATACATGATCCAGCGTACCACGTATTTATGATATACACATTAATCATTGGTAGGCAGAAGCTGGATCATAGTTAGCAACTTTTATTTACTCACTGGACCTCACCTAATCGGATATAAAACAGTTGCAGCAGCAGTAGGCATCGGGTAAAACGAACGTGTTTGTCAAAAATCCTGAGCATCAAAGGCCAGTTCAGCTGTGTTTGTTTGATGGCGATGATGGATGCAAGTGGTGCACCGGGACGCCTTCTTATTGAGTGCCTTTATGTTTGTCTCACTCCACTCGTAAAGGTGGGCGTTGTGACCTCTATTGAGAGGTCATCCCAAGAATAGTTGACTACCGAAATGTAGATGTTTTATAAGATTACTGAATTCCATCAATGAACCTGGCTTCATGTAATGGGCGACGTGGTTAACATCATTGTGAGTTGCATTACCCGTGTTGTCGCATACACGATACTACCCTACCGTTTTAAATCACCCTCTCGGCCAACACAATTCGAAGCAGCACACCACTGGCTATGGACGATGAACCGAGCGTCTTGTGCTATTCGGGCCCACTACGACCCTTTTGTAAATAAGGCATATATATGTCTGAAATACTAGAGCCAGGAATTTTGTTGAAATAAAGCCCAATATATCTAGAATTAATGAATCAATATAAACGTTTTACTGTTTGCATGGAGCAGCAATATATTCAGTTATTCAACAACGGATGAAGTATGAAATAGAGGCTAAATATAATACCTCACACCTGATGCCTGCCTGTTTTATTCAATATATCGTATACACGTTACAACGTACGCAGATATATTTTTGTATTTGTTTTTATCTGGCAAATCTGTTATATTGCCCAGATTTACTTGAGTTCTTACTTCACCCAGAACATTGAGCATTCACTAGCAGGTTGCTGTGCTTAAAACGTGTTAAAAATTGAAATTCTTAATTGCATTCTTTCATATTCTCTTCATTGATTCCTAAAGAACCCATATGACCTTTAGTCGGTGTATAATGCAATAACGATGCATAAACGATATAATTCACATTCACGCCGAAAAGCAGGATTTATTCAAATAATAAAACTGAACCTTCCATTGAAACTCTAGATATTGATATTGTTCGTTGCTTTGTATGTACTGTATGCATTCAAATCCCATGGGACGGGTTTTGTAGGATGCGGTACCGCATGTCAATATATACAGACGCACATCAACTGCTAGCATATTCCGATTGATCACCTAAGCGATCATTTTCAAATAGGCTTTGTGTCTGTGTAATGCCTGGCATATCTTCTAGTATAGGTGTCATGTATCAGCACAATTCAGAATAGCTAAGGCCCTGATGGATTCGTGTACACGATATGTATATGAACGGTGACCATGTTCACGGCGTACTTACGTCAATGCCCGGCTCCATCCCCTCCATTGCATGAGTATTTAGATAATGTCATTTTAAGGCCTGCCATATAAACAGTTATCCACAGACAAGATAAGGGTGATGGCAGTCACGCAACCCAACAAATAATATCCTCTTATAACCTTAGTACAGTCGATTGTTCAATACACCCTCTATGGAATGCTGCCGGTCATTCAATAAGAGTATATTGCGACAATCTAACGGAGCATACACCACATATTAATTAAATATAAATGAGTTTTTAGTTGTCCAAATATATATTTAAAGAGACGTTTAACTATATAGCCGGTCTCAATGTACAGCTGTAGTCACATGAACGCACGCCCTATTTTAAACTAGAATGTCCGCTTTCAAAGGGACCCTTAATGTTGTTGTCGCATAATTTTCGATAACACATTTACGCAAACATGCATGTGCACAGAATCGTGAATTAAAACCACAAACAAGTCACATGTTACACCCCAAAGGGAAATATTTGCCAAAAGGATCAAAGAAAACTGCGAGCGCATTGTAATTAATTACTTATGTAAAAGCTGCAAACGCCATATCCGTTTGGTTGTCCATTAAACTGCGACAGCGACAAAACGACAAAAATCGAGAATAGCAACTTAAACAACACTGAACAGCGCCTGAATATGGCTGCATTCCAATCACAAAGCATCAGATATATATAACCTATTCTGGTCTGGCTTTAGGTGCATTATATCGCAAGGGACAGTTTAACAACATCACGAATTGCATTAACACCACTTTATCACTATTTACAACCGTATTGAAATAACTCTGTTACCATCCTTTTCTTCTAGGCACGTTCATGTAGCCACAACGTCGTGCAGGATGGTTAAGCCTATTGCATTCGCTAATAGTTATATAATGTAAGGCACAATGACTGTAAACCCAGCGACCTCTTGCGCAGACTAAGGTAAAGATATCCAAATACCTGTGTATCTATATATATATATAGATATATATATATAGAGATATTATAGAGAGATATAGATAGAGAGAGAGAGAGATAGAGAGATAGAGAGAGAGAGAGAGAGAGAGAGAGAGAGAGAGATCTCTCTAGAGAGAGAGAGATCTCTAGAGATAGATATCTATAGAGATATCCTCTCTCTCTATATAGAGAGAGATAATATATATACACTATATATACCTATATATATATATAGATAGAGATATATATATATATATATATCTCTCTCTATATATATAGATATATATATATCTATATATATATATATATATCTAGATATATATATATATATATATATATCTATATATCTATATATATATCTCTATATATATATATATATATATATATATATATATATATATGTATTCTTGTAGTGGAAGCCAAAGGAGTTGTTTAACGGACTTCCAGCTGTCAGCGCGCGGTCAAACACAAACACGAACCAACGGCTAACACATCTGTAACGTTCCATGTCGAGCCATATCTTACCTTTGTGCACTCGATCAGAAACCTTCTCCTCATTTACATTCAATCATAGGATGGTTATTTTCGATTGATCTTGCAATTATGGTTGACTCTGTGCCATGCGATTCCGAGAAATAGAAATAAAATCATTAGCAACGGGGAATAATTTGTAGAAAATCTAGTCATCATTGTTGTCGTGTGGCATGATATTTGACATATTGTCAATAATGACAAAATTGCAAAACTATAAATACTATTTAGTGTCAAAGATTTACATCGTTGACACCCGGGGATGCATCGTGATGTACTAAACTACTTGATAGAGGCATGGTAAAGAATTAAAATCTAGATTCATTGTTGTCGTGTGGCATGATATATGACATATTGTCAATAATGACAAAATGGCAAAACTATGTATACGATTTAGTGTCAAAGATTTACATCGTTGACACCCGGGGATGCATCGTGATGTACTAAACTACTTGATAGAGGCATGGTAAAGAATTAAAATCTAGATTCATTGTTGTCGTGTGGCATGATATTTGACATATTGTCAATAATGACAAAATGGCAATACTATGTATACGATTTAGTGTCAAAGATTTACATCGTTGACACCCGGGGATGCATCGTGATGTACTAAACTACTTGATAGAGGCATGGTAAAGAATTAAAATCTAGATTCTTTGTTGTCGTGTGGCATGATATTTGACATATTGTCAATATACAAAATGGCAAAAATATGTATACAATTTAGTGTCAAAGATTTACATCGTTGACACCCGGTGATGCATCGTGCCGTACTAAACTACTTGATAGGGGTATGGTAAAGAATTACACTAACGGTCAATGGGAACGGTACAGCAGCATAGACGTTACTGCCACCGAGTCCAACATAAGGTACAAGGAAGAAGCAATGCTTCTGTTGATGATTTGTATTTGCTTAAGTAAATAAAATGATTATGAAGAAGAAGAACTTGTGCTCTTTGTCAACACAAGACAAAATTTTGTGAGAATGTTTTTAGATACTGATGTTGAAAGAAAGTCAGTTTCTTTGCCCAAAGAAAAACAAACGTCTCACCCACACATACCTTCCGTACCCACTCCGCATGTTCACAGATTTGTACAAATAATATTAAATATATTTTGGTTTATGTCATTATACATTAAGTTCCATCATCCTCAGAATAATCATACAGCATTCTCTCGCACAGAGCCAGGGTGGTGATTGAACGCGATAAGTAGGATGCCAGATCAATGGAAGGCTCTCTTGGGATGGACTTGATTGGATGTTTCTCTTCTTCAACCAAGGCCAATGATGGGTTAGCGCTTCATCCGCGCTAGAGTCATTGATCTGCAATGCGCTGGTACGCTTCTCGGGTGATGATTAGTATTGATCAGCATGGAATAATCACACCAATCGTTACGCATGTATGAAGTTACCAATATCAAGTTGAATAGATCCAGTCCGAATCCCAGGAACCCTTCCATATTAGCCAGTCTATGGGCACTGGTGTGAGCATTTCATCACATACAACTCGTACGATTGAGTTGTGTTTATTTATGGATGGAAATGCTCATTGAGTAATCGCCCTCACGTACATTTTGGGCGTATTGTTATTCGATACCATGATAAGTATTTGTTTACAAGCGAGTAAAACACTTCGGATATTTTTATATATCATAGTCATCTTTGTAATTTCACAACCTCTTGGAATAATATGATTGTAAGCTGCCAAATATTGTATTCAAGCAGCAGGGTCACTGCGAGGAGAATGATATAACACTACTCCTTGCTTCTCTTTTGCCAGATGACATATTCATGTGCTATTTATTAACTACAGGACGACAACATAAAATGAAACACAAACAAATACACCAGTTATGTGCTGGTAGATTGTCCTGAGTATTAAATACGCAGCTACACCGATGAAGCTGTCAATAGCAGATAGTGCAGCTTCAAATATTCATTCATCAATAATGTGCAATAACTTTGCTTTAGGGTTGGTATGTGAGATGCGACATGGTGTGGTTTGGGTGGTCGTATACATCCAGCTGTCAAAACATCTAATTCAATGAAATATAAACATGATGCGATCGGTAGCGTCATTGTTCCAGGTATTTTTTTTCGTCATATTGGGTATGCCTGAATACAAAACAATATGCAACATTAGTGTAGCATGGCTAACGGGCAATTAACTGGCTTCTCTGTGAGAGTTTTTTTTATCGTTGTCAAGTGAGTTGCATAGCTGTAAATGATAGCTCGCACGACAGCTGTAGTCTGACGCCGCATGGGCGAGTAGGCCATATCTTAAAGGCAATGTCACGTAGCCCTTAGTGCCATTCTACGGCTTGTCATTCTTCATCCGTACGTCATCATTTTGTTCACCTAGCGCGACTCATTTGTTTGGAGGTGATGGGAGAGCTTCTGTGAGTCCATGTCATTGCCAAAGGACGTATTGTTGTAATCCTGCTTCAATGTTACTAAAGTAAAAGATAAGTATAGATTTCGACAGTTGTGCTTAACACGGAGATTATCAATGCGCAGTGGGTTGCTAGGGATCTAGAGTTTGCCAAGTAAGCACATTGTCTGTATTGAGGTGATATCGTATTTAAGGCAAACAATTACTGATAATCAAGATTCTTCAATGAATAATCATATAGGTTGTTCTTGGTCTCATATCACACACCCGTGTAGGCGTACCGTTAAGCCCTAAACTAACCTCAGGTTGCTGATGTCACCCAGGTGATGGTTGATAAGGAGAAAAGGTGCGGCGCTTAGAAACATTAGTTTAACTAAGCTAGTATCTGTAAAATAGAATACGTAAGCGAGTGGGGATGACTTTAGCCAGACCTAGGAGGCGCGCTGTGAGGAAGCGCTGTATTCTCAACATTTCCTATTGTCGAGACACGTGGCAGTTAACGATGAATATAAATGCTTGTTTCTGGAATATGCATACATGAGCAGAGCATTTGCATAGGTAATTCAATCATTCATCTATCCTTCCTATTACCTTTTTATTTGTTAAACATGATAGTTAGTCGTTTTTCAAGCAAAAGAGGGAGGACTTCAATGACCTATGAAAGACTGATTGTCTTTTGGTGCCCCTGTCCCCATTGACCCCTTACCCCAAACACCCAAACGGAATATATTACATATGGTAGATCGCCTGTCATGTTCCGCGTGACCTCCCAGTGCAAAGCGCATCGGCAGGGCACATGTATGATGAACAATCAATTACAAATAGGCAGGGTAACTGTCGAGCGCGCGTCATGGTCCTGCTTATTAATTTCGACTATGTCGTGGGGGTTTGAACTTCTCTGCAATTTTGAATGAAGACACATCATCATAATAACTTATCACAAACATCATTCGCTCGGCAAATGAATAACAACAACTACAGCCGCAACAAAGTTGCTATTCAAGATTCAGTAAGCGAGTTTGACAAGTTTAGCATCCATATAATTTTGTAGTGACTAATCTGTAAAGTGTAGAACGTCATTTGGTGTTTCGATACGGTACTCACTGAGTGAACCATTTAGTATACACATGCCTTGTGGTTTGTTTTTCGCGCGGATATAGAGATATCTGGATTGAATGTGGCTTCCAGAGGTGCTGCTCACTCAAAAGCACCATTCAGACTATGCTACAATGCTTCTTATTATTTCAGCGCCATTGATTCCCACACTCAACTTATGTCACATTACGCACAGCAAAATATGGTTCTAACTACAAAGACTTTTTGCGTCGATAAGTTCGCGCGACAAATATAATCAGCGGATTTTTTGGAAGGCTGGCAATGACCGGACGAGATGACGCCTGATAGTAGGTGGGGTTAACAAGTGGGTGCTACGATTATATTCGAATATTGCCCATAATTGTCAGCACAGTGACGAGTTATGTAATTCGGGGATCGGTGGTTGAGCTGTCGAGTTGACATGCCGCTATGGGCATTTGCGATTCCGCCAAACTGGTCTGCATGTATTTTTTATCTATTCCTAATTAACTTTGGAAACTATTCATCTTTCCAGTAGCAGTAAGCTTACTGCCCATATAATGGCAATAACAAAAAGAGGGGCATTTATATTTCGAGTTGCATTCATTTATCTACCACGTTTATCGTGACATCGTCTACCGAGCGCGCCATCGATCAAATGCTGCCATGTGTGGCTTTGTATGAGGCTCTAGATCTTCAGGGACATGGTGGTATTCTAAGGAATTTAAATGAAGGAAAAAGTCTCTGAAGTTTTACCTTCTGGGAAACAGTCTTTCTTACGAAAGTAAATGTTATGCAAACGAATATCACAAACTCCCTACCCTGTTAGTGGTGAACTAATCGATACACCGTTTGTGGCGCGGATGTGACGAAGCTGGTTGGAAACTGATTGCAAACTGTACACTTCTTCTACAAGACATGGAAAATGGTTGTAAACTGCTCATGTATGGGCCTGGGATAAACAGGATGCCCATGCCTACCTTTGTGTTGCACTGACCCATGCTAATCCAGCATGTTATCAGTTTTGGAATGGAATTGTGCAAATAATGTCATGGCATTCAATATTCGCTAAGCAATACCTTAAATAAATGTTAGATAATTGCACAATTGCACATGAACATCTGGGATATCACATCCGAAACATATAGCAAACATCACGTTTATTACGTAGTCTACAGTTGCGTGTTTGCTTGGAATAGGCTGTTACTGCGATTAATCCGACCATATAGTATGGTGTTTATTCGGGAGTAATGCGAGTTGAATGACGTTTCCAAATCACAATTCAAATGTCTGTTCGCAATGTAGATTTTATCTCACGAAATGACGCAAACTCTCGCCGGGGTTAATGTATTGGAATTCCTACCATATATCCCGACGCTTACAGTCACAATTGACAGGGTGATGTACTACTCAATTCGTCACTCTTATCAGGGGACTCTCTGCTAATAGAAAAGGTATCTCTAATGGTAGCAAGACTCGTTGTTGCAACATCACAAAAACCTATTGTAACGAAGGATGTCCTTGGTAGATGTTATTAGACAATCCCTCCTGTAAGGTAGACTTCGAGTAATATAAAACGAATATTCTTTATTCATTATATAATACAGCGTATAATATGAATCTGGCAATCCGTGCAATCGTTTAACTTATTCTTGTTCACCAATAAAGTCTATGAGTGGTCTGACATTCAACCAATGAGTTGCATGCCTTTTTTAAACGATTGCACGATAGCATGTAGTTATCAAAACGAATATTTGCGATGAGTGATTGCTTAGCTTACATTACATCCCGAGTTTGCACCAAGTTTTAGTAACAATCTCAGTCTGATCTGTTTTATTTGTTCAAATCTTGTTTTATCCTTCGTGGTTCAATATGGACTAGTGAATGGCTGTCGATGCTATTCAGTTGTGCAAGGTGATTGGATTGCATGTAACGGGCTTCTGTTAGATTGGCACAAACAATGTGCGCCTGCCATCTTGTGCATTCATTATCCATTGGTTGTATAATTGACTGAAATGGCTGTAGGTTCACTGGTATTGCGAAGAAGTATGTATGTATTTCTTATGAGTTTCAGCTGCTACTCGACTAAGATTGTCCGCTCTACAGCACCTTATTGATTAGCAATCGGAACATGGCTATTACAAGGTAACGTGCGGCCGTTCCTAGAGTCGATCGAATGCCGTTTTGATTCGCATTGAAAGCATTCACAACATGTGCCAACGTTACACAATCAACCTAGTTTGTCAATTTAATTCGGCATGCAGTTGACTTTATATCCATCATGATATCAACCCTGGAGCAATTCGTGTTTGGGCCCTCCACATCCACAATTCTTGTAGCTGGACGCAATTTCTGTTTCACCACGAGGAATGGCGTGGCGTGAATCGGTGATGAAGCAGTGTTATTTGCGGTGTAATGGGCCTAGTGATGTTGAATGTATCCATAACATTCACCCTAGCCATTTGAGTACAAATTGGCACGGCGATGTGCCGCTCAATTCGTCAAGTTTAACAAGAGGGCTTTATACCGACATAAATAACCGTTCAAATGATTAAAAGCCCTGTCGTTGCATTATAATGATAACCTTAAGATATATTTTGCTTCCTCCTTTGATGGCCCTAAGTTGATTTCCCTGTCATATATTTATGCACATTTTAACGTACGACATTGTTGCACTTGAGATTGTGAATATTCGGGCATTATTATTCGGTTGTGGATGTGAGCTGTTTTGTTTATTATCTTGCTTATCACAGTATGCCCTGGGGCCTTCATTTGTAGGCATTGTATTGACTTATAATGCAACTAGTTCAGGGTGGTATAGAAAATATAATCCTGATTCCTTGAAATATATTGAAATTAATTTATGCAAGAAAGGCGATCCCCGTTACATACATTACGTTTCATCCACTTGCATCTAAATATGCTTTAGCTGTTTTCCGTCGGCACCCATATTTGAATAATGATCTTTTGCTTAATGTAGCACAATGAATGATGATTTTTTGCCAGCAATTCAACCTGAAATCTTGTCATAGCTCTGATTGGAACCGTTGATTGCGTTAATGTCCGATACGCATTAATAGCTGCATCTCGTTCGGAGATGATATGTAAACCTGTTATCATTGTTTGATCCGTAAATGATCATACGATGCTACCTGTGCATAACTAAGGAATGTTGCAATGTTCCGCTGATGTTTGTGTCATGGCTATTTAATATTGAGCGCTCTGTGGATACACCATTTCACGTTGTTGCTATAGAAGCTGTTGTATTCAAAGAACTATAGCGATTTCTGTCAGTTACTCATTAAACGACAACTTCCGAAACAAATTTTTGCAATGAAATGGCCAAACGTTATGCGCTTAATGTCAGTAAATGGTTGATAACCAAGGAAAATATCGCTCCACGAGTGACATTCGTGTCAACTGCAAACGTCCCCTCTCCTCATGAACACCCCATACCCCATAGCCTCATGCCCATCTTTCCTTGGCAACGCCCGAAGGCTCGTAAAAATTCTGAGCTCTTACTGGCTACTGCATGTCCCATGATAATTGGAATAGCATGCCTAGGTCGTTGAGGGAAACACTGGTACGTTTAACATCAGTTCTATCTTGGCCACCGAGCTCAACAACAAATATCTCTCCAATCTTTAAGCAAAGCTTGAATTCAAAATTCAAGTGGAAAAATAGTTTCCTCTAAACCCTTCGCTTGGAGTCTTCCTCATTATCTCAAGTGCGTATCGTGTGCATCTCTACGTCACACTTTACAATGCAACACTACAACTGAGGAAGAAAGCACATATACCATAATTTGGAGGTTTCTAAGTTTATTGCCTTCCAAGTACAAGGGAGAGGGATACTAACACGTGTATTGCGTCCATCACGTTAAGGTTCAGCTGAATGGGTGAAATGCTATTATTGTATCTGTGCGTCTGTGCCGTTTTGTTATTATCGCATTGGGTCGCAGCCTATGTAGTTGCCCAACCAGACAACCCGGTCAAACATCGCACGTGGGACAAAACGCTTACTCCACCACAGACTAGCTTCAACCCTGCTTTTGTACTCTTATATTGCCCCAAGAAGCCATGCAGTCTATATACAAAACATAGAGATGGAGAAGACGAAGTAGATGATGATGATGATGATGATGATGATGATGATGATGATGATGATGATGATTTTGATAATGATGATGACGAAGATAATGATGGTGTTTACAAAGCTGCAGCTGCTTACTCGTCACGAATATGTCGGTGTTAGGCAAGTCGGTAATCACCGGGCACAAATATTGCTGCGAACCTGGTTGTCATACCTCACATTGACCAATCGATTTAAGGAAAATAACATTGCGTATTGATTTATCTTCTACATACTTATATTGTCTGCATAACGAAGCAGCTACTATAAAGTACTAATAATGTTGTGTTGTGTGCAATATCCCTAACCGACCAATCAAATGGAGTACCGTTCGACTACGCATTGATTCCCATGACAGAAATATATTGTACAATCGATAATAGATGTTACTTTATAAGGGCTCTGATAAAGAGTATTTCCATTCCTAGCAGTTAAGGTCTATATTAGCCACTTCCAGTTATACATCGAGCGCTTAACTTCAGATGAACAAGTGCTTTATAAACCAATTCCCCCCGACATCGATGTCAAGTCCTTTATCTGGACTCATATGGAACTTAATAAACATGACACATCGCAGCCATGGTGCATTGGGTATTACCTCTGTTATTATGAGTAACTTGGAGAGTTAATGGCGGGGTATATATATTCCTAGACGAACAACTCAACTTGGTAAATTACACGGAATCTAGATATTTAATATACATATAGAATCCCGTTATTCATGTTATGAGCAAATAGAACATTCATGATTTGCCAACAATAGCAACAATGTCGTTTATGTTCTTAAAGCAAACACAATCGTTCACGTCTTTTGTGTCATTTTTCCATTGGTGCGCGATAGTGTAACTAGATATGTTGACAAGGGACACTATAGTAGATTCAATATCTTGCTCCGTGTTTATCTATTTGCGTATTATTGACCTCCAACGGACCCATGAAAATACATTATGACAAGGTATATATAATCATAGTTATAAAACATTGATTCGATCCATTTTGTGAATCTTTGAAATATTCTGCTACATTGATGGACCATCACCTTTGCTCCTGATAGTACTGGCTTGTTTGTTATATCAAATCAGCTACGCCAAGTATGACTTATACCAGAGCAAACACGCCCATGAGCAGAGAATTGCTGTTGGGATTTATTACCAATATTTTTCAGATATCTCCATTTTCATCGATTGCCATACGATTAATCTAATAGATGCATCGCAGGTAATCGACATGATGGTATATTGACATCCAGTCTTTATCACAAACTTATACAGACTGCTCACATCTAATTGTTTCTTTTCGCGCGTGAGTGCGTCCAAAACGAAACACATCAACACCAATCGTCCCATTCATCGAATATTTTGAACATAATAACAATATGAAGGTTAATTCCTATTTGGGAGGCGTACACACATTGCTAGCTTGATATATATATATATATATAAATATATATATATATATATATATATATATATATATATATATATATATATATATATATATATGCACCATGGCTGCGATGTGTCATGTTATTTTTCATCTTAAGCAGATTGTGGACATCAACCCTATAGCATATGAAACGCACCTTGGTGATTAATGCATAAATAACATTTATGAATGCATCGTCCATGTTTGGTTCCATTCAGAGGCAATATTTCGAAGGTCCAGATGTTCAATATGTCCATGAGCTAGATTATTCCTAGAGTTAAGTGCGAATAAAGCATATTGCCATTGTGCACACTAGTGTACACACCATGACATTAAAGCGTGCATCATTGGGAATTTGTCTTGCATTCGACAGTAAACATGCTTCTTATTCAGGATGTAACTACAGGCAAGGAATATGATTGGAAAAACTGGCAAAGCTCTGCAACGCAGCACTTAGGGGTCACAGCGTTGTAACGTTTGATCGATGGTGTTACAGTATCAGTCAGCACAAAATTCCCTGTTTGCAAAGGCTCATCGGCTTTTCGGGGACGTATAACCTTACAATAAATCGGATATAAAACAGACAGTCGTAGGTGCACCGGAAAGCACTGGGACGTTTTGCTGATTAAGTGCCTTTATGTTTGTCTTACCTCACTCGTAAAGGCGGGCGTTATTCGATTTGTGACCTCGATTGAGAGGTCATCCCAGCTAGTAGTTTACAACCGAAATGTAGATGTTTTATAAGGTTAATGAATTTCAACAAAGAAGCTTTAAGGCATCAGCATATCCGTCAGTGTCCGAACTACCAACGGTGACCGTATGTAATCACTCGCAATAAACAAGCTGCAGATTCAATCTTAACGCTTCTCTATTCAAGTATAATCGTCCAGACTGCATTTGGATTATATTGTCACACGCATTCTATACATAATCTTCGGATTTGAATGACTTATTGCAACACGTATGTTTGTTACAACGTAGTTTGCATTTATATTACGTTTCTTTGTCCGGTGTATCTTGAGCCGAAATGGAATATGTTTTAACATCAAGAATGCTTCGTTTGTGAATCACGTATATTTGCCACTACATGGGTCATATTTCAAATGCTTTCCGTTGTTATTTGAAGCATCTCGGATTGAAATGGTAGCTGTTTCCAAACCACGAATCAAATTGTTTGTTCATGAGCAATTTATGTCAACTTCTATGTGCTGCTTATCATAAAGGTCACAAAATAAATTACTTCCTTGTGTAACCTGAATATATATCATTTTCTAAATACTGTAGCAACGGAATACTTATATAGTAGGGGAAGGGCACTGTCTGTGCATATGCAACTCAAAGAGTAATCAACGAGAAAAGTGCAATATCACATGTACAATTCCACTGACACATTTCATCCGTTGCTGAATACAAAATGACTGGACTGTCAGCTTTTTTCACTAAAACGGGGAGAGACGATGCTTGCAGGGGTTTTTCACGCCACTTGAACTGTGAAATGAAGCACACGGCAAGCTGTCAGACGAACAACAAAGTGTGTGTTGCTCACCACATGCAGGCGCAAGATTGATGGATGTACATAATGGCTGTACCAGTCTTGTTCTGTGGTTCAGATGAGTGCAACACAAGTACATCACGTTTAGCAGTGCTTGATAGTGACACGAAGAAGGCTCCTTAATGTTTCTGGGTGAAGTAAGAACGCAAGTAAATTTGGACAATATAACAGCTCTGACAGAAACAAACAAACTTGCAAAACAAAAATCTGCGTGCGTTGTTAAGTATATATGATATATTGAATAAAACAGATGTATAAATAAGGCAGGTATCAGGTGTTTGTGAGGTATTATACGATATTCAGTCAATGCGGCCGTAAAGGCAGCTGACAGGATACATTACTCTGTGTCTTCACCCACTTGACCTAATCCGCAACAAGATTATCATATGTTATACAGGTAGGTATATAACGATTGATTATCGTACATACCCTCATGTAATCGACGGAGGATGTGGTTACATCATTGTAAAGTTGCATTACCCGTGTTGTCGCATACACGGTATTACTGTACCGCTTAAAACCACTAACGGCCAGCGGAATTCAAAACGGCAAACCACTGGATATGGTTGATGAGTGAAGTGTCTTAACTATTGTGCCATTCGAGCCCACCACGACCCTTTGGTAAATAAGACATTTATACGTCGGAAATGCTATAGCCGTAATTTTGTTGAAACAAAGCCCATCGTTTCTCGAATTAATTAATCAAGTTTAGCGTTTTACTACTAGCATGGAGCAACAATATGAAGTATGAAATAGAGAGTCAATTGTTTGCGCTAAAAAAAACAACTACTCAGATTAACATTTTGGACTCACCAGTCACTCTGTTGTTCACAACCCACACAGACGTTCATCTTTCCACTTGTCAAATTTATGTTGTGGTTATGGTTACCACTGGATGCCATATAACACCATGTTTACTAGCAAAATATGTACAAGGTATTATAACCGAACCATGTAAGTTGGTCAATCTCGGCAATACAATTCAAGTTGCTGCAGGTACTTAGTTATCAGGTGTGATAATCACCACACAGGTAACGTCTACACCGCGGTCACCCCATTTACGTGTTGTGGATATTTGTTTTGTATGCGTTTGTGCATCGTTGGCTGTGCCGAGTACCATTCAAAACCTTCTAATAATGTCTGCAGAAAAACGGTTCATAAACCTCACATTCATTTCGCAAATCATTCAGCAAATAGGTTTTTGTACATAGTGGCGCTGTTATGGAGGTTGTATGGGGTAAGACAGACAGGTGCAACATCGAAGCTAATTTAATTTTTTCATCATCTCACGACGTATTTAACACTGGCGGTCGGTTGACAATCAGTAAAAAATATATCTTTATACAACTAATATGTTGTCAAGCTACTTCTTCACTCTTCATGTCTATTTAGCAGTTGTGTTGCATAGCAATATTGTATATTCATTCCTGTAATTTACTACAGCAAAAATTCTTATTAAGTTGATATGACGAAAGGTTACGAAATTACCGGCACAACGGATGAACGACCGGAATCAGAGCTTTTGATTTTATAATCCTCCAGGAGAGGAAATGCTATGGATTTGATTTGAGGTTCAGGGAGAGAATTTACATATAAGTGCGTGCTTTTCATATCACGTTTCACTGTGTAATTGTGACATATTATGACGACAATGATGCATCATATAAACACAGGTCAAAACTGGGGACCGTATATTCATCACAAACGTCATCTACTTTCAACGCAGGAGCATAATTGCCATAGCTTCTATAAACCGAATAATATTGGTACGTAATTCATCTTGATCATAGGCTACATACATAAAAGCCATGACAATATATATCATAGCGGGCGGCTATAAATGTTTGAGACTTCGACACAAACATTGTCATTGTTGTTGCCGAAAAGAGATTGTTTGATTTGATTATTTGCGACACCTAAGGCAGGATGCCATGGTATGCAAATTTTTTGCAAGTTCAACTTGGTTGCTACTGATAAGCTCCAAGTGTGTATTTAGCTGCCACAGAGAAATAGTTCAATCTTAAAATTATGTATTGACCGTCCGGGCTGCTGGCGCGGAAAACAAAACCTAGCAGATTACCAATCTGTCTCATGGATGAACAAAATTCGACGTATAAATTATCGCAATCACCAGCTTGTTTCAGCCGACAGCCTGCTGCTTAACATCATAGTTGCAGTGAAATAAGAAAGGCTATCCTCAAGTTTATTTTTTCCTTCGTGCTCCTTGAAACATAATGGCTCTGCCAAACCCACTCAAATTCACGTGATCATAGTCTAGAGTATTATACAGGATAAAGCAAGCAAGAATAACATGGAGCGTAATAGTTCTTCAAAACACCGAATATACCATTATTTAGAAAGGTTCAATTACATTTGAATTATATGGTAATATATGATTTATTGTCTAAGATTTAGACGTTCCCGCACATTATATTAACTTCTTTAAAAGAACGAAATTGTACATTTATTTTTGCAGAATTCCTATCGACCGCGAAGGTAAGTGTGCCTTGCGATGGTTTAAGCCACATTACCTTCGATGCTGCATCGCTTATCACATAAAAATTCAATACAAGAGTCAGAGTGGCGCCGACATTCTTAATATCATGGGATTTTTGTCTTCTTGTGAGAATCAATTTACTTACTTGCCGGGCCTCATGAATAATCGCTATGAAGGATTGTGCTGCTACTTCTCGTACCTTTTCTGCAGTTACCTGTGATGAAGTCATTGCCTTGATCAAGAAGTGCCCCACGAAATCCTGCTCTCTGGACTTATTGCCAACTTGGCTGCTGAAGGATGTGAAAGTCTTGCAGGTACTGGCTCCGGTGATGACTAGATGTGTAAATGCGTCTCTCATGTCAGGGAGAGTACCGACTAGTCTTAAAAAAGGGATTGTCACTCCTCTGCTCAAAAAGAATGGTCCAGACACTAACATCTTAAAGAACTACAGACTAGTGTCGAACCTGGCATTCCTAGGGAAGCTTATTCAGAGGATAGTTGCTAGTCGTCTAACTGAGCACATGACCAGGAATGGTATGTTTGTTCCCTTTCAGTCGGCCTACAGGAGAGGTCATAGCGTAGAGACGGCGATGCTCCGAGTGAAGGATGACGCACTGGATGAAGGTAAAGGGGTTCTCCTGCTGTTGATGGACCTGTTGGTAGCGTTCGGCACTGTAGACCACTCCATCCTTATTGACCGACTATTCGCCATCATCGGTCTGCGGGGAACAGCTCTCAGCTGGATTAAGAGCTATCTTGAAGACAGATCACAGTGTCGCAGTTCTCGGAGAAGAATCGGATGTGATCGCCTTGAAAACTGGAGTGCCACAGGGCAGTGTCCTAGGCCCGCTACTCTTCCTGTGTTATGTCTTGCCTTTAGCTCGTGTCATTGACAGCCACTCTCTGCTCAGACCTGGCTACGCAGACGACACGCAGGTCTACACAAGGTTCAGGTTCGGTGATCAGCTGTCCCTTTGGCAGGCCATTAGATCCCTTGAATTATGCGCCAGCGACGTTAGAGTGTGGATGTCACGTAATAAACTCATGCTCAACGATGAGAAGACTGAGCTTCTGGCTGTGGCCCCTAAGCATTACATCAATAGTTCAATAGTGTAATAGACTTTGACCCATGTGTCAGTGTAGGTGACGTATCGATACGCGCTTCGGAATGTTTGAGAAACCTTGGTGCTATTTTTGATCGTTCCATGCGCATGAATCCGCAGAATCCGGCCAATACTGGATAAGGAGACATGCAAGCGAGTGGTGGACGCTCTCGTTACCTTACGACTCGACTTCAGCAATGCACTTCTTCTTGGGGTTCCTGCCTCTCTTCTCAACCGTTTGCAGCTGGCCCAAAATGCGACCGTCAGAGTGGTTACCCGCACCAGGAAATTTGATCACATCACCCCCATACTCAAGACCCTTCACGGGCTCCCCGTGCATGTAAGGATTGTGTATAAGGTGCTCCTGGTGGTGTTTAGGGTCATACACAATCTTGGTGCACCGAAGTACCTCGCAACCCTCCTCAGCCCGCATGTTCCAGCGCAACAGCACTCTTGGCAGTCCCGCGGGCGAGAAGGGCTTTTGGCGTAAGATCTTTCAGGACTGCTGCGCCACGGCTGCGGAACAATCTTGATGACAGCCTCCGCCAGGCGCAATCCGTCGAGGCTTTCAAGAAAAGTCTTAAAACACACCTATTCCCAAAAGAACGTGCATGAACTCTCAAGCGCATAGAAATACTTATAATGTTGCGCTCCCAAAATAAATGACATTATTATTATTATTATTACCGATATCGTAGTGTTTGTGGGAGCTAAACCAGATAGTATATACATCCTAAATATAACCGAGGTTATACCAATTATCCAGCAATAATGGTCCGCTACGGATATATCAAACAAGGTGTATGCCTGATGCAGTGGATAAATATGTATTGTACGAGTAAGCAGAAAATGATAACCATACAATTCACTCCAATCCAGATAGAGAAATGTGGCAATGTCAGGTGAGATACAGTGCATCACACCAAAACCGAAGGCATTGAGCTGACCATAACAGCTAATCTGATAGTTTCTTGTAGTCTGCACCATTTATCCATAGAGCGTAACGAGCTCAGCTGCTTGATGCTAGTACTAAACAGGCTTTTCTCATAGATGCATTGAAAGAGAGAATACAACCAAGCAGACTGATTTTCTATGTCTAATGGTGCAGTATTGAAGGATTAAACAGATAAGTTGCCTCCACCATGATAACAGAAAGCAAATGAAAAGCAAACGCAAACATCACAGATGCTCCCTTCTCTTTCCAGGCGTTTCCCTCAGTAATGCTCCCCGTCGGGTTATTTAGGTTACTGCTGATTCATGCATATCTCTGCGCAGTGCACCTCAGAGTGTGAACCCTTTCTTTCAATTGTATTCGGGCATCTGTCATCGATGTTGTCAGAGCATTAATTGTATATGTCTACGAATAAAAGTGATGCCTTGGGGCAACTGAGTATCCTGGCTTGCCACATCTAATTACCTATTAATCCGTGGATAAAGAAGGGGCTCTATCCCTAAACACATAACATGAAGTCGTTCTTAACAAATGTAAAACAAATACTTAAGGCTGATATGGGAATTTAAAAAGCTGACTACTCAATATATTCCGGCTGTCAGACATTAATACACATGTCGGAAATCAAGTTTCAAGATTTGCATAAAAAAATTCAGAGATTAAATGCAAAGCAAAGGCAAAAATCACAGGTGCTTCATTCTTTCTCCAGGCGTTTCCCTTGGTAATGCTAGGTTGATGTGGTCTGTTCATGTCTAACTTAACACAGTTTTCTTCTCTTTTGATGTTGACTGACTAAGTCCTTTGATTGCGCCGTTGGTAAATGGTGTCGAAAGCTGAGGGGATATCAGCGCACCTCAAATGGTGAACCCTTTCTTTCATTTGTATTATTGTATACGAATAAAAGTGATGCCTGTAGGCTACTGAGCATCCTGACTGTAGCCCAAAACGCAACCGATGGGCCTGCTACATCTAACACCCGGTGAATTCGCGGAAAGAGAGCTATATGATACACGTTCATGCTATTTTTATTAACCCATCTAGCTTATATTCGCATCACCATCTATCACTTAATCACGCCGCCGTCTTTGTAGCACCACAAGGCTTTGGCATAATAACACACACATGAATAATATTTTGTGACTGCATTCCAGTAATAAGTGAATGCTGTCGGCTTTCTTTTGATAATTCTAGGAATATTTGTCATTGCAAACACATGTATTTACCAGGCATATGATTATGTTTACCTGCCTTCATGGCGTAGATGCAGCAATCATTCCATTAGTAGCTACAAAGGAGCATCGATAATTGCAAGTAGAGCCTGCAGCAGTCATGCAGATCCTGCTTTTATAATGTGCCTTCACTTTCTTTGGTGCATTTCAATACAGGAGAATGATCGTGTTACCAAGTACATGACGGGGAACCTTTTAACTGAAAAGATCGAAGATGTGTATTGATCTGGACTAGACTTATTGATCTGGAAGGAGATGCTTGCTGCAGGCGACCACCATATACCACACTCGTGCGGGGTTGCTGTTTAACCATTCATAGGTGATGTTTTAACTCTACACTAACCTCACCTTACCGGTTAACACATCGGGTGAAAATAAGGCTGGTGCAGAAGGAGCAGCTTATCATATTTTGATGCCTTTGTATGTAGGAGGGGCGTATCTAATGGAATGTTGCAAGATTTTGAATGGATAGTGACGCTGAATAGAACCGCACGTGTTGTTATTACTCCATGTAACCCTCAGGGAAAAGCCTTGTGACAAACAAATGCGATGTACAAGTATCATTCGTGTGAAAGTAACTGTCAATACGATATAGGTGAGTAGTGAGATGATATGAGATGCAGCTCCGGTCATAGTCGATAACCAAGGCAGATTACAAAGTTACTTGCAAGATAGTAAGAGGTAAGTTGCATCTATCCAATCATCAACGTGATAGGTGGAAGTCGTTATCTAAGCAAGTGAAGTGAACGCACAGAGGTGGTTATTGCACCGATATATGGAATGTCATGTTCGTTGCATGGCGTTTTGTTACCTATTTTGTCGTTCCATCAAGCATCCAAACTGATAGTAGCCCGTGCATTTACGTTAGCTAAGCCCGCTAGAATTATAGTATATCATAACACATACTGTGGAGGCGGTCAAGTGGTGTTTGCTATACAGTATGGATAGCATGAGTCTAGTAGTGATTTTCTTGTAGAAATAGATGCAGGCACATTATCCTGATGCTAGCTAATGAATTTAGGTACTGAGTACCACAAAATGAATTGAACTTGGTGTTAGGGTGGTGTGATTAAATCGATCACACTGGCCTTCAGCAGGGTGGAGGTGAACGTATGTCACTCATTAACGCCATTGAGTGCTAAAAGTTATGATTCAAGCCATTAAGAATATCGGTACCACAACTGCTAAATAGCTTATAGGTCATGTACTTGTCTGGTGTGTGTGTGTGTGTGTGTGTGTGTGTGTGTGTGTGTGTGTGTGTGTGTGTGTGTGTGTGTGTGTGTGTGTGTGTGTGTGTGTGTGTGTGTGTGTGTGTGTGTGTGTGTGTGTGTGTGTGTGTGTGTGTGTGTGTGTGTGTGTGTGTGTGTGTGTGTGTGTGAGTCTATGTATGTCCCAATAAAGCCTCTTCCAGGTATCATTCGTATTGTCATCTGAAACCGAGGGGCGTTGGTAGATCTATTTCCTTGTTGTCCCAATTATAATAACACGGTGTTGTAGAACTAAATAGAGCCATATTTAAATGTTGGAATAAGCCTTCAAGACTTGTACACCTAGTGATGTTTACCAATCGAGTAAGCAAATATCAGATTTCAAATAAATGCAGTTGCCAAATCGGTCCGATAGAACGTGTTATTTTCCCGACCCCTTTTTATCTACTTAAAATCCATTTTTTCACTGTGCGCTGTCCGATTCTACTTGTCCTCAAATTAGTTCTGCAAAGCAAAGAAATAGGAACACTTAAGCCTCTCAAGCAGGATGACAGCCTGATGTATCTATTGGTCCCACATCACGCAAACCACATATGTCATGCAGTTTTAAATGAAAGGGGTTAATTGTCCTGGTTTCAACGCGTGTCGGCAGATATTGTCAATAATGATCGATCAGACAATCTGGCCGCAGTTGAGGTATTCGTGTTCGCTAACGCATTCATACAGGATATAATTTCTAGAAAGGTACCCAATTTATTGATACCTGGGTTGGCGATTGTTATAGTTGTTATGATAATAGATTGTGATGACGAGAAGTAGAAAAAGAAAAAGGAGAGGAAGTAGAAAAAGAAGAGAAGAAGAAGACGATGAAGAAAAAGACGGAGACGAAGAAAAAGACGACGACAACGACGAAGAAGAAGGAGACGAAGACGAAAAAGACGACGAAGCAGTAGGGAACGTATGCGGTAATGTTAATCAATGTATAACGACTGAACGAAAGATGATCATCATTATCATGATCATTGTAGTAATGTTGATCAATATCAGGTCATTATACAGATATATGCACATGAAATATATTGATCAAACGCGTGGTCATTGCAGGATAAAGTAGATTGCTTTTGTAAAGTTAGATGCTCATTATTAGACTGCTGAATGAACGAGGATCGTGAGTATTGTATGGAAGTTTAGTCTAAATAATGTACATAGAACTTCATTTGTGCGGCTTCATCATTGTATAAAAGATTTGTCAAAAGTAATGGGACACTTTGTTTTAAATAACTGTTTTCCACGTGTGACGATCACTCAATGCCACCCCTCGCTTGTTTGGATTTACAACCGTTAAATCACTGAAGTCGATGTCTCACGTCCTTATCATAGTAGTGTCTATGCGGTTAAGCCAAGAACAAAGCCACATCGTTTCTCATAGCTGGGGCTATGAATTATAAGCCGACCATTCATGTTACCTTATGCAGGATGCGTCTTGGTATATTTCCTCATTACTACAACGTGAGTGCAACCTGAGGATCTAATATTTGGTGCACGCAAAGTAGATATCAGCGCCCGTTCTAAACTCATAAATCGACAATAAACGAGATAACCAGCTCAGCTTGGCGCCAACCATGGTAATCGGTCCATTCTTGTAAAGCTATTAAATGCAACTTCTCGCGAATAGGAATAGATGCTCAGTTTGATCAGTTATTATCACATCCAGGTATTGGGACAGCATCCAACCGTCATAGGGTTCGCCGGCGCATATTCCTTAGAAACGAAGCATTTACGGTGAATGCAAATATTTCGTTTGTGTGTCGTCAATTTATATGGGTTGTTAGATCAGTGATGTATTAAGGGAAAGCTGCCTCCTTGCTCAAGCCAGACGTATGTGACTGTTAATTATCACAATACCTGGTTACACAAATAAGCTAAGTATAGTAAACAATTACATCGTTTTGCGACCTGGCAAATATATCCTCGAAAGTTTCGGCGCGGCAAGAGTAACACGTTTTTGTTGTTATTCAAAAGATCTATGTTAGTGCAGATGGCCTTGTGATATTCACAATTCATCCTTCATGTGATTCCGTTGAGTCTAGCACCTTATGCTACCTACAGCATGGTGGCGGCTGATGTGTACCATTGAGACAACGTTGGAATGTTTAATACTTTATCAGAAACCTCCTCCGTTTGCTTTTTTATTCCTTTGAGCAAACGTTTGTCCAACGTGGCCAAATCCGCCAATTTGATCTACCTCAATAAGATGCGATCATTACGTTTAAATTTCTATCCTAAGCGTCCGCGGAATGCAACAACAGTTTTGCGAAACAAGGTGATTATGTAGAAATGTTATGGTTTTAGTTGTAAAGTGTAGAATTAATTGCGGATGATACAACATCTTGACAGAGGCGTTATACTTACCTATATAACGCCATATTGTAGGTTATCAGCCAAAATGATAAAAAAGAGCGAACCTCAGATCATGAACCATTCGTTATTAGTCTTGCATATGAAACACTACGTCATTGTATCCCGCCATCATCCGCAAACTAATTTTTTACCTGATGTCCACGTCACCACTGCGCGATGCGTAGACAACGTTGCAACATGAATGAATCCAACATTCTGATGGATATGCATCTCAGACCCACTTGAGAGCAAACTACGTACGAGTGGATTTTGCACGATAGATTAATTCATGCGATGTTTAGCTTGTCAATTTATGACTTGCAAAGCAGATAGCAGACTCCTAATAACGTACTATGAACAATCGTTTAGCATCTACATGACCAACAACCCGTACCACACATTCCTGATTGGTGAGCGACCTCTTACCAATACAACTAGAACCTGCCTTCAGTCCCCTCCAACAAAACGCGAATGGTTTCGCTTATATAGTCAAATGCTTGAGAAGATGTGTTTTGTTCTGAATTATATGAATTATTCAAAGTGCATATATCAAGGTTGTCATGCGTACAATCTATGATGTTAAGGCGCAAACTATCAACGTTACGCTCGATGCTGCACAGTCCATGGCAAGTACAGATAGATTGTCCATCCTACCTGTACATCGCTATTCTTCTCCGTTCACAACATGATTGTGGGAGCCGCCATCAAGCACAGTGACACGGGATAAAATAGACCAGTCTCTACCAATAAGGGCGGAGGTAGATCGCTGTTTCTGATTCAGTGCATCAAAACGTTCTCTGCGGTCATAACGTAGATTGTAGTTAAGTTGCATGGTTGCAAGGATATGGTATGATATAATAATAGGACATGGTATGGTATAATAATAAGACTTAGTATGGTACAATGATAGGACATGGTATGGTATAATAATAGGACTTAGTATGGTACAATGATAGAACATGGTATGGTATAATAATAGGACTTAGTATGGTACAATGATAGGACATGGTATGGTACCATTATAGGACAGGGTATCGTATTATAATAGGACATGCATACAGCAAGCAACAGTTCACACGAGGGAACATTGGTTGTAATATCGAGAATTCAGGAGGCTGATAAAATGTTGCAATCTTCGATGTCCTGGATTTATCATTACGTAAGCCTTATCGTAAACTCACAGATCACAAAAACGAC
Organism: Urechis unicinctus; assembly: GCA_034190875.2. NCBI lineage: Eukaryota > Metazoa > Annelida > Polychaeta > Xenopneusta > Urechidae > Urechis > Urechis unicinctus. The sequence goes on from CM067349.1 coordinate 26,510,289, forward strand.
AATCGTTCTGCTCCATTTATAGATTCATTTGTTTATGGACAGCAAATATTGGATAGTGATCGCCAATCATATCGCTTGAATGCCAGTTCATTGAGGCGGTAAGAACATTGGATAGACGCTTCCTTCCCTCTTGTGCTTGAAAGGCAGTATACTTGATTATTGCGGACTCCAAATGCTTCATATCTCATCTCTAGATAGCCAATATAATTCATCAAACAGTTTGTTTCGTTGTTCTAATGGAACACATAGCAGGTCATGTCTAACAAAATAAGTAGCTTGAAGACGATAAACGACGAAATATCGGGACTTAACGCAAAACGAAACAGATTTATGGGTGGAATTAACCGGTACCAAACAGTCGTTAATGTTAGAGCAACTTATCATGGGGCTCAAGTTAATGAGAAGATATGGAGCTTTTGAAGTGGCTTATAAAAACAGCACATGTAACACGCTAAATATTAGCATCTTTCGTCAAGAGCTGATAAAGTGCCATATATCAGTCTGACTGCCTTTGCCCAACACTACAGAGAGTTTGCACTTCAACCCTATTTTTTTCTGGCGATCCCTTTTGTCCTAGTAAATATCAGTCTTGTGTTTGTTTCTGTAAAAAAATCATCTAGAGTTGAATGTCGTCATAAATATCTCCATTGCAAATACTACACATGGTAAGATAAGTTGAGAAGGTTGTTCAGAGAAAACACATTTTTGTCTCAAACTACTATAGAACCTAACAGCCCTATCTTAAAGAACAAAGTTAACATAAAGAGAGGAAAACCTTTCAGCTATTCAGTTATAAACGTAGTTTTCGAGCGTCGGTCATTCAATGCGTGGCACAATCGGACATACATATATGACAGGATATTCAACCTATTAGCCATTGAAGGTATAATCTGCAAACAGCATCAAATTGAGTCCTTACATTCCCAAGAGCGAGTAGGTTTGAGCATGAAGCTGATTTAATGCTCGCCCCTACAGAGCGCTTTATCCCCGCTGACTGGTTTGTACATGGATCAGGTGGGCTGCAAGATGCATTATACGATATGCAGTTTACATTGGAATGATCATTTAATCGACATAACCGATGAAGAACAGTTGCCAGCAACATATCAATGAGGTGTAGATATGCGACTGATGAGAGAATGGATTAATTGGACCTGGATATACATAATTATAATTAAATTGATGAAACAGTGAAGAATGTGTGTTTTTCAATCAGTCATCTGCGATGAAAACTCTGGCTGGGTGTAATATATTGACGAAAATGCATACAAGCAATGTATGGCAAATTCTACGACTGGTGGAACGAAATGAACACATGGTCTGAAATAAGGTGATAATTATGCTACCACCTCAACAGCTCTTCCCGATTCATAGAAAATAACCTTAAACCTGTTATATCGTTCTATGCACCTCCCAATCAATTGAGATGGCTGAATAGAACAGACCCGATTCATGTTCTTCAGATTCAGGACACCAGAATTTATGGTTTGTCATCATTGGACTGGTTGTTCTGTCAGTATAATGCCTACTTGCTAATAGTGACGAATTGAGCTGTACATCGCTCTGTCAATGTAGACTCAAGTGGCTCGGGTGAATGATATGGATCCGTCCATCATTCCTAGGTCTGTAACATCGCAAATCATTCAAGCGCTTCATCACCGAATCACACCGCGACATTGCTCTTAGTGAAATGCAGATTGCGACCAGCTACAAGAATTGTGATTGCAGAGTACAAAAACTTGGAACTATTACAAATTGCATCAGCGTAAACATCATCAATACCATTCCCAATGATGTACCTCCAGTCTTTGCTGTGAAGCACCCATGCACGCATGCAGTTCTTTGAAATCAGATACCGATTACTTCTTATCAGCCTAACATCACACGGACCTTTGTAAATGGTTACTGTAAGCTAAAAATCCAGCAGCGTGAAATCCAGCGAAGAGATAGATAAAACTCTGCTTTGTCATCAGATAAATGCCTGTAATGTGGCAATATCGCTTGTATTACCAAATTCGTTAGGCATCCGCTGTGTACCGATTATCTTAATGTGATATAAAAACTTAAACGCTAGATCCAGCCATTTCGACCGATAACAAAACAAAACGAGTAATAAACATTGTAGCCATAATCACCAATAATCACATTGCTATGAGCTACGGAAATTTGATTGTATTCTTTTCTACAGTCACATCAACTCTAGTGTTATGAATGTAAAGTTTTATGCACGTGATCATAGTTTGAGCAAACGTTTTCCCTTGTCAGGATGTATGTAGATATGGATAGCAACCAAACTTAAAAGGGCCCAACATGGCATTTGAACGTTTGAGTTGCTTATTTCATTATGATAATTATCACCCTAATAATTCACATAATGGCGATCATGATGAAGATGGTCATTAGTGGATCTACCATCATCACATTTATTGTCATTGTCACTATGTCTTCTTCGCTTCTTCTTCCTATTTCTCTTCTGTTCATATTCTTCATTTCATCCCCCCTGTAGGCATCAACATCCGCGTCACCACATTCCATCATATTAACAATCATCACGTCACCAACCGCACCAATATAATCACCATAATTGTCATTCATGTATCCTTTGTTGATACTTTAACATCGCCCACATCGATTGAGCACGACAACTGCGGCAACGTTGTCTAGACAGACTGATAAAAGCAGAAAAGACCAGTCGACACGGGATGAGCCGATATCCGCATTGATTCTATCCTACATCGCATGCGTTGTATGAATGAAAGTCAGCGGCATAGCTTTTAAGTGTTTGCTGCTTTACTGAAGAAATTGGAGGGAAAGAAGAATTTGGCAGATCATAGTGAGTGATTGATTATACGAAGATGACAGAGGGTGTAGAAAATAACAACTGGCAACAGTAATTATGGCAGTATGATATACCTGATATGTGTTTTATTGCCCCCTGCTGTATTCTGCCTCCCATTGAGGTGAATATCATTTTCTTTATAACTTACATTGAATTTATCTATCCTATCGACTGGCGTCTGCAGAGCTTATTTTCGGGGTTGACATAGATAACCCATAATTGCATTCCGGCGTCACTGGTTATATAACAATTGACTGACCTTGTCAAACCGAGGAAATGCCAGTTACTCACCGAGGTAATTCCAGTTACTGACTGAGATAAAGGCAGTTACTGTCTTCGTTCGTCCTAATGACCTCTGACACAATAACAAAGCAATGTAAACCACTAAAGGTACCAATATGCTATCCTAACGTGTGACTTACAATCACATCAATATCACTTTTGTCGCTGCAACGTGACATGGAAGCACACACAAAAAGATCAATTAGAGGTCTAATATTTATTCTTATACGCCCTCTGCCGTTAATTATAATTCTGTCCTTGTTACAATCTATATTCAATATCCTTTGTTCATAGGAAATGGCTTCATGGGCAATAGAAGCAGCGAGTATCTGACGCCGAAATGTGCTATCCTAATTTAAATAAGCACTGGATGTTATTTCCGACATCCCAGACTTTCATCTATCCCCTATATAATACAATATAATAGCATTTCTTACATACGCATGGTACAGGCATTTTATGTTAAAGTATGGTGCGATTGAAGGGCAACAAAATGTGAGGCGTAATCAAAGTATTCAATAAAGTGAAGTAGAACAGTGATATCAATGTCTTTCAGAGTCGCATTTCTACATTTGTTGGGAGAGTTTCTCTTATCGAAATATTGCGAAGAAGTCAGACCCGAATAAACACATATTCCCCTTAATGGAGCCGAGCAAGCGTTATAAGGCGCTTTTAAATTCGATTTAAACAATCATGAATTATCTCTCATTTTCTCCACTTTTCTGTCTTACAAGGTAGCATGCTTCATGACTTATGTAGACCCCCATTCCAGCTTAACCAATCATGTATCAGTCACAATAGACACATGTACCTAGACTTCTCCGTCGATTGACCATGCAGTCACAAACTGAATGATCCTAACATAATTATAGCGTACACACCTGTCTTGATTATGTTGCAATTATACTCATGAGATGGTGTCAGGTGCGAGAATGATCCATTGACACTCGCCGTATTTTTCTGACATTGTATACCGCTGTTCTATTGCTGCTACTGACTGCTACTGACTGCTACTTACTGCTGTTGACTGCTTCTGACTGCTGCTGGCTGCTACTGACTGCTTCTGACTGCTACTGACTGCTACTGACTGCTGCTGACTGCTGCTGACTGCTACTGACTACTGCTGACTGCTTCTGACTGCTGCTGACTACTCCTGACTGCTACTAGGACAGGCGATGTATAATGACACTTCGTCCTGCAATTTCCCCCTAGTAACTGAGCAATGAAACCTCCGTCGAAGGAAAATGTCTTCAAGCTCTAAGAAGTATTACATATGACAGAACAAAGTCATCACACAAGTAACTGACTGCTACTGACTGCTACTGACTGCTGCTGACTGCTGCTGACTGCTTCTGACTGCTTCTGCCTGCTACTGACTGCCGATGACTGCTGCTGACTGCTACTGACTGCTGCTGACTGCTGCTGACTGCTGCTGACTGCTGCTGACTGCTGCTGACTGCTGCTGACTGCTGCTGACTGCTGCTGACTGCTGCTGACTGCTGCTGACTGCTGCTGACTGCTGCTGACTGCTGCTGACTGCTGCTGACTGCTACTAACCGCTTCTGACTGCTGCCACTGTTTCAGTTTATAAATAAACTGGCTGTGTGATAAACACAGCAATTGAATACTCCTCTGAAATAAACCTTTCGAAAATGAGGTCTTTGAGCGCCATCCCTTCTCTATACATAGCAAATATTATTGGATATAAGTCTGACACCCTTTCATACCAATAATAACACGATGTAAGATTGCTGTTATGTTTGCTAATGTTCATTAACATCCCCCTTGTATTAAGATAACCTTAGGTCAGCGCTACAGTGCATGATTGGAAAAAGGCCTCACACCTCTGATAATGTTTGCGATTATTACCTTTTTCTTGATGCAAGTAAAAGCTATGCTACTAGGCCAGGCGATATATATTGACACCTCGTCTTTACAAGCAAACGAAAATCAGGGATGTGAAGGTTATAACGACGTTCCAGTTATCCCTTTTCCTCGATGGCGTCATCATCTCCTGTCTGATGGATAATTTACAGTTGTATTGCCCCATAATAACGCCCCTAACGCGCACCTACGCATTACCAACAAAGGCCGCTATTAAGCGCACAAATACAAACGCCAACATGATCACCACATTCATAACAGCTACCATGATCAACGACATCATTCCAAGCAGAGACATATCTTGAATCAGCGTCGCGGGTTAAGCTTTTCAAATGAAGGACGGTTGTTTTTTTATTAATACCAAAATTAATTAATTTATAGAATACGATTGTGCTGCTGCTATTGATTTGAAAGGTCGCGCCCCTTCGAAGTAATGATATGTGTTACGATGTTATCTTTACCAAAAGTGCTTAGCAGACAGCGTATTTCTATCTAGTCCCTATTCATAGCAAACATAATTACATTTAGACCTGGCAGAAAGCAATAATGTTAAACATAGATCATGCATGATGATAAACATATTCAGATACTGTACGTAGTAAATGTCAGGTGATGAATAGTATTATGTTTGATAATATTTAACCATAACTTCCCTGGATAAAAGTTTACATTAGGTCAAACTGCCAAATCCTAAAACGACTAAAACATATAATCCCTTTTGGTCAGCACCTGAAATGAAACAAAATTCATTTTGGGTGTAAAGGTCGATTATCAGAACAACATAACAAGTTGGGGTCTGTGAATATTCATTATCTTCATTATCAACCTGGCTTAGTGCATTGTGCTATATCATTGGGTATATCCTCCATATGCGACTATTTCAAATTCCCACGTGGAAGGTATTTTATAAAGCACAAAGGCTAATCATAGCAAACTAAAACTACAACTTGCACAGGGTATGTGAAGCAGTGCAGGATAGCTCCAAGGCAATACTGTAATATACCGTATATTCCCTTATTAGCGCCCCCGGGGGCTTTACATTTTGGAAAGGGGGGGGGGCGTTTATAAAGCGTCAAAATTCGATAAAATTTACTTCATGTTTAAGTCTTATATACCAAAAAAAACAATAGTCACATCATGTCCATGTCTTTTATGCGTAAAAAACAACACGTACGAGCAAACTCCATCTCAGTTGATGTGAAAGTGAATAGTGAAAGTTTGAGAATGTAAAAGGATGAATTAATAAATTTATGGTAGGTCATGATTTTATCTTTTCTTTAAAACGGAAGGGGGGAGTTAATTAGGGGAGGGACGTTAAGAGCCAAAACTTCCTCTCAATTGACGTATTGGAAGATGCAGTGCCATGCGAGGCAAACTTACTCGTAGTCGACAAACATTTGTGCAGCCTACAAATAGAATTAGTCTGGTCCAGTCGCCATTCTGTGTCCAGTGATGATTGCAACAGTTGGAAGGTCGTTGGTGGTGGCAACGTTCGCCAGAGGGCAGGGCGTAATGCACCATGATTGTGCGGAACAGGAATGCAGCATGGCGTAATACTTAGCACATACAGGCATAACGCCTTGCACACATGGCGTCAATCACATCCGAAATGTCAAGATAAGCTCTGAAGATGATTGATCGTCTCAAACATTTTTTTGTGTCTATTATGGTCACATCACCTTTGCTATGTCTGAGATAACAGCTTAGGAGTCAGAGCAGAAACTGAGATCGTTCGAAGGATAGGATCAGGGCAAAAAGTTAGAGACGGATATTTATCCCTTACTTTTCGCTAACAGCTCGTGACAGATAAAGAGATCGCTGTTCACAAACAAATGCAGCAGTCTACGAAATGTGTAATCATAGATATAGCTTGGGTGACGACACTAACAACACTCAAATTGGGCTATCGCTTTAACGATATACAATAGTATGTTTTCTAGACGCTCCAGTTATACTATTAACATCAAGCACAACCAGAATACTTACCAGACATGCAGTTATATCGCACCTGTTTAAATCATAATACTTGAAGCAATGCAAATTTATGACCTTCTTGTTTAATGAGTATATATTTCAATGTACTAAGCCAGCATTGCAATGCGGCACATAGAAAAAACAGCATCAGAACGAACATTTTTTTGTGTAACTCTTCGCTGCTTAAAGTGACCTGGGATATCTCTTGTCTAAAAGTATGTGTATGGCGCGAGGCAAAGCATGTTCATTTTGATTCATGAGAATTAAACCAAGCGCCTAAACATCTTTAGCCTTATGCAACGCATCTCGACCCACGCATGACAGCATATGATTGATGGTTGCAGTCGGAAGACGCTCTTTCCAAAGCGACGTCACAACGAACTGTGAAGGCAATCAAATGTAAAACATTCCATTTTCTACTCCAACACACAATGATTTCTGGCATAGATTGGTAAATACACTTTGTCATTGTCGTCTAAGGATAGTAAAATAAATATAACATGGCGGAATTACCAATAACTATAACAGCTATGTCAACTCGACCTTTCGTCCACCGATCCCTGAACCACATAACCCGCGACTGACAATTAATGGGCCCTATACTGACGTAATATTCTCGGCAGAGCACTTGTCAATTTGGTAAAACACTGGTCTACCCCATGATCGCTAAAAGCGCATCACCCGTACACATCTAAAACACTCTTAAAGTTCCGTTTAATTGCCCAACAACTGAGCAACGCCGATACGAGTATGACGTCTTCATTCCTATATCTACCTTCATAATGTCGCCTATAATCATTTTACCCGGCGAGAGATCGATCGGTTGATGTGTTCTTGTCTTTTATTCTTGATTTATATTCCAACTAAATGCTGCTGACTACTACTGCTGAAGCTGCTCCGGGTTGAACGAACGGGTTTTAATCGAAAGAACCATTCCCGGGAAAGAAAAGAGAAATATAGCCATTTTCATTGAGCCTAAAAACATACCTTTCATAATTCATTCCAACCAAAATTGCATTAATAACATTGCTCGATATAAAGAATATACCACACTACTAATAAGAACAAAATGTAACCTTTTTATGTCAAAGGGTGGATGCCATTGCGTTTGCTAATATTTATTAAGTACACCATGGGGTTAGATTGACCAAAGCATGAGAAACGATGAACTTACCTCACTGCCCTCACTTCATGGGCTGTGTGTAACGCTACACAAGTATCAATCAGCGGCATCAAAACATGATAATGCATAGAGTTAGAACCATTTTAGCAATCCCTGAATTCAGCTTTTGTAGTGGGCGACACCAGTGTACTGCACAAAGAAGACGCATTCTATATAGCCATCGACACGGTGCAAATAATTTCTCTTTCTACCAATGTTCCAAGATACTATGCCTGTGATATATTCAACCTTTCACAGACTGTACCGGGGGCATTTGCCAAAAGTCTAATTTATCTAGTTTCCGAAATATGGAAGTCACAACTGATCGACGGGGTCTGGATGACGGTATTGTATGTAGTGGAAACCAACACAAGCGAGTGATGATGAATTTACACCGTTGCATTTATCCGCTAACTTCCCTCTCTACACTGGTGGGTTGTTTGTTATTGCAAAGGTGCCCCAAAGCACCTCCCGACACGGTCACACCACACAACCAACACAATCACACGCATCTGTAAATCAGGTATATGCATTTGCGTATCAACGAATGTGCAATGAAAACCAGCTGCCCCAGTCTACCGATTAGTTGATACCAAGGTGGCTGCTATCAGTTATATATCCTTACAAGACATATCACATAATCGTAACGCTTGAGGTAATTTTCTTGTAATGGCCTTTACACTGACCAATGAGCCAGACTGATCAATACCTCTAGCGCCGAGAAGCACTAACTCATCATTGACCTTGTTTGATAAAGAGAAACATACAATAAAGTCGATTCGAGGAGAGCTCACAATTGGCATTCGACTTGGCATTCTACTTATCATGTTGAAGTCAATGTTCGAGAGTACATAAATATATGTATTAATCCATACTTATGATGATTCCGATGGAGAAACGTGAGTTGTTATTGCCTTCATCAGTTACCGTTATTAAAGGTGCTTTTGTCTTTCTTGAAATAATCCTTCTGTGCTGTAAGTATTTTTTTGGGGAAAGAAATGGTGACAATGTCTCGACAAATTTACGAGAAGGCATATGGTAAGGCAATGGGGCTCATTCAAAGTGTTCAAATTATTTGGTTTAGATTATGACCATTATGATATTTTGTGTTTGAACCATACCAAGTGGGGAGCAACTCATAATCCAACGACTTAAGCTCTTACAAATGATGCGATCAGATTCGCAAAAAAAAACATGCAAGCTTACCTGTGCGTTTGTGGCAACTGTTGAAATGAGCTGCGGAGAAGATAACAACATCGATGTGATTTCATCCTATTTTCACAGCGGGTAAGATTCCCCTTGTCTCATGATGCGTTGTAAATTCCACCCAACATTTGACATTTTTTTGTCAACTGTAATCCGAGATAGTTGGTAAACGCTTGGCAAATAAGGGCTTTTCTAAATCTACTACGGTCATGTTTACATGACCGAAAGAGTTTAGCATGCCTACTGACCAACTTTTTTACATTGCATATTTGCTGTCATTGTGTGTGAATTGCGTATTCCTTCTCATTGCGCTTGTGTTGGAGCCTAGGCTTGTGATGTACCAGTCCGTGCTTCAATATAACAAAATGATATAGACAAGAGTCATCGCTTAAAAGCGAAAGCGCCCATGCTGCATATGGCCGAATAATGCTTTCCTGAGTATGTTGGTGGATACCTTAACTCATATGGTCGTGTTTTATTGTCCATAACCCCCACATGAGTGTACTCTTTTTGCGTTGGATTCAGAACAGTCTTTTCGAATGTCGGAGGATGGTGAAACAACCGAGAGAGTAAACGTTTAACGTGTTTAGAATGTGATGTTTCACATAAATGATATTAACGCACAAGCACATGAAAGTTCGTTTTAGCCTGCATTGATAACAGACAAAAATCACAATAGTGACCGTGGCTTCAATCTTGAGCCCTGCCCTCCGAACCGCTATCATTTTACATGATAACGTTGTTAACAACACTTTTACTGCTCATTCCCCCGGCTACGCGTTTCATTCGTCTACGGCTTGTATTTGAATGAAGGGAATATTTTTGTCCGTTGATAAGGTAATATTCACTTTACCCAGTAAAATGATGTCCTCCAATTCTAAACACATGAGCAGTATCCTCGATACATTACGATATGATATATAGCGGATGTTAAATAAAAGTAGCTAACTATGATCCAGCTTCTGCCTACAAATGATAAATGCGTATATCATAAATACATGGTACGCTGGATCATGTATTAAGCAGATAAACATCGATAAATGCATTGTTCCAATCCCTGTCGGCTTTTGCGTACCATTACACCTATTTGCACGTTAATTACTGCCACAAATTAATGCTTCCTTCAACATAACCAGATTAGATCATTAAGTTGTACAAGATGTTGGATATCAATTGTGTGCCTATAACTATGATCTATCCGCTGATTGTATGAGCTTTTATGAGTATAAATGGCATCTATATACACGCATCCTTATGTAATCGCTATCTGACCTCTAGTGTTGTCACAGACAGATAGATGGGAATAATGGGAAGGGGATCCTGCCACAGCACAAAACCTCGCGCACAATGTATGATTCTAAGTTAATACAATTGTGTATACCTTTCGTGTACTGCTTAACTGTGTGAGACCAATGAGTTATAAGGCTTGTTGGTTCTGGGCTGTTCTGTCTCGGTGAGGTTGATAATATAGAAAATGCCTTATATGTTATCCCATTAATGATTTTAAGTGATTTCGCAAAATATGTTTTACAATTTAAAATCTACATTTTTCAATGGCATAGCTTAGGATGCAAAAGTCAATTTGCATCTCACCGTCTCAGTATGTGCTGGATAGGTTAGGTGTTTATGTGCCTGAAATACCAGAGCCAGTAATCGCAATTCCATTACCACGAAGTGGGGCGACGGCTGAACATAAATCACCAAGTTTAAGTTCAATTGCTGCTTTTCACTGTGCTAATGATATGTTATTCGTTTTAGCTGAATATGCTACTCTGGCCACACTGTCGTCCACCACCGAATCACAAGTCAATCTTTCCTTTTTATATGTATAATATTGCTCCGAGAGCAATATGTGATTTTCCGGTCTATGTAACAATACACCACATACAGCGACGATGAAAACTATCACGTTTTCTCCCTAGTGATAATCAAATGACATCAATGCCGTCACTAATCAATGACGTAGAGTGGGCCACTTGTTTATGGGACTGGTGCAACGTTGCCTGTATCTAGTAGTAGATAGTATCTTCGCATCATTTTTTCGGACAAAAGGTTAACAACCCTCACATGCATTTGGCAAGGCGATAATTTGGTCTACACCATCGCAAGACACACTGTTCTTCACAGTCGATTGGCAATCAGCAAAAACAGATATAATTTCGTTCTTTAATTCCTATGCATTAGGAATAATATCGCGATCAGTGTACAATATGAGAGGATGTTCAGCTTTTGTTTGCTCTGCATAACAAGTCAGTTGCTCTGTTGCTCGAACACATTTCATATCTTGCAGAATTTTATGAAAGAGAGCTCCGTTCTTGCACTTGCTCTTCAGTGTTTGCCATAATACCAGTGGATTCAAGAAGATGCAGGATAAAGGTGATTTGCTATTGTGGAGCCTGGTTGTATTATCTACAAGAGCATTGGACGTAAATGAGCCACTCAATTGATTGATATCATATCATAGCCAACAGGTTCGGGTGAGGTTGTGTATGTTTTATACTGCTCATTATATAATCAACTCATTATGAGAAGATGTAACTATTTCTCCGAGGCAGTTAAATGCACACTTGGACAACTGCAGCATTGACAATGTTTGTGTAGACGTTTCATGCATTGAACGCCATCACCTGGATGATCTATAACGCAAGTGGCAGTTAAGCACAGTGTAAGATAGCAGTGATTATCATATTAAAACACAACTTTCTCAATCACATATATTTGCCCGCTATGATATTATCATCAGAGTAACTACAAGTCATAGCTTTTGCGTATGTTGCCCATGATCAAGATGAATACGTACTAATATTATTCGGTTATAACAGGTGTGGCAATGTTGATAGTAGATGATGTCTGTGATGAATACTACGGTCACCACTTATGACCTGCGTCATGATATGTCACAATTACAAAGTGAAACGTTTCATGAGATAACTCAAGAATGAATAGCTCTCCCTTAACCTCAAACCAAACCCAAACCATATCCTCTCAAAGCCAATATGGCTATGGATATGTCAAAATGCAACATTGATCTGTGATATGACATTTGGTCTCCTGGAGGATCATAAACTCAAAAGCTCCGGTCGTTCATCTGTTGTGCCGGAAATGTTGTAACCTTTCGTTCTAATAACGCAATAAGAATGTTTGCCGTAGTAAATTATGCCGAAGGACCAACAGTGTATGCACTCTTGTGTCCTAACAGAAGGAATGATATAGTGATAATTTTTTTTACTGATAGTCAAACGAATGCCAGTGTTAAATGCTGGTGTGTCCAATATGTTAATATGAGTAGCTGGTTTTTAGCGCAAACACTTTAGCCTCTATTTCATACTTCATCCGTTGTAGAATAACTGAATTTATTGTTACCCCATGCGAACAGTAAAACGTTTATATCGATTCATTAATTCTAGATATATTGGGCCTTATTTCAACAAAATTGCAATTCCTGGCTCTAGTATTTCAGACGTATATATGCCTTATTTACCATAGGGTCGTAGTTGTCCCGAATTGCACAAGGCGACTCATCGTCCATAGCCGGTGTTGTGCGGTGATTGGTTTAAAACGGTACGGTAGTATCGTGTATGCGACAACGCGGGTAATGCGGCTTCACAATGATGTAACCATATCGCCCATCGATTACGGGAAGGTATGTAAGATCAAATAAAGCCTATACAAATATGTACTGTAATATGCTTAGTCATTATATACCTACCTGCAAAATATGATAATCTTGTTGCGGATTAGAGTGATAATGTGATAGCCAGTGGGCCTGCGTTAGATCAAGTGGGTGAAGATACAGAGTAATGTAACCTGTCAGCTGTCCATGCGGCCTCATTGACTGAATATCATATAATACCTCACAAATCCCTGATGACTGCCTGTTTTATTCAATAAATCGTATACACGTAACAACGCACGCAGATCGGTTTTTAATTTTTTGTTACATTGCCCAGATTTACTTGCGTTCTTACTTCACCCAGAAACATTAAGCATCATTCTTCGTGTCACTATCAAGCACTGCTAAACATGATATATTTGTGTTGCACTCAGCTGAACCACAGCTGAGCAACAGTGGTAAAGCCATTATGCACATCCATCAATCTTGCACCTGCATGAGGTGAGCAACAGCTTGCCGTGTGCTTCATTTAACAGATAGAGTGGCGTGAAAACATTACTGACATCTACTCTCCCGGTTTTTTTTAAAGAAGGTTGCAGTTCAGAAGGTTTTGATCCATCTACTGTTCCAAACTATATTCTTATCTTGTATTGAGCAACGGATGCAATGTCTCAATGTGAAATTATTTCACATTAGTCATTTGACATTCTTTCTGCTGCATATGCACACACTATAGTGTCCTTGCCCTAACACGCATATAAAAGTTGACAAGCTGTAAGATCGAACATGTAGCTGTTTATAAGTCACTAACCATCGGTAGTTCGGGCACCTAAAAGGTTCATTGATGGAATCCATTAATCTTATAAAACATCTACATTTTGGTGGTTAACTATTCCTAGGATGACCTCTCAATCTATGTCACAAATCAAAAAACGCCAACCTTTACGTGTGAGGTAAGACAAACATAATGTCTCTCAATCAAAAGGCGTCCCGGTGCACCACGTTCATCCATCATCGCCATCAAACAAACACAGCTGACCTGGCCTTTGATGCTCAGGATTTATGACAAACACGTTCGTTTTACCCGGTGCCTACTGCAACTGCAGCTGGCTGTTTTATATTCGATTTATTGTTAGGTTATACGTCCCAGAATAGACGAAGAGTCTCTGCTATCAGGGACCTTTGTACATATCACCGTTGAATATTTGTGCTGACTTATACTGTAACACAGTCAATCAAACCTTACAGCGCAGCGAAATCAAAGTACTGCGTTGCGGAGTTGAGCCGTCACTGGCAGACTTGGTCATTAGTCACTGTGCTTAACACGTGTTCACAATTCTAACTTGGATTTAATAGTATGTAAAGGGTATTCTATGGAAGCTGGTTAGGTTGGTGCAACCTCTGCAAGCTCCTGCAAGTCCAAGTATAGTCATATATATATATATATATATATATATATATATATATATATATATATATATATATATATGTGTGTGTGTGTGTGTGTGTATATATGTGTATATATGTATGTTATATATGTGTGTGTGTGTGTGTGTGTGTGTGTGTGTGTGTGTGAAAGCATCATCAATGTTATGCATGGTTTTGCCTGGAGCTCTGTATACTTGTAGAGGGAGCCAAAGGAGTTGTTCAACGGACTTCCAGCTGTCAGCGCTCAGTCAAACACAAACACGAACCGACGGTTAACACATCTGTAACGTGTCTTGTCGAGCCTTACCTTTTTGCACTCGATCTGAAACCTTCTCCTCCGTCACATTCAATCATAGGATGGATATTTTCGATTGATCTTGCAATTATGGTTGACTCTGTGCCATAAGATTCCGTCGTCTTCATCATTACGCTCTAACATATTCTAAACGCCAGTGCATGCCTCAATAGAAAATAAATCTAACTAATGTTAAACGTTTACAGAGCAACTTAATAAGCGTATCTGGTAATTTTGCAGTCAAGTTGATCATGCTGTAGTCAATTGTGGTGTTAATTGACTCTATGGCTGCTTGTCATTACGCATATTTGCGGGACACCTTTTAACAATTCCATCTCCACAAAATGTACTTAAAAACACAGATGGCTTAGTGTAAGAGCAACAGGTCAACATGGATTTCGCTAACCCGACACGTTCATGGATATGTATGGAAATATGCGGAAATACAGAGTGCCATAATATCATCAGCAAAGGGGTATAATTTGTAGAAAATCTAGTCTTCATTGTTGTCGCGTAGCATGATATTTGACATATTGTTAATAATGAGAGAATGGCAAAAATATGTACACGATTCAGTGTCAAAGATTAACATCGTTGACATCCGGTGATAGATCGCGCTGTAATAAACTACTTGATAGAGGTATGGTAAAGAATTACACTTACGGTCATGGGGAACTGTACAGCAGCATAAACGTTACTGGCACCGAGCCCAAAATAAAGAAAAAGTACAAGGAAGAAGCAATGCTTCTGTTGATGACTTAAATTTGCTAAAGTAGATAAAATGATTATGAAGAAGAAGCACTTGTGCTCATTGTCAACACAAGACAATATTTTATGAGATATTTTTGGATACTGATGTTGAGAGAAAGTCAGTTTCTTTTCCCAAAGAAATACAAACGACTAACCCGCACATACCTTCCGTACCCACTCCGCGTGTTCAGCCATTTGTACAAATAATCCCGACCTCTCTCGAAGGGTTTACATATATTTTAGTTGACATGTCATAAATTGCCCTGTAGTAATCATACGCTCCGCATGTTCGGCCATTTTTACAAATAATATTAAATACATATTGGTTTATGTCATTATAAAGCCCAAGTTACATCATCAGAATAATCATACAGCATTCTCACGAATATTGCCAGGGTAGTGATTGAACGTGATAAGTAGGATGCCAGATCAATGGAGGGCTCTTTTGGGATGGACTTGATTGGATGTTTCTCTTCTTCAACCAAGGTCAATGATGAGTTAGCGCTTCATCCACGCTGAAGTCAATGATCTGCAGTGCGCTAGGGTCGCTTCTCGGGTGATGATTAGTATTGATCAGCATGGAATAATCACACCAAGCGTTACGCATGTATGAAGTTACCAATATCAAGTTGAATAGATCCCGTCCGAATCCCAAGAACCCTTCCATATTAGCCAGTCGATGGGCACTGGTGTGATGATTTCATCACATACAACCCGTACGATTGAGTTGTGCGTATATATGGATGGAAATGCTCATTGAGTAATCGTCCTCACGTACATTTTGAGCGTATTGTGATTCGATACCATAATAAATATTTGTTTATAAGCGAGTCTGAGTAAAACACTTCATATTTTTCTATATATCGTAGTCTTTTTTGTAATTTCACAACCTTCTGGAATAATATGATTATAAGCTGCCAAATATTGTATTCAAGCAGCAGGGTCACTGCAAGGGGAATGATATGACACTGCTCCTTGCTTCTCTTTTGCCAGATGACATATTCATGAGCTATTTATTAACTACAGGAGGGCAGAAGCACCAGTTACCAATCACATCAGGGTAAAATGAAACACAAACAAATGCACCAGTTATGTGCTGGTAGATTGTTCTGAGTATTAAATACGCAGCTACACCGATGAAGCTGTCCATTACCTATAGCAGATAGTGCAGCGTCAAATATTCATTCATCAACAATGTGCAATAACTTCGCTGTAGGGTGGGTATGGACATGCGACATGGTGTGGTTGGGGTGATAGTATTCATCCAGCTGTCAAAACATCACATTCAGTATAATATAAACATGACGCGATCAGTAGCGTTATTGTTCCAGGTATGTTTTTCGTCATATTGGATATGCATGAATACAAAACAATATGCAACATTGGTGCATCATGGCTAACTTAAAAAATAACGGGTAATTGCCTGGCTTCTTGGTGAGTTTTTTTCGTAGTCAAGTGAGTTGCATTGGTGTAAATGATTAGCTCGCACGGCAGCTGTAGTCAGAAGCCGCATGGGCGAGTAGGTCATATCATGAAGACAATGTCACGACTCATAGTGTCATACTACAGCTTATCACTCATCATCCGTCCGCGATCATTTGGTTCACCTAGCGTGACACTTATGTTTGGTGGTGGTGGAAGAGCTTCTGTGAGTCCATGTAATTGCCAAAGGACGTATTGTTATAATACTGCTTCAATGAAACTAAAGTAAAAGATAAGTATGGATTTCGACAGTAGTGCCTAACACGGAGATTATCAATGCGCAGTGGGTTGCTAGGGATCTAGAGTTGGCCAAATGAGCACATTGTCTGTATTGAGGTGATATCGTATTTAAAGCATACAATTGGTGATAATCAAGATTCCCCGATGAATAAATATATAGGTTGCTCTTGGTCTCATATCACACACTCGTGAAGGCGTACTGTTAAACCCAGTACTGACCTCAGGTTGCTGATGATACCCAGGTGATGGTTGAATAGGTGCGGCGCTTAGAAACATTGGTTTAACTAAGCTAGTATCTGTAAAATAGAATACGTACGCGAGTGGGGATGACTTTAGGCGAGTTGTGAGGAAGCGCTGTATTCTCAACTTTTACTATTGTCGAGACACGTGGCAGGTTAACGATGAATACAAATGCTGGTTTCTGGAATATGCATACACGAGCAGAGCATTTGCATAGGTAATTTATTCATTAATCTATCCTTTCTATTACCTCTTTATTTGTTAAACATGATAGTTAGTCCTCTTTCAAGCAAAAGAGGGAGGACTTCAATGACCTATGGAAGACTGATTTCTTTTGGTGCCCCTGTCCCCATTGACCCCTTACCCCAACACCCAAACGGAATATATTACATATGGTAGATCGCCTGTCATGTTCCGCGTGACTTCGCAGTGCAAAGCGCATCCGCAGGGCACATGTATGATGGACAATCAATTACAAATAGGCAGGGTAACTGTCGAGCGCGCGTTAAGGTCCTGCTTATTAAATTCGATTATATCGTGGGGGTTTGAACTTCTCGTCAATTTTGAATGAAGGCATATCATCATAATCACTTATCACAAAAATCATTCGCTCGGCAAGTGAAATACAAAAAATACAGTCGCAACAACGATGCTATTCAAGATTCAGTAAGCAAGTTTGACAAGTTTGGCATCCATATAATTTGGTAGTGACTAATCATTGATTCCCACACTCAATTTATGTCACATTACGCACAGCAAAATATGGTTCTAACTACAAAGATTTTTTGCGTCGATAAGTTTGCGCGACCAACATTAACAGCTGATTTTTTGGCAGGCAATAACCGGACGAGAAGACGCCTGATAGTAAGTAGGGTTACCAAGTGGATGCTAAGATTATATTCGAATATTGCCCATAATTGTCAGCACATTGACGAGTTATGTAATTCGGGGATCGGTGATTGAGCTGTGGAGTTGACATGCTGTTATGGGCATTTGCGATTCAGCCAAACTGGTCAGCATGTATTTTTTATCTATTCCTAATTAACTTTGGAAGCTATTCATCTTTCCAGTAGCAGTAAGCTTACTGCCCATGAATGACAATAACAAAAAGAGGGACATTTACATTTCGAGTTGCATTCAATTATCTACCACGTTTATCGTGACATCGCCTACCGAGCGCGCCATCGATCAAATGCTGCCATGTGTGGCTTTGTATGAGGCTCTAGATCTTCAGGGGCTTGGTGGTATTCTAATGAATTTAAATGAAGGAAAAAGTCTCTGAAGTTTTACCTTCTGGAAAACAGTCTTTCTTACGAAAGTAAATGTTATGCAAACGAATATCACAAACTTGTAAACTGCTCATGTATGGGCCTGGGATAAACAGGATGCCCATGCCTACCTTTGTGTCGTACTTACCCATGCTAATCCAGCACGTTATCTGTTTTGGAATAGAATTGTGCAAAAAATGTCATGGCATTCAATATTCGCTAAGCAACACCTGAAATAAATGTTAGATAATTGCACAATTGCACATGAACATCTGGGGTATCACATCCGAAACATATAGCAAACATCACGTTTATTACGTAGTCTACAGTTGCGTGTTTGCTTGGAATAGGCAGTTACTGCGATTAATCCGACCATAGAGTATGGTGTTTATTCGGGAGTAATGCGAGTTGAATGACGTTTCCAAATCACAATTCAAATGTCTGTTCGCAATGTAGATTTTATCTCAAGAAATGACGCAGATTCTCGCCGGGGTTAATGTATTGGAATTCCTACCATTTATCCCGACGCTTACAGTCACAGTTGACAGGGTGATGTGCTACTCAATTCTTCACTCTTATCAGGGGACTCTCTGCTAATAGAAAAGGTATATCTAATGGTAGCAAGACTCGTTGTTGCAACATCACTAAAACCTATTGTAACGAAGGATGTCCTTGGTAGATGTTATTAGACAATCCCTCCTGTAAGGTAGACTTCGAATAATATAAAACGAATATTCTTTATTCATTATATAATACAGCGTATAATATGAATCTGGCAATCCGTGCAATCGTTTACTTTATTCTTGTTCACCAATAAAGTCTATGAGTGGTCTGACATTCAACCAATGAGTTGCATGCATTTCTTAAACGATTGCACGATAGCATGTAGTTATCAAAACGAATATTTGCGATGAGTGATTGCTTAGCTTACCTGACATCCCGAGTTTGCACCAAGTTTTAGTAACAATCTCAGTCTCAGCTGTTTAATTTGTTCAAATCTTGTTTTATCCTTCGTGGTTCAATATGGATTAATGAATGGCGGTCGATGCTATTCATTTGTGCTAGGTGATTGGATTGCATGTACTTGGCTTCTGTTGGATGGACACAAACATTGAGCACCTGCCATTTTGTGCACTATCCATTGGTTATATAATTGACTGGAATGGCTGTAGGTTCACTACTGTAAATGGTATTACGAAGAAGTGTGTATTTCTTATGAGTTTCCGTTGCTACTCGACTAATATTGTCCGCTCTACAGCACCTTATTGATTAGCAATCGAAACATGGCTATTACAAGGTAACGTGCGGCCGTTTCGCGTGTCGATCGAATGCCGTTTTGATTCGCATTGAAAACATTCACAACATGTGCCAACGTTACACAATCAACCTAGTTTGTCAATTTAATTCGGCATGCAGTTGACTATATATCCATTATGATGTCAACCCTGGAGCAATTCGTGTTTAGGCCCTCCACATCCACAATTGTTGCAGCTGGACGCAATTTCTATTTCACCACGAGGAATGGCGTGGCGTGAATCGGTGATGAAGCAGTGTTATTTGCGGTATTAGGGGCCTAGGGATGTTGATTAAATTCATAACATTCACCCTAGCCATTTGAGTAAAAATTGACAGGGCGATGGGCCGCTCAAGTTTAACAAGAGGGCTTTATACCGACATAAATAACCATTCCAATGATTAAAAGCCCTGTCGTTGCATTATAATGATAGCCTTAAGATATATGTTGCTTCCACCTTTGATGGCCCTAAGTTGAATTTCCTGTCATGTATTTATGCACATCTAAACGTACGACATTGTTGCACTTGAGCTTGAGAATATTCGGGCATTATTATTCGGTTGTGGATGTGAGCTGTTTTGTTTATTATCTTGCTTATCACAGTATGCCCTGGGGCCTTCATTCGTAGGCATTGTATTGACTTATGATGCAACTAGTTCAGGGTGGGGTAGAAAATATAATCCTGATTCCTTGAAATATATTGAAATTAATTTATGCAAGAAAGACGATCCCCGTTACATACATTACGTTTCTACCACTTGCATCTAAATATGCTTTAGCTGTTTTCCGTCGGCACCCATATTTGAATAATGATCTTTTGCTTAATGTAGCACAATGAATGATGATTTTTGGTCAGCAATTCAACCTGAAATCTTGTCATTGCTCTGATTGGAACCGTTGATTTAGTTAATGTCAGATACGGCATTAATAGCTGCATCTCGTTCGGAGATGATATGTAAACCTGCTATCATTGTTGGATCCGTAAATGATCCTACGATGCTACACATCACAATACAACACTACAACTGAGGAAGCAAGCACATACACCATAATTTGGAGATTACTAAGTTTATTGCCTTCCAAGTACAAGGGAGAGGGATACTAACACGTGTATTGCGTCCATCACGTTAAGATTCAGCTGAATGGGTGAAAAGCTATTATTGTATCTGTGCGTCTGCGCCGTTTTGTTATTATCGCATTGGGTCGCAGCCTATGTAGTTGCCCAACCAGACAACCCGGTCAAACATCGCACGTGGGACAAAACGCTCATTCCACCACAGACTAGCTTCAACCCTGCTTTTGTACTCTTATATTGCCCCAATAAGCCATGCAAAACATTATACAGAGATGGAGAAGACGAAGTAGAGGATGATGATGATGATTTTGATGATGATGATGATGATGATGATGATGATGATGATGATGATGATGATGATGATGATGATGATGATGATGATGATGATGGTGTTTACAAAGCTGCAGCTGCTTACTCGTCACGAATATGTCGGTGTTAGGCAAGCCGGTAATCCCCGGGCGCAAATATTGCTGCGAACCTGGTTGTCATACCCCACATTGACCAATCGATTTAAGGAAAATTGCGTATTGATTTATCTTCTACATACTTATATTGTCTGCATAACGAAGCAGCTACTATAAAGTACTAATAATGTTGTGTTGTGTGCAATATCCCTAACCGACCAATCAAACAGAGTTCCGTTCGACTACGCATTGATTCCCATGACAGAAATATATTGTACAATCGATAATAGATGTTACTTTATAAGGGCTCTGATAAAGAGTATTTCCATTCCTAGCAGTAAAGGTCTATATTATCCACTTCCAGTAATACGACGAGCGCTTTACTTCAGATGAACAAGTGCTTTATAAACTAATTCCACCCGACATCGATGTCAAAGTCCTTTATCTGGACGCATATGGAACTTAATAAACATGACACATCGCAGCCATGGTGCATTGGGTATTATTAGTAACTTGGAGAGTTAATGGCGGGGTATTATATTCCCAGACGAACAACTCAACTTGGTAAATTACACAGAATCTAGATATTTAATATACATATACAATCCCATTATTCATGTTATGAGCAAATAGTACATTCATGATTTGCCAACAATAGCAACAATGTCGTTTATGTTCTTAAAGCAAACACAATCGCTCACGTCTTTTGTGTCATTTTTCCATTGACTTGGTGCGCGATAGTGTAACTAGATATGTTGACAAGGGACACTATAGGTGATTCAATATCTTGCTCAGTGTTTATCTATTTGCGTATTATTGACCTCCAACGGACCCATCAAAATACATTATGACAGGGTATAAATAATCATAGATATAAAACATTAATTTGATCCGTTCTGTGAATCTTTGGAATTTTCTGCTACATTGATGGACCATCACCTTTGCTCCTGATAGTGCTGGCTTGTTTGTTATATCAAATCAGCCACGCCAAGTGTGGCTTTTACCAGCGCAAACATGCCCAAGAGCAGAGAATTGCTGCTCGAATTTATTACCAATATTTTTCAGATATCTCCATGTTCATCGATTGCCATACGAGTAATGTAATAGATGCATCGCAGGTAATCGACATGATGGTATATTGACATCCAGTCTTTATCACAAACTTATACAGATTGCTCACATCTAATTATTTCCTCGCGCGCGAGCGCGTTCAAAATGAAACACATCAACACTAATACATATTTAGGAGGCGTATACACATTGCTAGCTAGATATATATATATATATATATATATATATATATATATATATATATATATATATATATATATATATATATATATATATATATATATATATATATATATATATATATATATATATATATATATATATATATATATATATATATATATATATATATATATATATATATATATATATATATATATATATATATATATACAGCTACAGGCAAGTAATATGATTGGAAAACTGGCAAGGCTCTGTAACGCCTTACTTAGAGTTCACAGCGATGTAACGTTTGGTCGATGGTGTTACAGTTTAAGTCAGCACAAGTGTCCAACGGTGTTATATACATAAGTCCCTGATTGCAAAGGCTCTTCGGCTTTATCGGGACGTATAACTTTACAATAAATCGGATATAAAACAGACAGTTGTAGTTGCAGTAGGCACCGGGTAAAACGTATGTGGTTGCCATAAATCCTGAGCATCAAAGGCCAGACCAGCTTGTGTTTGTTTGATGGCGATGATGGGTGAAAGTGGTGCGGTGGAAAGCATTAGGACGCTTTGCTGATTATATGCCTTTATGTTTGTCTTACTTCACTCGTAAAGGCGGGCGTTATTCCATTTGTGACCTCGATTGAGAGGTCATCCCAGCTAGTAGTTAATAACCGAAATGTAGATGTTTTGTAAGGTTAATGAATTTCAACAATGAAGCTTTAAAGTGCCTATGACACCTAAAATGTGATCTTTGAGTATAAACTGAACAAATCGATGCGGATCGAATGGTGTTGGAGTTTTTGGCCTCCAATGAATAATAAAAGAGATATTAAAAGTTCTTTGGAGCGAAGCGGCATTTCGTGCGTGAGCCGAGGTCAATCGGAAATGACGCAGATACGAGAACCCAGTTTCTGCAGCCCAAGTCAGCTTCCATAGAAACCATATGTCAACCGTGAATTTGTATCTTGTTTAGTCCGGATCAGTCATGCCAAAACGCTGCGTGACCGCGAATTGTTCGAACATTTTTTCGGTAAGTGTTCGATTATTCAGTTTTCCTTGGGAGGAGAAGTTGCGTAAGCAATGGATATCTCAAGTGCATTCCTTTTGAAAGCATAAGCAGAATTAGTTTAACTAAGCTAATCTTCTAATAAAATAATGCAACATAGTATCCGAAATCTCTTAGTTGTTTACTTTTTCCATAATTTTGTTCTATAAACAAGGACTTTGTTGTGATTATCAGGCTGTGGAGACATTGTTGTTTGACTCACCTCTCCAGGAAAAAGAAAATTTCCTTGAAACACAAAAACAAATCTTACAGTTAAATTGCTCTTTATGTCCTTAGATACGAGGTGTGCCATGGAATTGGAAAAAATTATCACCAACAAGAGATTGTGCAAGGACATCAAGAGACTATCAAGCAATGCCCATACCTCCTACATGGAGGCTTTCCACGGCCTTCTGAACCAGTTCGCTTCAAAAAACTATGCTTTCAGCTACTCTGGTCTGCTTTAACGGTAAATCGTACAACTATCCCAGTCTGCTTAGCAGTTAGATTTTCCCCTTTATTTCAAATGTAGGATTGTTTTTTAGTTCTATGGGACAAGTTTTACCTGAGAGTGGATCCATAAACAAAAACAAAGTGGACTAAACCAGCTGTTTAATTTCATGAAGTATCTTTCCCCACGTCATTCATTCTAGTCATGGATGAAGTTAATTTATTGCTGAATCCAACGTATAACAAAACATGAAAAGCACAAACTTATCCTATTTCAAACTGATCGAAAGGTTCATAAATGAGTTTAGATCTATCATTGCAACTATGTATTTCAATGAAAATGCTAGACGACAACAAAGAATAACAGCCCAGGGTGAGGACTTGTACAGCCTCCACTACCCCAAACACAAGGGAGGAGGTCATACAGCGAGGAAAGTGCTGAATGATCCAACTTATGGTAGGGATTGTTTCTAAATTTCACATTTATGTGGAAATTATAATCTGTACTCTCAAATGAACAACTAACACATATATACAATACAGGCTATGTAGAAGATCTTTTGGCAACGACAGTCAGCATATGCAAGGCCAGTGATATAAATGATGAGGAGATGGAAGCACTGGAGATCCCATCCAATCTGAACTCCACCTTCGAGATTCCAGAAAAGCACCAAGCAGTCAATCAGTTCCGCTCACGCTTCTCTGAGTGCTAGTTTCATCTGAATATCCAACATAATTGTTTGTCTCCTCTGGAAGTGTGTCGGATTATTGATGTCACATAAGATAGTATAGGGATACGATTGTTCTTTCCAAGATAATGGTAGCACCATCGGATGAACTGCCTATATCCAGTGTAACGCTTCCAGCTGTAACACACAACCATACACAATCCCTTAAACATCTTTACAGAGCTGAATAAATATTATATTTTAACCCAAACATAGATTTGATGAGTCACAAAAATACTGTTATCCTGGTAAAAACTGTGTTGATAATTCAGTCTGAATTGAAAACGTCATTCATTTGAGTAAAAATGACCCAGTAGTTTGGGGAAGTTTTTTAAGATAAATTTATAATTTGGTGTTTGTTGTCTGTCAATACTTACTTGTTTCCCTTGTATGGACCATGATGCTGCTTGTAGGCGTAGTATGCTGTCTAGCACATCTTCACTGAGACACACAGCATTAAAATTTGGATGCTGTGTCACACATATAATTTCTGGTCAATTTTCTATTTCAACCATCACTAGCTCCCGTTCCAAACAGCAGATATTTTCCTTGACAGTTGGCATGGTTGAGCAGCCTCACAACCACAGGGTTTCAAAAAAATATCAAATACATGCCAGACTCTGTCGAAGACTAAGATTAGGGAGGTCAATGAAAAGGGTTGTATTACATGTGTAAATGTTCCACCAAGCAGGTTGGATAGTTTAAATTGGGATGACATAAAAAAGTATTTTTAAGCATGACAACAGAAATTACATTTTCCATGTTGGGCGATTAAAACCACATTGAATACCACCAGAAAAAAACGAAAACGTTATCAAACGAAAAAGGTATTCTTCATTTATAATATAAAATCAAAGGAAAATCGCTCGTCAGTGAACATTTCGAGACTCACCAGTCAATGTTTTCACTGTCAGATTGGATTGGCGCTCCCTCGGAACACGAGAATCAGTCCAGTCACTGTCAGATGGCTGGCGCTGTTTTGACAGATATGGTTGAACTGTACGGCACAATACCAGCTACATCCTCTGGATTAGAATTCTCAAACATTTGAGACTCTTCAATCCAAAATTCCATCGCCAGATCGTCCAACTCAAATACATCGCTCTCCGAAACTTCAACATTCGCCGTTGTTTATGGTGAAAACTGCTGACCTGTCAGTGACGTCACAGGGTGCTGGGACGAAAATTTGGAAAATGGCGGCGGGTGCCGAAAAATCGACTTTATAATTCAATTTACGTTAGGTTCGGGTGACTTGTTCGGAAATTGAACCACAAAAACAGAGTAAATGCAACTTTGTCTTTCATTCGGTTTCATAAAAATTATTATGGAAATTTGGTGTCATAGGCATTTTAAGGCATCAGCATATCCGTCAGTGTCCGAACTACCAATGGTGAGCGTATGTAATCACTCGCTATAGATTCGATCTTAACGCTTGTCTATTCAAGTATAATCGTCCAGACAGCATTTGGATTATATTATCAAACGCATTTTGTACGGATTTGAATGACTTATTGCAGCACGTATGTTTGCCGCAATGAAGTTTGCATTTATATTACTTTTCGTTGTCCGGCGTATCTTGACCGAAACGGAATATGTTTTATAAACAAGAATGCTTTGTTTGTGAAACACGTATATTTGCCACTACATCGGTCATATTTCAAATGCTTTCCGTTGTTATTTGAAGCATCTAGGATTGAAATGGTACCTGTTTCCAAACCAGGAATTAAATGTTTCGTTCATGAGCAATTTATGTCAACTTCTTTGTCTATGTGCTGTTTATCATACAAGTCACAAAAAAACTTCCTTGTGTTACCTGAAAATATTTCATTTTCTAAATACTGTAGCAACGGAATGCACATATAGGAAGAGCACCGTGTGTTCATATGCAACTCAGAGAATAATCAACGACAAAAGTGCAATATCACATGTACATTGCACACTGACACATTTCATCTGTTGCTGAATACAAAATGACGTATAAAGTATGAAAGAATCGATGGCTCAAAACCTCCTGGACTGCCAGCTTTTTACAATAAAACGGCGAGAGAAGATGCTAACAAGGGGTTTTCACGCCACTTGAACTGTGAAATGAAGCACATGGCAACCCGTCAGACGAATAACAAAGTGTGTTGCTCACCATATGCAGGTGCAAAATTGATTGATGTACATAATGGCTTTACCAGTCTTTTTCCGTGGTTCAGATGAGTGCAACACAAGTACATCACGTTTAGCAGTGCTTGATAGTGACACAGAGAAGGATCCTTAATGTTTTTCTGTGTTAAATAAGAACGCAAGTAAATCTGGGCAATATAACAGCTCCGACAGAAACAAACGAACTTGCAAAACAAAAATCTGCATATGTTACATATGTATATAATGATTGAACATTATAGTATATATTTGTATACGCTTTTTTATTATCGTACATACCCTCATGTAATCGATGGAGGATGTGGTTTCATCATTGTAAAGTTGCATTACCCGTGTTGTCGCATACACGATACTACTGTACCGTTTAAAACCAATCACGGCCAGCGGAATTCAGAACGGCAAACCACTGGCTTTGGGCGATGAGTCGAGCGCCTTAACTATTGCGCCATTCGAGCCCACCACGACCCGTTGGTAAATAAGACATGTATAGCCAGAAGTCGTAATTTTGTTGAAACAAAGCCCATCGTTTCTCGAATTAATTAATCAAGATTAGCGTTTTACTATTCACATGGAGCAACAATATATTCAGTTATGCTACAATGGATGAAATATGAAATAGCTGCTCATTTGTTTGCGCTAAAAACCAACTACATTTTTGACTCACCAGCCACTCTGTTGTTCACCACCCACACAGACGTTCATCTTCCCACTTATCAAATTTATATTTTGGTTATGGTTACCACTTGCTTGATGCCATATAACGGCATGTGTACTAGCAAAATATGTACAAGGTATTTTACCAAACCATGTAAGTCGGTCAATCTCGGCAATACAAAATTCAAGTTGCTACAGGTACTTAATTATCAGGTGTGATAATCACCCCACCGGTAACGTCTACACCGCGTCATCCCATTAACGTGTTGTGGCTATTTGTTTTGTATGCACTCGTGCATCGTTGACTGTGTCAAGTACCATACAAAACCTTCTAATAATGTCTGCAGAAAAACTGTTCATAAACTTCACATTTATTTCGCAAAGCAATCAGCAAATAGGTTTTTGTACATAGTGACGTTGTTATGGAGGTTGTGTGGGGTAAGACAGACAGGTGCAACATCGAAGCTTATTCATTTAACACTGGCGGTCGGTTGACAATCAGTAAAAAATATATCTTTATACAACTAATATGTTGTCAAGCTACTTCTTCACTCTTCATGTCTATTCAGCAGTTGTGTTGCATAGCGATATTGCATATTCATTCCTGTAAAATTTACTACAGCAAAAATTCTCATTAAGTTGATATGACGAAAGGTTACGAAATTACCGGCACAACGGATGAACGACCGGAATCAGAGCTTTTGAATCTATAATCCTCCAGGAGAGGAAATCTTTTGGATTTGATTTGAGGTTCAGGGAGAGAATTTACATATAAGTGCATGCTATTCATGCTAGAGTTGTGTCATATCTCGTTTCACGGTGTAATTGTGACATATCATATCAATGATGCATCATATAAACACATGTCATAACTGGGGACCGTATATTTATCACAAACGTCATCTACTTTCAACGCAGGAGCATAATTGCCATAGCTGCTATAAACCGAATAATATTGGTACGTAATTTATCTTGATCCTAAGCTTCATACATAAAAGCCATGACAAAATATATCATAGCGGGCGGCTATAAATGTCTGAGACTTCGACACAAACATTGTCATTGTTGTTGCCTAAAAGAGATGGTTTTATTTGATTATTTGCGACACCTAAGGCAGGATGCCATGGCATTCAAATTTGCAAGTTCAACTTGGTTGCAACTGATAAGCTCCAAGTGTGCATTTAGCTGTCTCGGAGAAATAGTTCTATCTTAAAATTATGTATTGACCGTCCGGGCTGCTGGCGCGGAAAACAAAACCTAGCAGATACCCATCCGTCTCATGGATGAACAAAACTCGACGTATAAATTATCGCAATCACCATCTTGTTTCAGCCGACAGCCTGCTGCTTAACATCATAGTTGCGGTGAAATAAGAAAGGCTATCCTCGAGTTTATTTTTTCCCTTGGTGCTCTTTGAAAATAATGGCTCAGGTGAACCCACTCAGATTCATCGTGATCATATACTAGAGTATTATACAGGATTAAGCAAGCAAGAATAACATGGAGTGTAATATTTCTTCAAAACACCAAATAGACCATTATTTAGAAAGGTTCAATTACATTTGAATTATATGGTAATATATGATTTATGGCCTAAGATTTAAGCGTTCCCGCACATCATATTAATTTCTTTAAACGAATGAAATTGTATATATATTTTTGCAGATTGCCTATCGACCGCGAAGGTAAGTGTACCTTGCGATGGTTTAAGCCACATTACCTTCGATGCTGCACCGCTTATCCCATAAAACTTCAATACAAGAGTCAGAGTGGCGCCGACCTTCTTAATATCATGGCATTTTACTTACTTGCCGGGCCTCATGAATAATCACTATGTTAAATGAAGGATTGTGCTGCTACTTCTCGTACCGATATCGTAGTGTTTGTGGGAGCTAAACCAGATAGTATATACATCCTAAACATTACCGAGGTTATACCAATTACCCAGCAATAATGGTCTGCTACGGATATATCAAACAAGGTGTATGCCTGATGCAGTGGATACTTATGTATTGTATAAGTAAGCCGAAAATGATAACCATACAATTCACTCCAATCCAGAAAGAGAAATGTGGCAGGGTCAGGTACGATACAGTGCATCACACCAAAACAGAGGGCATTGAGCTGACCAAAACAGCTAATCTGATAGTTTCTACTTAACAGCAACCTTTAGTGACGATGGGGGATCTAAATGTCTTTAATCTACAGACGATTCTTATAGTCTGTACCATTAATCCATAGAGCGTAACGAGCTCAGCTGCTTGATGCTAGTACTAAACAGGCTTCTCTCATAGATGCATTGAAAGAGAGAATACAACCAAGCAGCCTGATTTTCTATACCTAATGGTGCAGTATTGAAGGATTAAACAGATAAGTTGCCTCCACCATGGCCCTTTTTCATCACATACGACTGAGGTTAACTCTGTGGCTTTCATGAATCAAAAATAACCCGTTCTGCCAACCCAACATAACTACTACAATAATAAACGCACCCATTAACGTTTAGTCACCCTGATCGACCATGACATGAGCTCACTTTATTATAATCACTACACAGTGTGATTTTAGGTTTGCATATGCATGTACAAATATTACACGGGATTGCATATTTGCGCGGTACATAGGGAACTGATACAACTAAGTTCAGGTTCTATTTAGCGGCGCGTGCAAAGCACATTATGCAGTACTCGTTACTATTCTAATGAATCAATCCACGGAGAGCCAATCCACATGGCGGAAATCATGAAAGTAACCAGATTTGCATAAAGAAAACTACAGAAAGCAAATGAAAGCAAAGGCAAACATCACAGGTGCTCCCTTCTCTCTCCATGCGTTTCCCTCAGTAATGCTCCCCATCGGGTTACTTAGGTTAATGCTGGTTCATGCATATCTTTGCGCAGTGCATCTCGTTACAACTAAGTGCTTTGATTGCGCCGTTGGTAAATGGTGTCGAAAGTGTCGGGGCTAACAGCGCACCTCAGAGTGTGAACCATTTCTTTCAATTGTATTCGGGCATCTTTCATCGATGTTGTCAGAGCATTAATTGTATATGTCTACGAATAAAAGTGATGCCTTGGGGCATCTGAGTATCCTGGCTTGCCACATCTAATAACCTATTAATTCGTGGATAAAGAACTTTATGATACGCATTCATGCTATATTATAAACCCATCTAGCACATATTCGCACCATCCTCTACCATTTATTAATCACACCGCCATATTTGTAGCACCACAAAGCTTTTGCATAGAAACACACCGGAACATTTAAACTCCCAATTCAACGATAATGAGCGTTGAATACTTGCAAGTGTGATGGTTGAGCAATAGAATGGATGATGGCAATTTCTTTATAGCCTTATTGTTTATATGTTCAGCCGCGATTTATACACATCCCTACAGTTTAACACTAATTCAATGTGCTGATGCTTTTCTGACAACCACGCTTGAAATAAACAATAGCAAGTGCTATGTATTCTCACCCCCCACCCCCACAGTTTTGCAGAAATTTATACACATCCCTACAGTTTAACACTAATTCAATATGCTGATGCTTTTCTGACAACCACGCTTGAAATATACAATAGAAAGTGCTAGGTATTCTCACCCCCCACCCCCACAGTTTTGCAGAAATTGACCAATAGGAGGAGTTATTAGATTCGTCCCTTGACTGTCGAACCATTTGTTTTCTTAATATTCACAGGTGTTTGACGTTATCTATCTTATTAGGCGTTGGCAGATCCATTTTTTGATTGTCCCGATTATCATTTCACAGGGTTGTACAACTAAATATAGCCAGATTTAAATATTTGCAATAAGCTTTCAAGACTTGTACACCTAGTGATTATAACCAATCGAGGAAGCAAATATCAGATTTCACATAGATACAGTTGCCAAGTTGGTCCTATAGAACGTGTGAGGCTGATCAACGCAGGTGTTATTTTCCAAACCCCCTTTTCTTCTACTTACAATCTATTTTTTACAGTGACCCATTCTCTATGTCCTGGAATTACTTCGGTAAAGCAAAGAAATGGGAACACTTGAGCCTCTCCATCAGATGACTTCACCTGATGTATCTATTAATCCCACAATACGCAAACCACAGATGTGATGCCTTATGAAATGAAAATAAGGGTTCATTGGCCTGGTTTCAAAGCGTGTCGACAGGTATAGTCAACATTGATAGATCTGTCTAGTTAATCTGACTGCAGTTGTCGTATTCGTATTCGCTAACGCATTTAAAAAGGATATCCTCAGAAGAAAGGTAGCCATCTTATTCATATTTTGCTGACAATTGTAATAGTTGTTATGATGGTGGATTGTGAAGACCAGAAGTAAAAAAGAAGAAGAAGAAGACAACAAAGAATAAGACGAAGAAGAAGACGAAGAAGTAGAGAACGTATGTGGTGATATTTATCAAGGAATTACGACTGATGATCATCATTATCATGATCATTGCAGTAATGGTGATCAATATCAGGATGATTATTATCATCAATCGACAAGTCATTATATGCAATGTGATCTACGCAATATGCAATGTGATTTACGAAATATGCAATGTGTTCTACGGAAATATGTTTATCAAACGCATGGACTTTGTATTACATTGTAGGCAGCATTGCATGTTTTTGTAAAGCTAGATGCTTATTATTTAACTGTTTTATAAATGAAGTACGTGAGTATTGTCTGGATGACTCATCGAGTTTAGTCTAAATAATGTACATATAATTTATTTATGCGGTTTCAGCATAGTATATAAGATTTGTCAAAAGTACGACGCACTTCATTTTAAATAACTGCTTTCCACCGTGTGAGCATCACTCTATGCCAAGCTATGTTCATTGGGGTTTACACCTCTTAAATCACTACAATCTATGCCTCACGTCTTTATCATTGTAGTGTGTATACGGATTTAGCCAACAACTAAGGCGCATCGCTTCTTATTCCTATGACGCCATTAAATTGTAAGTCGACATAGCAACTTTCTGCAGATTGCGTCTTGTAATATTTCCGCATCACTACCTGGTGAGTGTAACCTACGCTTCTTCATGATATCACATATGCGGTGCATGCATCGCGGTTCAAAACTCACACATCCAAACTGAGCGAAATAACCAGCGCAGCATTGTTGCGCCAACCATGTCAATATATCCGTTCAGGCAACATCTAAAACACAACTACTCGCGAATGGAAAAGATGTTCAATTTTGTACAAATTTATAATGCAAATTATCAGATCTAGAAAGCAACAGGTACTGTAACCGCACCCAAGCCTCATGGTGGATAATCGTTAGGAATGGAACGTTCATAATGAATTCAAAGAATTTATTTGCAGGACGTCAATCGATATAGGTAATAAGTCTGCCTCATTACTCAAGCCATTTGCATGCGACTGTTATATATCATCATACCTGGTTATCATAATATACTAAGAAAATTATTACGTCGTTTTGCAACCTTGAACATATGTCCTCTAATGCTTTGGCAGGGCAAGAGTAACACGTTTTTGTTGATATGGTATGCTATGGCAGATGGCCATGTGATATGCGCAATTCCACTATCGTGTGATTCTGTTGAGACTAGTACTTTATTTTGTCTAGAACATAGTGGCAGCTGTTGTGCACTAGTAAGATGACGTTGGAATGTCCTCTACACAAACGTGAATGCATGGGAATAGAATGATATGTATATTCGGCGAGAGCTTTTCCTGTCTAGGGATGACCCTCACTTCATACCATACACATCTATGCTGTGGTGATCATTCAAGTGAATAAATTACACTTCATGATATTAACCTCGTTCAAGTGCCCCTCTTCAGCACACAAAGTGATGAAGAACATTCACAGTTAGAGCAGAATGTGCAATGTGTGAATCCGAGTGGTATGAAGTGGGGTGATCGTCCATCACATCCCACATCACCTGATAGCGTAGTTCCAGATTGCAGATAATTCGATGGGGTAGCGGACCGTACCGCTTAGAGTTTCCGAAACGGATGATATCTGCTTGTAGTTATTTTCCATTAGTTCTGTATGTACGTCGGCGCTGATGATGGTGAAACAGCGTTTATTGCTGTTATAACGACCACATTGATACAGACACATACGACCGTGGCTGGTAATTCATATCAACTCGCCACGTAATAATGATTCAATGCGAGATCTACAGGGCGAGTTTGATAAAGCATGTAATTATATTATATAGTGCAACACTGCACATTGCACATCCACGATTTGTGTATAACATCAAGTTAATACATCCCGGTACAGGTGCAGCAGCAACTATATATCAAATGATTACATCGCAGCATTTGCAAAATCGAGAACCCCGCCGATTGATCACATGATTACGGAAGTCAATTTCATAATTGGGAACGAATAATCAATTGATATTTTGCAGAACAGTAATGAGTACCATTGCAGCTGATGCGGATGCTTTACTATCTGGACACCCGCCGTAGCCTACTGAGACCTGTCGAAAATAATACTGATTCACACCATGTCATTTCATTTATAATAGGGCGCCTTCTTCTACGGGCTTACAAGATTGTAGCCAAAAGAGTTGCAATTCCTAGGGTATCGATTTATTATTCCTTGCTCTTATGGAATAAGAGCTGTACGCCATTACTGGATTATATGCTGACTAACATTTCTTTAATTTTCTCCATTCAAAATTTACAGAGATATAAGATATTGTGCTTGCATAACATGCGCATAAACAGTCAATTTTGTCTTACACGCACTAGTTACCGAATACTGTGTGAGGAAAATCTCACAAACAGCTGCAATGCTGGTTTATCTTTCCATTCTTCTTTCTTTATTGTTGTCTATAACTAGATTTGGATATTTTATGCGTCCGTTTAACATTGGCTATAAAGCCTGTCAAATACCTCAATCCTATTCCATTAGCCTGGCTTTGTAGCGAGAAGATAATTCCCGAACGAAAAGGTCCACAGTGTATCGTTTGCGTTTTATGGGCACAGAGCAATGAAATACAACTATTACACTCAAGGCAAAAAAGACATCCCGCGAGGCAGGGTGAGTCTATTTCAGTCACTTAGCTCCGCTAATTTATCCCCATTAAAGACGCCATGCAAGCATCATAATCTTCCTAGTTCTCGACGTCCTGCAAATCGCAGAGCATTAATGTCATTGATTGAGCCAACGCAAGTTCATGCATTATTCACACCATCTACAAGCTGCTTATGCAAATCGGATATGTATTGTCACGTGGCACCTGGTGAGAATATTGATTTGCATGAGCATTATCTGTGTCAATAGACTCTAATCAGCATAATATATTATACAGCAATTGGACCATGGATGACCTGACTTGTCAACAACCGAGTAACGTTCATCGTTTCAAATACGTATGCGGAATTTTATAATTGTAATATGAAAATGGTTTAAAACCATTATGTCTCAAATCTATTGCGCTAGATGTTTACGTTCATAACACCGCTTGAGTCCGACATTGATTTGCACCATAAGCCAGCAAGCAATTAGATGCGAAAATCGAGAAGAAACCCCAGTTTGATAGTGTAAGGTGTCGATGCATTGGTGTTGAGTAGATTATTTTTACCGCATAATCATTGATTTGACTCGCTGCACATACGATGCACATCTTAAGTAAACGCAAGTTCGCTACGTAGAAACATTACAACTTGACATGACTACTTGCATAATATATGGTTTAATATAACTTGATTTAATTGGATATAAAATTAATTGTGACATAAACTTACCTGTTAGATGCAGACATAAAATAGGGTATGATTAGGGAGCCGTCAGCAACATATATATCCATAGAGAAATTGCAACAATGTAATGCGTTAGAAACCATCCACTATTGATCAGCGCTATAAATGAACCAACAATAAATACCTGTTTACACTACCAACTTAGAACCTGATTCAGTATTTTGTGGTGATGCATGATGTTTGAGTAAATTAATCGCAAACCTTTTTGACCGATGTCGAATAGTGGGCGTGTTCACCGATATGCTATCCTTTCTCCTTTCCATTAGATGCTCAGTTGATTATCCCCAGGGCGGAGTCTATATGACGTCATCAGTTCCACCATGCCTTAGAAGTCTAATCTAACGCGGACTTCAATGCTCATCTTGTATGCAATTCGTTTCTGATGTGATATGATTGAAAGGAACCTACACTGCCCTGTGGTTCTATATTGCCGTTATAGCAACGACTATTGATGATTCGAGGAAGATGTTGTACTTGCCTTAGCACTTTTAAGTCACGATAATGGGAGTCGTTCAAATGGCCAGTGATTGCAATGGCTTGTACGTAGCCATTCAAAGATTACGTCTTCTTCTTTTTCGTCTTCTTCTTCTTCTTCTTCTTCTTCTCTTCTTCTTCTTCTTCTTCTTCTTCTTCTTCTTCTTCTTCTTCTTCTTCTTCTTCTTCTTCTTCTTCTACTCCTCATTCTTATTCCTCCTCTTCTTATTCTTCTTCGTCTTAATCTATTTCTTTCTCCTTTCTTTTTTTTTTGTAAGCGTCACCATCCTCCTCTCCTCCATCATATGTTAATATCCACCACTCCCGTACTCAACCGCATGATTAAAATCACCAATTTTCTTTTTCTTATTGCCTTTGCTAAGGTCACCCATGTCGACAGCGTGAACACGTGAATGCCACCCGGTTGTCTAGACTGGTTGAATAATTACCTGCTGGCACGAAATGAACCAATTTCCACATTCAGTTATCCTGCATTGTGTCTGCTGCATGCATGGTGGGACGATTTGAACAATATACATGCAAAATTCTTTAAGAATGGAGCATTGTAAGTGTTCCACTGCTCCTCTTTGTTTTATTGAAAAGAAATGGAGAATATGACAGTGCATAGCAAGTGATTAATCCTAAGCTGATAATAAAAGGTGTGGAACGAATAAAAAGCTTGACAGATCTTACCCACGTGTAACCCTGCATAACAAACGGTATCTATCCTTGAAAACCATTGATCGTACGACCCATGCACATTACTACAATACTGGTGTTGAAGAAAATACACATAAGTTTCACACCGCTTTATATTATGACGTGAGTGGGTTCACACAACAGATGACTATAGGATGACGTAATTATTGATAGTAACGAAGTACTATTGTGTGCTTCAAATAAGATTGTTTTTTGCATCATCAACCTCATTAAACAAAATAGCTGGGCGGGTTTGGGGGAATTAGTATATCTCTAAGGTATTGCAATGTGACAGGTTTATCTTAATGACATGGCTTTTGCTTTTCAGGATAGTAACCGTAGCTTCACCTTGCAAAGTACGCTTAGGAAGACGGTCATATGAGGCGATATTAGAGGTCGAGTTGTCCTTTTCATAATTCGACCTCCTGATTGTAATTATATTTCTGTGCTTCAATCTATATTCTCACTTCTGCGCTTATGTGAAACATACGGCATATATCAAATAAAACATACAGCTTTTAGCAATTGGAATTTGCAATATGGCTAACAGAAGCAGGAAGTATGATAAACCGATATGTATTCACAAAACTAACACAATCGCTGCAATTCACACAAGACATATCGAAAAACTATCAACGAGCCCCAATGTCCTTCAGCGCCGCATTTCTTAAAACACTTCTCGTCAGAGTTTTTCTTGCCTGTACTCTGGAAAAAAAGTGCATCCTTAATTAGAATCTTGTTTACTTTCGAATACAAGACACCTTGCCTATGATGCACGCTTAAATGTCATGGTGTGTACACTGGTGTGCACAATGTCAATATGCTTTACTCGCCCTTTACTCTTTGTATTATCTAGCTCACGGACATACCAACCAGAAATTGCCTCTGAAAGGAACCAAACATAGACGATGCATATATAAAAGTTATTCATATAGTAATCACTATTGAGGGTTTTGTATGTTATCGGGCTGATGTTCACAATCTGCTTAAGGTGAACACCAACAACTTCAGTTGTATATATATCAAGTTAGAAATGAGAGGGAATGCGCTCTAAGACAAATTAAATATGAGCAATCTGTAGAAGTTTGCGATGAAGATCAGTTGTCAATATACCATCATGTCGATTACCTGCGATGCATCTATTAGATTACTCGTAAGGCAATCGATGAATTTGGACATATCTGAAAAATCTTGGTTATAAATCTGAGCAGCAGTGTTATGCTCTTTGGCATATATGATCTGGTAAAAGCCACACTTGGCGTGGCTGCTTTATAATAAACAATCAAACCAGCACTACCAAGAGCAAAGGTGATGGTCCCTCAATGTAGCAGAATATAGCAAAGATTCACAGAACGGATCAAACCAATAACTATGATTATATATACCCTTTCATAATGTATTTTTATGGGT
Organism: Urechis unicinctus; assembly: GCA_034190875.2. Taxonomy (NCBI): domain Eukaryota; kingdom Metazoa; phylum Annelida; class Polychaeta; order Xenopneusta; family Urechidae; genus Urechis; species Urechis unicinctus. The sequence goes on from CM067349.1 coordinate 26,548,335, forward strand.
CCGTTGGAGGTCAAATATACGTTAATAGATAAATAAGGAGCTTGCTACCTTATCACTTATAGTATCCCTTGTCAGCATATATAGTTACACTATTGCGCACCCAGTCAATGGAAAAATGACAAAAAAGAAGCGAACGATTTTGTTTGCTTTCAGAGCATTAACGACAATGTTGCTATTGTGGACAAATAATGAACGAGGTATTTGCTCATAAAATGAATAGCGGAATGAATGTAAATGTATATTAAATATCTAGATTATGCATTATTTACAAAGTTGAGTTAGTCTGGTAGGGTTAATTCTTTTTGTGTAAGAATCGCTGATGCATTACGAATGCAACAATAATTTGAATATATATACCCGCCATTAATTCTCCAAATTTCTGATAATAATAGAGATAATACCCAATTATCTTTGGGTTTGATTAATCAGTGGCCATATAAAGTAACATCTGTGATCGATTGTACAGTAGATTGCTGTCATGAGAATCAATGCGTAATCGAACTGGACTCCATTTGACTGGTCGGTGTGGGATATTGCAGACATCACAGCATTATCAGTATTTTATAGTATCTGCTCCATTATATATACAATACAACAAGAGTATAGCCATTACCGGCTGTGTTTGTATATTGCATATTGCCGATTATAATGGAGATTGGAAAACGGCAAAGTGTTTGCACCACTCAGCATTATCAGTACTTAAAAGAGCTTGCTTTGTAATACAGACATTGTGTGTAAGCGAATAAATTATAGATTGATTATATTAATTGAATTCTCATGCACAATTCCTCCATAACTATTTCACTCATTACCGAAGATCAGTTTACAAGCGTTTGTATCATGTACGTTATGTGCTGAAATGATAGCTAACATTCGACTGCCTACAACCCATAAAATATACTTACTGTGTATGACGCTAGCAAACGTTGTCAGATTCTATTTGATATACATAATTATGATCATTATCATTAACAATATTGTTGCCTCTATCATTGTAGTGTGTTATATCACGAGTTGGCAAGATTACTCATCTGGCAGCCATCAGCAGTCTGTATAAGACCAAGTTTACAATTACTCAAGTACTTTACTCACACACTAAATAATCATTCGTGATTGAATGGCAGCTTGAATTATCACACAATCTATGGCACACTGTGACAAACCTGAATACAATAATGTTACACTAGGCATTATGTGTGTATATATCATTAAACATGAGTCATTTGATAAAGTGAATGATTTCGCTGTTAGAACCCGCAAATTATTTTCATAACGCAAGAAGATAATGAGAACCCTGGTTATTTCAATGTAAAGCCTGTTCCCGTGGCGTAGTGGTACACAGGTTGTGGGTTCGATACCAAGGTGTGAAAATCTGGCTCGCTCCCCGTCACTTAGATGATCACGTTCAATTGCGTCCCATCTCCGAAAAGGGGATGCATCTGACCAGGTAGCTCAATAATACCGTGCTGGACCTTCGTCCTAGCGGCGTGGTTGTGCAGCCCCGGCAAAGGGTTTGTGCCAAGAGGGTGCAGGCACTTAAGGGGAGCCGTCCGAACATCACCGTCATCCCCATCCATCACCTTTGCGATATCACCTAGTTGTTGAAAGTGACGTTAAACCCCAATATTACCATTACCATTCAATGTAAATGCAGATATGCATATGTCAAATTGTATTAAATCTCACGCTCTAAAAACCCACTGCATAAGAAGACATGGGTCTAATATGATGCAAAAGGCTTTTAGACAGGTTGACATATGAATTGGGTGGGTTGCATCTCAGCCATTAAGGAATTCAGTGTTTCCACTATCTACGTTGATCTACAGGTACATGTCCTTGCATGTTCTGATAGAGGCTAGCTCAGCATATACATAATCGAAGGTCATTTTTCGAAGGAAATCGGTTGAGGCTGCTGTACTCCATATTCATATGTGTCCGAAATATGAAAATGTGTCCGCCATATTGATACTAACCCGTAAAACAACACTGGGACAAATTAATTGTAGACTACATCTTCGGCATATCGCTGCAGCTATGATATAATGCGACGGTAGTATTTGATAAAAACAATGACTGCCAGCAGAAACAAGCTGAAGATAAGGATTATTTCTACTGCTATTTTCTGTCAGCCATAAAACATCTTGGTAGACTTTCAGGTTATTACCCCTCTCCACCAGTGTTGACGATCGAGTCGAAAGGGCAATGACGGTATTGTTTCTCTATGGCGGTTGGATGCACTTATGGGGTGGTATCAGTAACAATGGAGTTGATTGCTTTTGCCGCCAGCTTAAACTTCCGCCCATGATCAAATCAGACTGTGGCTGTGCGGTAGACCGCATTGATATTGTTTGTGAACAAACAATGAAAGAAGACACGATGTTACAGCGGTCCTGGATGAAAGGTGTGCATATAAAATGCGCGGCTGAGTGGTCCATCTTGTAATGCATGGTCAAGTTTGTAGAAGATCAATATGCAATATTATTTTCCTTAAATCGATTGATCGATGTGGGGTATAATGATTATCGTCATGACAACAAGATTCGCATCATCAAATATGCTCTCCACGCATTATCGTCTCGCCTAATACCGACAAAGTGACAAGTAAGCAGCTGCAGATGTGTAAACATCATCATCATCATCATCATCATCATCATCATCATCATCATCATCATCATCATCATCATCATCACCATCATCATCATCATCATCATCATCATCATCTTCATCTTCATAATCATCATCATCATCATCACCATCATCATCATCATCATCGTCATCATCAACATCAACATAATTATCATCTACTTGATTGCCTCTATCTATGATCAATGTTCTGTATATAGTCTGCATGGCTTCTTGGTACAATAGCAGAGCTGAAGCTAATATGTGGTTAAGGAACGTGGTGTGTCCCATTTGCGATGTTGTATGGGGAACACGATTCATGTTGCAGGAAGGGCGTGTGTAAAAATGGCTTATTGGATGTTAATGGATGGGTTGGTTGGTTGGTAAACTACACCACCCATAGGCTGTGCACGATAACACAACGGTTATATAACTACACACTATCATATCTTTTTTAGCAATTACTTGTTCAAGCTGTTATTTACTTTAGGTACATGCATCTGGTTTCACAAAAGATAAAGTTATAAATACCGTGGACATAGCTGATGCGAGTAGTGATGCAAGGACAGATAAAGAGAGCGATTATGGACTGGGTACCGAAACTCCCCAGACTGTCTGTGTTGGACTTGATTTTGCGAGCATGTAGTGTGCCTGAAAATTGCTGCAAATGATGTCAGAACTAACGCACACCCGATACTACCTTAAGGAGGAGAATTGATCCATTGAAGCCAAACCCTCTTCACAATGACCTTCTTAGGGCTGAGGATATGTCACGGATAAGTGTCCATCAAATCGTCTTCGCTGGAGCCTGCGAATGCAATCAACGCTTGCAATCGATATCGCAGAATACATTCTGTCAGAATGTAGAATACCTGGTGATCTTCAGAAGGCGGATGCACATATAAGAATACGCACAGTGCAAAAGGAGGAAGTCGACAGCAGAGGGCAAGGTGATACTGGTATTGGCCAATAGGCGAGATGCCGCATATACCTCAGTATATAACCGCAATGGCTAGCTTTAAAAAGCTCTGACGAGCACAAGGCGTTACTGGCTGCGCGTAGCGCAGTAATCAAGCTGCATATATGCCGCAACCACCCGGCAGGCCATTAAACGAAATATTCTGCATCAGTTAATATATTAATGATTCACAGTAATTTGGCAATATCGCTATAAATCACCTATACTGTGATCCATGCAATTGCACATCTTGAAGCATAACTATTATTGAAACCATTGTTCCTGCTGATATTTTACAGTACCTCATTCATCGATCCCTATACTCTGAATTTCTAATACCAGATAAGATGATTGATGTCTGTGAAAAAGTTCCTGACAAGCGGGATTAGTTCCCGAATAGACAAGAAAGGTTACATGAAATCCAATTCGATTCGTGCGATAGAGTGATCAGTTAACGACAAATTCTACTTTTATACTTCAGAATCATTTATAGACTCATCACCTTATTGACAAATGATATTAGAGAGAGATTGCCTATTATTACTGCCTGAACGCCATTTTTGTAAAGCGGTAATAGAAAACTACACAAAAGCATCTTATTTTGCAACACACAATGACACAATAATTCTTCAATTTAACCGAATCTTAACGTGATTGGCATCCAACCCTCTTGTACTTGACATACGGTGCAGAATACATGCTAATCTCCGACTTATTATTGGTTAGAGCTAGTAATGGCTCAGAGATACGGTGTTTTGAATATGAGAGCTTTTACAACAAAAGCGTGAAATGGTGTATTCGCAGAGGACACAATATTATATAGCCATGTCACAAACATCAGCGGAACATTGCAACATTCCTTAGTTATGCCCAGGTAGCATCGTAGGATCATTTACGGATCCAATAATGATAGCAGGTTTACATATCATCTCCGAACGGCTTCATGTGTTATTCATGCAGCTGTTAAGTTCAGGACATTTGTCCTGAATACGTCGTCGACATTAACTCAATCAATGGTTCCATGTATAGCAGTGAAAATACATCAGGATTGATTGCTGACGTCGTTTATTATGCTACTTTAAGGAGAGGCTAATTATGCAAATATGGTAGCCGACGGAAAATATCTCAAGGCTATTCCGATGCAAGTAGTGGCCACTGAATTTATGTAACGGGGATTGCCTTTCTTGCGTAAATCAATTGATGGTCCGATGCATGTCTACCACGCCGTCCAACTGACAACAAACCATGTTTATTATGTAAAGTTTGCACGTGTTGTGGAGGTTTTTAATGCGAGTCAAGACGGTATGCGATCGACGCGATCGACACACAGTTATGATGCGTAATGGCCACCAACAGGTGATGTTCATCACCATGACGGCAATGGATTCGGGGTAAATTGGATGATTTCCTACCCATCGATTGTTGATACTCGGTGATATAACTCGTCCAAACGAGCCATTCACTCGGGTATACACTGTGTATGAGCCGCTAGCTACTGACGATGGTGAACAGAACGATATTGCATAAGCTATGACCAAGAAGTATAAACCTATAATTAATAATATTTTCTTCCCTGCCGGCCCTGAACTCATCCCCTTCTCGTGTTAAGCCTTGAGAGAGAGAGTCCCTCAGTTACTCATCCGTCTTACTCAGGAATTGTTTATAACTACGTCAGAATGTAAACCGACAGGATGACCTCGACCAATCACCTTATGTTGAGATTCATAACATTTAGCGGACAAGCAACGCAGATTATGTTGGTGGCGTATCACCAAAACACGTGGGGTAACATATGCTTCGAATCCTTATGGTATTTCTTATATGCAGATTGATAGCTATCGTTGATGACCATACAGCTACCTGTAAAGGTCAAAATAATTCGTGGTAGCAAACAATGTTGCTTCGGTCGCGCTCTATATCGACATGACAGCACATGTATATATATCAATATTCTTAGAGGCTTACAGCTGCTAGATTTGATTAGCGGATATCCCGAATCGCTGTCAGTCTCACTAATGATTCTGGCTGGCGTCCTCTGCCACAGAGGCATAATGTCCTTAATCAGTACGCACTTATTCTCCAATCAACAGAGTGCACCATAGGGACGACATTTTGTTGTGTTGTTAATGGCGGTCATGTATTTATTAAAAACACTCAAAGCCCCTCGCAGAAGTCGTCAGCATTTGCATTTTGCTATCGTTCATCAGGTAGTTAGATTGAAGTACACTTCTAGCAGGAAATTACAATGTAAATGAAGGCATGGGACATAGAGTGGAAACCATTATGGAATCTAAGAAAAGTAGGGCGAATTCTAAAAGCACTTTTTCCTGGAATTATTTGATCATCAGTGAAAGTGTACGATTATGAATTTCACTTTGCAAATTATTTGGCGTGGGTTAGAATAACTGTATCCTGTCTTTAAGAAGCTCATGGCCCATAGAAATGTGTATTATAGAGTTTTGGTGGTCATTATGATATCGAGAAGATGCATCAAAGGGCAGAATTACTCAGTGTATGGTATATCTCTTGCACAGTCGCACAACCGAAACACCTACAGACTAATCACGTTTACGTTTTGGACCCTTAAAGTGAAGCATTGCATACTTAAATACTATCTAATGACAGATAAGTTTGTATCATCTAGCCGCCATAATGTTGGTATATGTCACCTGCAAATGTTACGACATGGGAGATTGAACCACACTTCCATTTCGAATTCAAATAATCAGCTAGGAAATTCTCAAAAAGTTATCCCACCTTTATGCAGATGCGGACATTCATCGCCTAACTTATCTTTTCTGAAAATGATGCATCTATTGATTGAATCTGAACAAAGGGGAGGGGGGGCACTTGATGAATCTTTCTATTGGATCTTAAAAAGGGATGATGCATCTTTCATTCGCTGCAGTTAATATATGGCCTTGTTGGGCATGAATTGTGCTTTGGTGATTAATCGCAGCCCACGCCAAGCCTGTCATGTAAAACAGATACACACGGCAATGTTATAAATCCAACATTGATATCGACAACATTCCATTTATTGACTAAGGTGAGGTTTACCTCGTTCGCTTGTTGATTTGACCACACAAGCGGACGCGCAACTAACCTTTACATGAAGATATCTTTCTGGCTTTTTCAGCAACTCGATATATTAATTGCAACAATCATATCATAACCCCGAAGATATAAGTAACCTCTAATTAGAATGACATCGCTAACATTTCCACAAAAGAGCTTGGCGTAATTCGTCATTAATACTGTATCGAGTGCCGCTCTCCTTGCCTTCATACAAACACCAACAGCTCTGGTTCGCGACGTAAAAGGCTACATTTCACTCACCTTCGTTTCACCAGATGTCCGGTGCAAATACAGAGATCTTTGTTTAATATAAATTAGTACAAGGTCATTCCTGCCAATAAAACTTCCTCGATTAGGAGCATGTTATCCAATGCATATATCATTTCTGTAGTGGCTTATGCTAAGCCCCTTTTAGCTAGTTTATATTCAGCAATGAAGGCGATACACGTTTGCAATATATGCTGTATATATGGCTCATTATTCATTAAATAAATTTAGATATCAAAGTCGGTGCCCTGATTGAAACAGCTGCATGGACAAATAATACTGCTGCTCAGGTCAGATATGCACTATCTGTGGACATAGAGCTATTTTATCGGGATTTCCGGTAATTGTGTTATTTATCTTTAGTTAATCAGAATGTTGCCGAAGCAGTACTGTCGGTAAAATAAAAAACGATTGTTAGCAAGTTTGTCGGCCAATTAGCGTATGCACTCACCGCACCAGGATCGGCATCATAGTGTACAAACGGCAATCCATCTTCGCACTCAAAATGGTTACAGACAGGATAATAAATTAGTTAAAGGGCTGCAGCGATGCATCTCACAGCGTCAGTTGTTTAAGCAGATTTATTATCCATTCAACCCGAGAGTGGCCCCACATTTGCTAATGCAGTGTTATTTGCAGAGCGTGGAACAGCAAAGAAAAAATGAATGACTATAATGGCGGATGGTTCTAGCATCAAATTATCAGCATGGAAATTGCTAGTGACGCGACCATATGGAGGAACGAAATTGTTAAAGATATAAAGAAAGTCAAATTGTTGAGCCGTTGGCATGGTTTGCCTGTAAATCAAGACACCCTGACAAATATACCCGTGCAATTAGTTCTCACTATGTCACTATTCATATCAACACAAGTAACATATCGTCTCTTATTAAAGCTATAAACTCGGCTTTGTTCCTTTTTTTTACATATCGATTGCAATTAAGATTACTCATCTATTCCCCGTCAATATATGCAGCAGTATATGGAACGAGGGATCCCCCATTTACACGCACACAATCAAAATGCGACAATATGGACAATGCTCTCTTCCTAATATCATTACCTCTTCACATACTATAAAGTGGCAACATACATAAACTAGGCTCGAAAGTAGTTTATGGGTGGTTTTAATTGCTTTGATAATGGGTTAATCCACATCTTGGTTTCAACACGATTTTAACCATCATATCTCGAAATGTATGGGTCACTTACCGTCAATTATTTTCAATAGGCCGTCATAAGTCAGCTACTAGCTAAGTACACTCCTGGGGTAAGCTTGAACATTAAATAACAACCATGATATGTTGAGCAAGAATACCATCTTAATATTTGCCCGACTTAACAAGAGACACTCCGTATTATTCCACAATGAAACTCGGTATCGTGCAGAAAATAACGCCCTGTACGTTTGTCTTTTGATGCAGATTGTAAAGAAATAGCATGTAATAAATTAACAGGTTTTTTTTAATCAATGATTGGATCCGTAACATTCTGCTGATGACCTCATTGACCAACATAGTCTTCACCTCTTTATACAGTGATAAACAGATAACATTACTCAGCCTTTACGGCATTTTATTATACATGACAGACATGTTGATGATAAAAATAAGGGCACATTTGCCTACATGAACGCAAAATAAAATCATTGGCATGGTCGAAAATATCGAGCAAACACACTGACGAATTTTAGTTAAGTAGCGTCAACATTTTGACACAGTGTTTATTATGCTACTGGTTACTGATAACTTTATATTCAATATTTTGTATTGCACCGGGAGGTTTTGTACCGTCAACTCACAAATAAACCCATCACAGCTTTAACCACCATGCTCTCCCAACGTGGCGCATCTTCAAAACCCATCAGCACACCAAATATATCCAAGCTTAAGCATGGGTTTCTCAGGTGTAAGTAGCTTACTTACTTCAAAATGCACAAACGTGCTTAGCACCACCAAAACATTCTCATACATTGTTTACGAAGTTATATGTACCCAAGCATGCACATCTGGTTTTCCATAGTTATAGTACTGAACGAACTGGTACTTAATTCGCTGCCGAACGCATTGGAAAATAATACTTGTATTCACGCTATTCTTGGTAATGTAACTGATCAATGGAACATCATCTACCATCTAAGTTTGTCTACGTTGGGAGATATTATGACTGATCAATGAAGCAATTTAGCGTGATTCATTCCTGGGATGAACTACAGTAAGCCATGGCGAGGAATGTGGGTAGTAATCAAAGCACTTTCAGGATAAGTCTGCCAGTTAGCGCAATGATAAACAGGCTGCAATCTCAGCGTGCTGCGTTATATTCAGGCAGTTATAGTTAGTTTCGATTTCAGTACACAATATGTTCAGACAACGTTATTGTATTCGTGTGTTATTTGTTCTGGAAAACATTGCTGGGAGAGCTATAAATGCATTATGAGCCAAGGCGATTGGCTCTGGGGCGAGGGGCGTTATCAGGACATTATGTGCCCAAATGATCGGCGATGGGGTCGTTATCAGGACATTACGTGCCCAGATATTTGGCGATCGGGGCGTTATCAGGACAATATTTCACTCACACAGGGAATTTACAAAAATCACAGCCGTATTAACCTATATCGAAAGATATCCTCGTTGAAAATATGTATAGCATATTCGAGGATGAAGTCGGAGAGCATCATTGTCTATTGATAAGTACATTAAAGGGTTCATTTAAGAAAACATTTAAACCGCAGCACGCTTATTTACATAATGATCACGTGTATGCTTTAGTGGTAGATTTTGACACATACCGGGGTAGTATCACCTGTGGGCTGTCTATTTGAAAACAGTAATGCCGGGTAAGACCGACTTCACGTATGTGTTCATTTTGTGAGTAAAATACCATTTTAATTCGCATGTAGTGGAATAATTCGATGATAAACGGTGCGGGCCAGATCACAGACGCAAAGTATGTGATTGCAGTTATCGTTTGTGATGCACAGAACCCATGTTACTGCACCTATAAACACTGAATCTGGAGGCACAATAGATCGCATATTCTCTCCCTAAAACAAGCTACACCGGAGCAGTGGTCAAAAAACACAAAGGAACCCTCCATCATGTCTCTGTGCACGCCGAATGTTCGTTTCTGAATGTTCGTTTCTGTATATATAAATATATATATATATATATATATATATATATATATATATATATATATATATATATATATATATATTCATATATATATAAATATATATATATATATGTATTAAATATGTTAATTTTATATATATATTGACATATTTATATATATAAATATACACATATATATTAAATATATGCATGAATATATTCTCCTATATTTATATTTATATATTTGTCTATATCTAAATGCTTGTACAAATATACACATGCATAAAAATATGCATATATGTATATACATATGCATATATACTCATGTATATACATATATATATATTTGTACATATATTTATACATATATATATATATATATAAATCTATATCTATATATACATGAATGTATACATATATATGTAAATATATATATATATATGATAAATATTTATAATATATATGTATATATATATATATATATATATATATATATATACATGAGTATATATGTATATATTAATATATATATATATGATATATTTCTAATATATATGTGTATAAATATATATATATATATAAATACCTGAGTATATATATATCTCTCTATATATATATATATATATGATATATATGTATAATATATATGTGTATATATACATATATATATAATTAATACATATATATGTATATAATATATCCATATATATATGTATATATATGTACGTATATACATATATATATGCATATATATATGTATATATCTATGTATAAACATATGTATATATATATAAATATTTATATGCATATATATTTACATACATATGCACTTATATATGCACATTTATATATACATATATGTATAATTATATATATATATGATATTTTATATATATGTATATATATATATACATATAAATATATATATGTTTATATATATAAGTATATACATATGTATGATTTTTTATATATATATTCGATTATATATTTATATATATATATATATATTTATATATATATATATATATATATATATGTATGCATATTTATATGTATATATATATGTATATATATACATATACATATATATATGTATATATATATATATATATATGCATATTTATATATATATATATATTTATATGTGTATATATATATGTATTTATATATATATATCACGTCACGTGCGCTGAAAGTTACAACTAAGTGTGTGTGCTGGCTCAATAAAGAACCGATAGGTTTCATTTAAATATTGTCATATTCTTGGCGCAATATGATCGAGGATTTTTCCATTCCCTGTATGCATTCAATATACTGCGATGTCAACATAAATGTTCAAGGGTTTTATTGAATGCAGTAACGTATTCCATAAATAGACGGACACCAAACGTTCTTATTGGCCGATTGACCATCCTTACTATCCATTTCGCTACATACATGGCTATTTGTTTCCGTTATAGGTCGGTATAATTAAGTTTTCTGCACGAGTGGAACGTTTATGGAGGCTTAGCTCTGGCGCTTGTCTTCAAGATATATTGTCGTTCTTACAGGTCTATGTAAATGGTTTGCCAGACAAACTAGCATAAATATATTATATAACTTGTACAGTACATATCAGCCAACACAAATAACCCATCCTGACAATGTCTACATTAATGCAAATAGCCGCTCCTGCATTGCATATATATATATATATGTATCAACGACGCCGTTACCGTTGCAATGCACGGGTAGTTTGTGTATACAGCTGCAATGATATCCACACAACCACCCAACAACATCCTCATATTACTTTGGAGCATCAATTTTATATGAGTAAACTTCTAATGTTAAAATAAGATATATTCAATGTTAATGTCACTTAATAGTGGGTTTTTTCTTGATATTGTTCGCGTTATTAACCCAAACAGCAAGTAATCGCTTGTTACCCATGTGTGTCCATATACAAAATCAAAATAAAGACCATCTAGAGATCAAAAGTCATTCTCAATGTCAGATCAAATACGACACGATAACATCACAACCCTTCATATATGTGTTACTCTCTATTTATCACGCAATCCCTGACCAAATGATGCCTGAGACAAGGGGAGCGTCAGCAGTCCATAAGAACTAGAGGAGGCACACCATTATACCATCTTACCAATGTTTATTCGAACATTTTACTATGAGAGACATCTCGTTTTAAGCAGCGTGTATGCCAGGTATATCCGTTGTTTTCTACGACACATGGGAATTTCGCGATATTGGTTGATAATCAGTGAAACTTTATGCAGCAAGAAAGTTCTGTCACTAACACTATATCACATTATATAACATATTGTCAATAATTGAGCACAAGACATCAGTGTTATGTTGCCTAAGTATTCAACACTTAATTTACCTGATTATGAAATGTCCGCGATAGATCACAGATTCCAAGATATTTTAGTGCATGGGATAAATGCGTTTAGATGTGGTTTGCAGTATGTAATGATACCCTTCACACAATGAGCGTCCAACATCTGTAATCACTCAAGAAGCCAGATTACGATGAGATAAGGAACCTTCATAGAATAAACGACGTCTTCATTCTACCCCTTACGTGAGTCGAGTAATGCAAAACAGACGCGGTTTGAGAATGTGGAATGCGTACGAAGTTAAGTTAATGTTCTTCCTCCTAAACCTACCACACTTAATACCGCTGTTTCAACATGTGGATAAGCCAATGGGATGTTACACCGCACCTATTCGCCATTTCTGAAAATTGCTTCCCGTAAATGTCGTCATATCAACCTACATTATTGCTATGGGAATCTACAAACGCATAAATAAGCAACATCAGTGCAGAGATGCAAACAAGAACTGGCTGACGAAAGTCCGGACTAGTTTGCTACAAAAACACTAACAGTTAGTTGTAAACCATTATATGTCTTATCCAATGTATTCGCTATGGCTCCCCATGGCCTCTTTCGCGTCAAACTCAGCCTACGGTAATGATGTATCGGTGAAATTGTTCCATTATAAAGTATAAAGTCATGGCTGGCGCCAGCGGGTTAAAATCAGTATGGCATTATTCATATCCTCTCCGTTCTATCACAACTTCCTCAAACGTCAAAAGAATAAGAAACAGGATTCATTGAAACGCTTTGTATGTCCGATAAGGGCGATCCCTTCAGCGTACTGTCTATAGCGTCGCCAGTCACTCTCCATTAAATATAGAGAATCGACTCATGAGAACAATCACTCTCTCATCCTACCAGATGGAGTCATATAGGGTCAGCGCAAGACGCATTCAGAAACCAGACACACACACTGACTTGATATATGTCATTATCTCTAATGTCACAGTCAGAGCAGAGATAACTCATCTTGAGACTTTATCAAGACATCCCATATCGTCTGATTATACGTATTGGTTATCCGTTATGGGATCTATTATAATGAGAATGAGGCTGGGTTATATCTGCTGCATCTCGTATCTAAAAGTCATCTCAGCGACAAGACGGTCCTCTGAGACAATTTGTACTGTCAGTTCGGAGTAACATGATCCAAAGGGACTATAATCTGTTTACATTATTGCTCAATCTCGTTCGAAATTTCCATTCAATTAAGGTGATATATTCGATCATGCGTTTCTGGATCAAAAGGCAGAGGGAGTTGTTTATACTGACATCTCTTTTCACTACCCTGACACAAGAGGGTTTTTATTGAATATTAATGATGGCGATATGTACCGCAAATGCAACATAAAGGCAGATACTGCTCTCATTACAAATATTGTAACCATCAATATTTGACTGTTGTCTTGTGCGATGTTGAAATTATATATATATATGTATTCACAGACAGACATCGCATAGAACATATTTATACAGCCCATTTCGTGTTAATAATAAATATTATTAGGTGACAGATATAGCTCAGTCAATTTACAATGGCTTTCATCACAACAAAGAATGTGTAATAAATGTCATTGAAGCTGGTATTATATCAGTGAGTGAATCAAATCACTGCGTCTGGTTTTGAAGCTCTAACCTGGATAGAGCAAGTGATTGGATCATGTAAAGCATATTCATGTAAAGGTTATGAAATAAAACAAGTTAATGGTGGATTATAATGATGTTTTTAATGTACCATGATAGCTAGAGAAGTACAAGTACAAGTCATAAAGTGTAACTGCAATGTGATTATCGCGGTAAATCCATCGACCCCAGGGTCAATTTACATGTGTGCAAGGTCGACCTGTAAACGCAAGGGCGACTTGTAAACAGTGAAACATATTACACATTACGTATAAGATGTTGAATGTGATCAACTGTACATCGAATGTGTTTGAAGCAGATCATATGTTTGGTAAGGACCTGTAACAAATTTGCAATGTTTAAATTCTCGTTTGTAGGGTACCAGCAAACATCAGTCACATTTGTACCGAATTATACGATAAGAAAATAGCCTTCATTTTATCAGTAATGCAGACTGCAACATCGCATTTTGTAACTGGCAACTTTATTCTTTCACTAGACACCATGAACATACAATAAAGTCCAGTGACTAACTGTAATTACACCAATGTCACATTTTGTTGCTTAGCCAGCTCTTAACTCGGACACGGTTTGCTGCAACACAGCCGTTTATTGCTGCTTATATGTGAAGCGAAGCAACAAGTCTGCTCGTTTTTGCCCCTTCCTTGGAACATAATCAATTTGGCATTTAATCTTGCTACTGAACTGAATATTATCTTTTCACGGCGATAAATTTCGTCTCGTTTTGCGCCAGTTAATCCACAATCACGTTGTAATTTCTATTGATATGGCCTTTTTGTTTTCGTGCCTCTGCAACAGTTAAGCTTATTTCGACATGCGTACTGTGTTACGGCATAATTCACGAAACACCCGTTTTATTATCCTCCATTCGATACTGCTACGTACTTCAGTTTGGGTTACGGGCAAGCAATCATTCGAGCTTCAACGATTGCACAATTTTGGCCCACAACTACCCCTAAATAAAACGTTCGTCTGCACCCCGCTACCTCACGTCCTTCAATTCTATCCACCGAAATCTGATTGGTCATGTATACAACATCCCGTCTTAGACGCTACTTGAGCGAAGCGAATATCCTTCAACAGCGCATATGATACTCAATAGGACCCTCTGTATTGAAATATAAATCTGTGGTTAATCTCGCGGATGCGTATTGATTATGTAACACCACCATCCCCTTCCCAATCCAGTGTAGCAACTCAAATGTGATAGCACACGTTTTATAAACAATGATATGATGAAATCAATCGGCTTTTCTGACGCCTAAACGGCGCCACTAAGTAACACGGATATGAATTTATATCATGTAGAGAATGTAGGAGAATAGGGCAATAATGATGATAACAATATGTTGATGCTGCTTTCCATGTTTATATATGCTGTAAAGTCCCACATCGACAAATCAATTTGAGTACAATAAGAATGCGCATAAATACACTATTCATTTTACAGAGAGTATATTTTGTTACTTACTTATCATATGAATTGGAATACTTAGACGATTCTAGCCACTAGATAACACTACCACTTCAAAGCACGGAATTACAGTGAATTGCATAGTATAATTGTATGTTCGTGTGCACGGTGCAACAGTTTGTTGCACTGAATTATACAAAGTAATCTAAACAAATGTACAATTTAAAAATTTCACATTGGCGTCAAGCAATGCAACAAGGCTGCTGCATGTGGATTAAGGTACAGTCCTTAAAATCTTACTTTTGACGTCACAACAACTGCAAATGACCATTTTAATGATGGCACCAGAGGTAATCCTCATGATGACACTCCACTACATTCAAGGCACCAAGTAACACATTAGTGTTGGTGCGCAGTTAAACCCTAACTTACCTTACCTTCCAGTACATTTACAACATGTATCGTCTTTCCTGGCATTGATCTGTTTGCTCCATGCGAAGTGTTTCATATGTAAGTCGTGGCTTTGCATACCGTATGCATTGGCTTCTATTTGTCTCTGCATTATTTTTCTCTCGACCTGCAGAACAATAGTTAAGCTACTTTCTCAGCCCGAGTGCAAGTATCTATCAAATACAATTATGCATGAAACAGAGGCTGAATCCAGAGCAATGAGCTACGTCCCTTAATCTTAAATGTCAATTGGGCAATCAATGTTTGGTCACATTCCAAGCACAACGTAGAAATAAATATCCTTGGACCATATTTACGTATCACAATGCGCCTTTGTCCACTTTTGGCCGATTTGCAGGAGAATTCTACCGATGTTTTGTTGCTTTGCCAGTCAGAGCTCAACGAGATAAGCAGCTAAAAAAGGCGCCAACCAAGCCATTCTGTCTCGACCTATACCATGAATAACTGACACATAGCTCGAGATTATTTGCTGCTATGTAACCTGCTGGTCTACAAGACGCTTCAATATCAAAACAACGAATACATCAGGAATAAGAACGGGGATACGTTGTGGTGTTGGAGCTTTCACATTTAATACCAGGAAAACATTCCGCGGAGGTCAGTAGCCGGAATGTCAATGGTTGGTGAGAAACCGCTGGTAACCCACTTAGCGCGCTCCAGCATTCCTTGTATTGTGTCGGGTGCCGTAGCCTTGATAGTGGTTTACAACTTCCGTTCAGCGTTTTCTATGTTTTGGGAATGAATGCAATCTTTGGCAGCTCTGCCGTGGCAATGACCGGTATAGGTATATCGAGATCATTTTCTCCTTAGAACCTTGGCGACCTGGTGAACCTTTCCCGTGCTCATCCACATGATTTTATGATCAAATCTACCTGTGCATAAGTAATCAGATTCTAATTAAGAAGGTATGCTCATTCAGCAATGGTTATGGTGCTACGTTAACACTTACAATATTATGATTCGGCCAGCACCCACTGACCCCGTTCTGATGCTTACCTCGAGCATACGGCAGCCAAGAGCAAGTGCATTCAGCGAGATGTCAGTCCGAATGAATGTACTATCACAAGGCTCACTATCAATTATGGAACACGATGTATGTGATCGAAAGATATTATATGATCAAACGTGGAGATTGAAACCTGACAACAGATTGTTGTACATCGTTTCTTCAAATGTCATTGAGGCCCGCGCGATGGTGTGTATTACGGCTAGAAGGGGCTACATCCCTAAACACATAACATGAAGTCGTTCTAAACAAATGTAAAACAAATACTTAAGGCTGATATGGGAATTTAAAAAGCTGACTACTCAATGTATTCCGGCTGTTAGACATAAAGAATGTATTGCTGCTTCTCGTGCTGACCGTTGGTGTTGTGCAGTACACGTAAATAGTCAAATGAATCAATCCACGGAGAACCAATACACATGGCGGAAATCACTTCCCAAGCATCCAGATTTGCATAAGAGCGACAGCTGACATTTCTGTTACATGGCAGCTCATCATCTATAGCAAAGCAATCATTGAGTGCATAAGTTTATGATTATTCAAGGCATAAAGAATATCTGTACCACAACTGCTAAAGGTGATAGAAGCAAACTCAATCCCAAGGCTTTATGTTAATATCTTCATCTACGATTTATACATGATCCTATAGTTTAACACTAATTCAATATGCTGATGCGTTTAAAACGCTGGAAATACCTAATGGAACATGCTACCTATTCTTTCTCCCCAGTAGTTTTTCACAAATTGACCAATGGGATGAGTGATTTGATTCGTCATATGACGTTGCTGTCCAAAAATTTGCAAAAATGTTGAGACATTTGTTTTCTTTATTTTGACAGGTGTTTGTCGTTATCGATCCTAGTTGACGTTAGCGTTGGTAGATCTATTTCATTGTTGTCCTAATTATAAGTACACGGTTTTGTAGAACTAAATAAAGCCAGATTTCAATGTTGGAATAAGCCTTCGAGACTTAGTGACTTACACCTAGTGATGTTTACCAATCGAGTAAGCAAATATCAGGTTTCACATAAATGCAGTTGCCAAGTCGGTCCGATAGAACGTGTTATTTTCCAGACCCCTTTTCATCTGCTTAAAATCCATTTTTCAAAGTGTGCTGTCCGATTCTCTTTGTCCTCGAATTACTTCTGTAAAGCAACGAAATAGGAAGACTTAAGTCTTTCCAGCAGGATGACATAGCCTGATGTATCTGTTGGTCCCACAACACGCGAACCACATATGTTATGCAGTATAAAATGAAAGGGGTTGATAGTCCTGGTTTCAACGCGTGTCGACAGGTATTGTCAATAATGATCGATCTGTCTAGACAATCTGGCCGCAGTTGACGTATTCGTATTCGCTAACGCATTCATACAGGATAAAATCTCTAGAAAGGTAGCCATTTTATTGATACCTGGGTTGATGATTGTTATAGTTGTTATCATAATGGATTGTGATGACGAGAAGCAGAAAAAAAAAGAAGAGGAAGTAGAAAAAGAAGAGCAGAAGAAGACGAAGAAATAGACGGCGAATAAGACGAAGGAAAAAAAGACGATAAAGACGAAGACGAAGAAGATGAAAAAGTAGAGAACGTATGTGGTAATGTTAACCAAGGTATTACGACTGAACGAAAGATGATCATCATTATTATGATCATTGAAGTAATGGTGATCAATATCAAGTCATTATGCAGATATATGCACTGTGATCTATGGAAATATATTGATCAAACGCGTTGTCATTGAAGTACGATGTAGATTGCTGTGGGGAACATGTCATGCTTTTGCAATTTAGATGCTCATTATTAGCCTGCTAAATGAACGAGGCGCGTGAGTATTGTCTGAAAGACTCGTCGAGCTTAGTCTCAATAATGTACATAAAACTTTATTTGTGCGGCTTCATCGTAGAATAAAACATTTGTTAAAAGTAATGTGACCCTTTGTTGTAAATAACTTCTTTCCACTCAATGCCACTGTACGTTCATTTGGATTTAAAGCCGTTAAATCACTGCAATCGGTGTGTCGCGTTCTTATCATAGTAGTGTGCAAACGGTTTTAGCCAGCAACATAGCCACATCGTTTCTCATAGCTGGGGCTATGAAATATAAGCCGACCATTCATGTTACCTTGTGCAGGATGCGTCTTGGTATATTTCCGCAATACTATAAGGTGAGTGCAACCTATGCTTATTCATAAGATCTTATACGTGGTGCACGCAAAGTGGAAATCAGCGCCAGTTCAAAACTCATAAAACGACATTAAACGAGATAACCAGCTCGGCTTGGCGCCATTCAGGGAATCGGTCCATTCTTGTAAACCTATTAATCGCAACTACTCGCAAATAGGAATAGATGCTCCAATTGATCAGTTATAAATTATCAAATCCAGGTATTGTGACAGCATCCAACCGACATGGGGTTCGCCGGTGCATATTCCTTAGAAACGAAGCATTTACGGTGAATGCAAATACTTGTTTGTCGTCAATTTATATGGGTCGTTAGATCAGTGGTGTATTAAGGGAATGCTGTGTTCTCGCTCAAACCAGTAGTATGTGACTGTTAATTATCACAATGCCTGGTTACACAGCTAAGCTAAGTAAGGTAAACTATTACATCGTTTTGCGACCTGGCACACATATCCTTGAATGTTTTGGCGCGCAAGAGTAACACGTTTTTGCTGTTATACAAAAGAGCGATGTAACTGCAGATGGCCTTGTGATATTCACAATTCATCCTTCATGTGATTCCGTTGAGTCTACCACCTTATGTTACTTACAACATGGTGGCGGCTGATATGCACCATTTAGAAGACACTGGAATGTTTTATATTTTATCAGAAACCTCCTCTGTTTGCATTTGCATTCCTTTGAGCAAACGTTTCTCAAGCGTTGCCAAATCCACCCATTGTATCTACCTCAGTATGATGCGATTATTACCTTAAAATTTCTATCCAAAGCGTCCGCGGAATGCAACAATAGTTTTGCGAAATAATAAACGTATGTAGAAATTATATGGTTTTAGTTGCAAAGTCTAGAATTATTTATTATGGATGATACAATATCTTGACAGAGGCACACAAGGTTCGCGATGCGTAGACGGACGTTGCAACATAAATGCGATGTAAATCCAATATTCCGGTGGATATACATCTCAGACCCACTTGATAGCAAACTACATATGAGTACATTTTGCACGATAGTTCAATTCAGGCGATGTTTAGCTTCTCAATATATAACTTGCAAAACAGATAGCAAACTCCAAATAACGGCGACCTCTTACCAATACAATTAGAACCTGCCTTCAGTCCTCTCCTCCAAAAAACGAATCGTTTCGCTGACATAGTCAAATACTTTCGTTCTTAATCATATGAATGATTCATAGTGCATATATCAAGGGTGCCGTGCGTACAATCTGTGATGTTAACCGAAGAACCCTTAGGCATAGCCCAAGCTTGACGGCGCATTTCCGTTGCAGACTCATTGTAAATGATAATTTAGTTTGGGCTGCATAACAAAATACTGTATAAATTAAAACATGCGCAGTGTATAGTCTATCGACTAGATGTGTTTGTTCCTTCCAAGTTTTATACATGACTGGCATTGAGAACTAACCTAATGCACAATGGCCCAGAGAAACTGACCGCAGACCCATCACGACCCAATCCACCCGTATAATCTGTGGCATATCAGACACAGCAAGATCCTGTGAGATTCTTAACATACCCCTCAACTCAAAATATACTATACAGATTATGAAATTTATGATTTTCATAGTTGAATGCATATGTCTTGCAAACTCTGCGTTTAAAAACAAAATACATGACACGTAATCCGACCGAGAACTAACGCTATAAAAGACAAGAATCAGAATCTAATTAAATTATCGTGACAATGTGGGGGCTGATATATCAAAAATCAAAGCATTCTGACAATGTAGGCGCAGATATATCAGAATGTAACATCCTGACAATGTGGGGGCTGATTTATCCGAATCTAAACATTCTAACAATGTGTGGACTGATATATCAGAATCTAAACATTCTGACAATGTGTGGAGTGATATATCAGTATGTAAGCACTCTGACAATGTGTGTACTAATGTATCAGATTCTAATCATCCAACCAATGTGGAGGCTGATATATCAGAATGTTACATCCTGACCATGTGGGGGTTTATATAGCAAGTCAAAGCATTCTGACAATTTAGGGGCTGATATATCAAAATGTAACATCCTGACAATGTGGGGGCAGACATATCATAATATCAACATTCTGACAATGTGGGGGCTGATTTATCAGAATCTAAGCATGCAGACAATGTGTGGACTGATATATCAGAATCCAAGCATTCTGACAGTGTGGGGGCTGGAATATCAGATTTTAATCATCCAACCAATGTGGAGGCTGATATATTATAAGCATTCTGACAATTTGGGGGCTGATACATCAGATTCTATGCATTTTGCCAACGTTTGGCAGATATAAGTATTGAATTGGCATGTAGTTATTACCCGTTAGTTCTGTGTGTAGTTCGGCGCTGATGATAGTGAAATAACGTTTATTCCTGTTATAACGACCATATAAATACAGATACAACCACATCAATTTAGTATAGCTATTTCAAATTGCATTGTTTGACCATTTGATCGCCTTGTTATTACCCATTAGTTCTGTATGCCCTTCGGCGCTGCTGATGGTGAAACAGCGTTTGTTGTTGCTATAGCGACCACATTAATACTGATACATCCCCATCAATCTAGTATACTTATTTCAATTTGCATTTTGCCATCATGTGATCGGCTTGTTAGCAGTGTGCCCTGGTGTAGGGCCAGGCGCAAACTATCAACGTTTTGCCGCATATAACCCCACGGTTGAATATATTACACACAGACTGCGTCTAATATATTCGGCGTTAAGTCCCAGTGCAAAGGGCATCGCTGTGGCGCATATTCAAGCGACTATCAATCACAGATAGCGCGGTAACTCTCTTGTGCTATTATATGCACTGTTCACTTTCCTGCATGTGCTGCGCATGAATTGAAAGAAGACTTTACAACATTATTCTATTTTGTACTTGCTAATGTTTTAAGTCGATGTCTAGAAAATCTATTTTGACTTGTGAATGACTTCATTTGAGGTGACTTGATTATAAAGTTCAGCTTCATTCAACCGTATGTTTATATTACCCGCTAGCACTACCCGTTACTGCAAACAATACTCTGTGTAGCAAATCCATATCCAATATTTGCTATATTGCAGTGTCCTAGAATTGTTAGTAGGTAAATAAACAGTTGTTTATTTCGTTAGTGTGCTAATGCAAGTGTAACATCGAGTAATGCATCATGACAGTCTAGATAAAACGCGAGGGGATAGATTCGAGAGAATTCGGTATGCACGAAATTTTGCACCTCTACCGAACTTGGATTCAATTACAAAATGGAAACACATAGATGAAACGAATAGCTGACATGCGTCATGTGTGATCACCAGTATTCAGTGTTGTAGTGCGGTACTCCCGGAGTGAAATGGTCAGTATTGACATAACTCGTGGTATGAGGATGTCTGTATTAAATGCGGCTGGCTGTTCCCAGGTACGAAAGCAACATTCAATGAATCCCACCATGCTATGAGTTGTACACACCCTCTTCTTCTCCGAATCCCTGCTAATGATGCATTTCGTGCAGCTAAATGTAATACCAACGGCCATAAATTTCTAGTTTGGTATTATGATAGTTTGGACACGCATGCCTGGATCTATGTTGCATTGTGGTGCTGCTGTCGGACGTTGGCAGGTTAAGATGCCGTTACACAATGTTCTTCCTAGCAACAGAGACCATATTTGCACTTTCCAACCGTAATCGTAGGTTATCATGCCCAAAGTTTACTTGACACAAATATGTAGTTAAGAATAATATGCAGATATAATAACATTCTACCCTTGGCATACGTTTCATATATTTTGTTCTTATTGGTACTTTTGGGTGAATTATGTACCGAGCAATGCCATACATTAAAGCAGACTCATATGCAATTATGCTTGTTATTTGTCTAGAACGAAATTTGCCCATTAGTCTCAACAAAAAAGCTGTAAATGGATTATTTTAGACATATTGAAAAAGTCAGCAATTCAACCAACAACAGCTTCAGCATCAGCAGCTTCAGCATCAGCAGCTTCAGCATCAGCGGTAGCAGTAGCGGCAGCAGCAGCAGCTTCAGTGACAGCAGCAGCAGCGGCAGCATCTTCAGTGGCAGCAGCATTAGAAACAAACAATGAACCACTCAAAATATGAGACAGTTAATCTCTGTGTTTTTACATCGTGGTGTTTATAAATTTTGAAGCACAGTGTAAGTATCGATCTAGATGAGTTATAAACACGGTTTATAGGATGTTTGATGTGATTTGAAGTATACATATCTGCTAGAGTTAATGCGGGTCGAATATAAGAACGCATTGACAAATGTGGGGTTAAGTAGCCAAGACATCGCTTCGATACGTATTATCAATGATGTTAGATCCCCGAAGAACGGGTTTCCAAAATGAAATTGGAGAAATGCCAGATGTTAAATTGTACTCGATGGATAGCACAAAACAAACATAATTATTTGACACAATGAGGAACCAATGTAAAATATACTTGATTGGTGAGACCTGACACGCGAGTTACGCATAAACCGACCTGCGTCCCAACGGATTATCCTTACATTTTATTGCAAGCAATGTCACGTAGTGCATGCTGTTTCTGTGGTTTTTGTGCCACGGCGCGGTATGTACTCACCATACACACGACCTTATGTAAATCAGGCTAGCTACGAAATCTATTCTATCAACTGCATTGGTGCCTCAATGGTCAGATTCATTCAAAAATTGGTGAGAACTGCAAACAAATATGCACAATTAAGAACCATTGCCAACGTCAGCTGAATATGCGCACGCGCAAATACAGTAATTATTGAAGTTTGTGGGCCGCTTGCTCTATTACTTGTGCCGTGCAGACAAGCTGAACCATATAACTACTGTGTATTGCGTGGCAAATTGGTTGGAACAACAAAATGTCGATTTCGACCAGGTTGCTCAGAATAAATAATTGATCCTGATACACGAGCATTTCAGTCAGCATATCATACCTCATATAATTTTATACCTAGTACTTGTCGTCCTCTACCCGGCATGTACACTTACGATAGAAGCACGGTGTCATCAACGGAAACTTTATGAAGCAATTAGCCTACTCTTGGTCCTTACATTCTCTGAACAAAATGCCCCACGTGTTTATTCGATGATTAACATGAAATGCACCTCATTCTCACTCAATACAAACGCTATGAGGCAGATGATGCATTTCCATATATGAGAAACTCATATATATTTATAGCTATTCAAGTGAAATGTTGCCGGAACTGTAAACAAAACTGTAACTATGAACGTAAATTGTTCAACAAAACCTTTTAATGTGATACTGAATTTGAATGTTTTCAGATGTCGAAATAAAAAGATTTGTTCCTCTCTTTGTGTGAGGAGCACACAATCATCGATAAATGTTCATTATCTGTGTCTTATAAACAGCGTTTCAACCTCCAGTTTGAATAGTTACGCATGCTGCAATTGATACTTTCTGGCGTTATCACTGGTAGAATTGATATAGAATGTGCCACCCCCATGTATCTTTACGTAAATGTAAACACGACTTCCCAATGTTTACGGACACCAATTTCAAAAGTGGATACGAATGAATTGACATTTAGCAGAACAGTAATAACTGCCATTACAGCTGGTACAGATGCTTTCCTGCCTGCACACTCCCTGTGGCTAACTGAGACCGGACGAAGATAATCCTGATTTACACCATGTCATTTCATTTATAATAGAGCGCCTTCGTCGATTATAGCCTTACAGGTTTCAATATAAATGTTATCGAATCATTATCCTTGCTGACAGACTTCTATGAAATTACTGGAGCTTTCAGCATTACCGGATTATATCCTGACTAACATTTTGTTAGTTGTTTACTAGAAATCTATAGCGATATAAGGTATTGTGCTTTCATAACATGCACATAAAAACAGTTACTGAATGCGGTCTGAGGGAAATCTCATATACAGCTGCAATGCGAATTGGTTTACTAAAGCGAACAATCCTGCACAATTGTCCCCAAGTCAGGAATATCCTTCCATTCTTCTTTCATAATTGTGCTCTACAGCTAGATTTTGATGTTTAATGCGTCTGTTAACAAGTGGCTATAAAGCCAGCCCCATAACTCAGTCCAAGTCCAATGGCTTGGATTTGTAGCGAAACCCAAACGAAAAGGTCCACAATGTATCATTTGCGTTTAAAGGGTACAGAGCAATAAAATACAGAATATTAATGTTTGTCTATTACACTAGGTGCGACAATGACATGGCGCGCAGCAGTGGGAGTCTATTTCAATCGCATTAAAACTGCAGTATTAGAAACACCATGAAAAAAGTTGTGATTGTGTATTTTTTTCCACTTTCTGCTGCGCTGCAGCATAATCATGACCTAAAGCTTTATGTCACTGGCCTGATCTTGCGTTCTTTTCAGCGCAAATGGCAATATTTGTTCGTTGATTATTTTCAGAAGCCACAATTGGCTTTCCCTGGGTCCTTTCAATATATGTCCGGGATCTGGGTTGTAGTTGAGATCAGCGTACTATAGTCCCTGTTAGTACAATTGTGATGATAAAAAATAAATAAACATGATATAAATCCCTATGTAAGGCAGGCACAGCAACGTCGTAGAACAATTCTGAACAAAGGTCGTTAAGTGCAGGGGATTGTGTTTCAAATCAACTGAAGTCGATCATAGTAACAGTCACAATTAAACAAAGTTGGGTTGATATTGGTTCCCTTTCTATTGCTGAATCAACACAAATTCACTCAGACGTTTATAGAAAAAGTGACATTTGCAATAACTTACATCTGTACTGCTTCTCTTGTAACATCATTGCTTGTTTGTACGTATAGGTCATAAAGGCAGCAACCGTGTGATATGAACAGTAGTAGATTGTAAATTGCCGGCCAACATGATTATTAGGGTTATGTGCGGACTTGCCTAGATACACACATACTGGTTGAGGGATGTTCTTTTCTGGCATTATTAGAACATGACAATAAGTTGATTATGCTTGATGACGCTATAGCTAATTGAAAACATGCAATGCAGACATCAAATGGATGTATTGCTTATTGAATTAGTTTTTTTATAATTATACGTAAAGAACCCATATGTTTACTAGGTATAGTATTTAACATTCATTTGACAAAAGCAGAAACTTTTTGCATAAATAACAATCATCACATTTAATTATTTAGCTATGTGTGTTGTGGTGATAGGTTAATTTCGAAATATGAGATCTGAATGATGCAATGATATACCCTTGAGTCCAATGATACATCGTTTGCATGTCATCATTTATGTTTGCATATTTTCGTCATACAACGTGACGGTAAGGTACATATTCAATTAAATTCTAAAAACGACAGAAAGCATGATCGACTGAAATGTTTGTAATAGGGACTATATGCACATCTGGGAATTACGCATAATTTAAACCGATATCTTGGACTGCATCATCGTAACATTTCGGTATATCATTATCTAACGAATTAGTCAGTCGCTATTACTGCAGTCATGATATGGTGAATGCTAGTTTTCAAGAAAACTTCGGATATGACCATTGTTATATATTGAAGTCTCTGCTCCGGTGCTTCCAACAATTGATGGTCTAACAAGAATACCTTAGCAAATGTGCAAGGCTTGCTGCATTGTTTTAGGCAAAGCTTTGAATCTCTTATACGCAGAAAACTCATTACCCACTGGGGCTTACTGTGACATCAATGACAATGAAAATGATTAAGTACGAAGTAACCAAGTTTGTACAAGACAGATCAGCCGAATGTTGTGGAGCGATGGCCAAGCCCATTGTCCCTCTAATTTTTCACATCGTTTGAATATTGATTACATATCACAAAGTTCCCAAAAGTTGATAATAAAGGTATTTATCTTTCATGTTGGTTCTTCCCCATGGGGCAAGCAACAAAACGCTATAGAGACAATAGGTAATTTTTGGTGTGGTGCATAAATAAATGTTCACTCGTTTGTATCGGTGCATTTTTTTTTCCAAGCAACCGTGATCGTGATCACGACGAAATTTGTATTGTAATACTGTGTAGATATTGAGGTCAGTTTTTGCTAACCATTGGCAGGGTCTATGCAGGATAACCCTGCAAGATATGTCGATGAGAAACAGGCATCAAGTTGAATCAATATTGCAAAATGCATGTGGACATAAAGTTCTGTCACTGACCAGATTGGCGGACTTCAGCTACTGAATTAGTATCTTTTAGTAAAACCCATGAATGCGCTCGGTTGACAGGAATAAAAAACAAACCATACGACTCCAACTTTGAGAAGGGCAACATCTTTGAAGAACTTTACGCTGGATTGATTTCATATGAACGCATAATGCAGTGATTACATTGAGCAACCAGAATGTTGATATCTCCCAGATGTCTGTCCATGTTATTTGCGAATTTATTTGGCATTCGAGTAATGAATGTAGTTGATCAACAATATATTTGATTTCTCCGCAAACATCATATCTTGCACAATGACATGTTAGTATGGAGATGATTTGCATCAAACTGTTTCATGTTTTTGCTCATTCGAAACAATTCAAAAATACATATACCTGATAAATGGCTGATCACTGGCCAGATAGGCAGTCTACAGCCACTGAATAAGTATCTTCTTAGTGGAACTCACAACCAAAGTCATTGAATAGATGTAAAAACAACCCATACGACCCACTGGATGAGAAGGGTTACATTTCTGACTTAAACGTAATGATTTCATATTGTCCTAAGTAGAACAGGTGATTCTGTTTTACATTGAAAAATCAGGAAAAGGTGATCTACCCCACACGATTTGGTCTATTCGGTGTAATTGAGCTCGAAGAATTTGCTGGTTGGTCTTAATGTATTCAGATCAAATAAACGGTGGGTTTTCCAAATACACAATTCAGTTTTGGATAAGAATGGATGGATCTGTACGCGGCGGTTGTTTTGGAAGCTATAGTCCAATTCTAGGGGGAGATAGTGGGTCACAGAGTGCAGATTAAGGGTAGGTAGTACTCTAGCCTATTATCCGTCACCACATAGTTCACCAGCTGGAAGTGTATCATCTTAGCGTTCGGTTAAACCGCCTATTCAACTACAACGCCCATAGACTCCGTGAAGTTGCTGTTTGCAAAGACATTGTGTTTGTTTCACATTATATTGATATCTGCACGATGATATATATATCAAGAGTGATGGGGTGAGGAAGATTGTTCAATTTAGAGTGTACAACCACACCGACGTGTCTTGATATTTCAATTATCAGATGGGTGATGGAACAGGTGTCGATGGACCATGGGATGCTAAGGAACTTTACTGTTTGGATAATATAATTTGGTCACATAGAATATATCGGATATGAGATCAGACACACTTGCTTCTCTCGAAATTATCGACGCGGAAAGCTATATCGTCAGTGACGGATTCATTGTCATCGTCATGACCATGAAAAGAATGATCATGATCATCCTCATAACGCTAGGAATCATAGAGAGTGCTGTCGTCGTTATCCTCAATGGTCCTAAATATTCATCATCATCAAATCATCATCAGAATCATTTGCTATCATCATCATCATAGGGCATCATCATACTCTTCAGCATCGGCAAATATTCGCATGGTCTAAATTGTGATCACGGTCATATATCTGTTATTATCATAAAAACCAATACATTCAAATCCGACCCTGTATCATATACTGCTCAGTTCAATTCTCAATCGTGTGAGCTTTATGTGTTATTTACCTATCTCGGGGGATGGGGATGAAGAGTTGATTTCATATTGTCTGCGGTTTAGAATCGTGCTCTGTTTTAGGTGGAGAAAAGCAGCTACCGCGCACATTCGATTTAGTCCATTCGGTGTAATATGAGCACTGTAGATCATTTTGGATGAACTGCATCAAGAATTTAGCTCTAATAAGCGGTGGGTTTATCAAATGGCTAAAAATGTTTTGGACGAATGGATTGGATGGGTACTCGGCGGTTGGCTCTAAGCTAGAGTCGAGGGGAGGTTGTGGGTCACAAGAGCGTAGTTTGTGGGGAGGTCGACTCTAGCCTATGATCCGTAAACAGTGGTTCACTGGTTGATGTACTGTTAGCGGGTTAGCGTGTGGTTAACAGGCGAACTCAACTTTGAATCGAACACACACAGCCCATAGCACTTGCTGTTTGGTCAACACAGACACACATGCGCGCATATGGGATAAGGAAATATTGCAAATGACGTTACTGGCCAATAATCAACATTCACTAGCAATTCTGCATTGAGGAGAAGCAATCCTTACATCATGTGAATATGATAGCCCACAGGACATTTGCTACATTTGGAGATATGCAACGAGAATCGTAGTTCTTGTATATTGCAATTATAACATGTCAGATATAACAAGGATTATATTTCCATAAGAGCTTGGGCTCTTTACTGCACTCCCTCGGAAAATATCATGCATGATTTAACCACAAGATGATATTGCGATATTGAGATCAGTCATACTTGAGACTCTCGAAATTATTGACGCGGAAAGCTATTTTATAGGGACGGCAATTTATTGTAGGCCATGTTAAACGAAAAGAATAACCAATAACGGTAGGAATCAAGCGATGAGTTTTTTTGCTTACATAGAATGGTACTAAATATTGGGCCCAGATTCAAAAGAAAAGCATGTTTATATTGTATTTCATCAACTTGGGCAATTTTCAATACTCTTGTAGCATCTCGGAAACGCCACCATGAAGTGCATTTAATGTCATGTATTTTTCATAGCTCATTTTCAGATTCCATTTATCAAATACTCCAAATAGCCTGGAGGTTGAGCATAGTTGTTCTAGATCAAGCATTCTAGATCAAGCTCAGCCCATTCTCAGCTCCGGGCGTTTGTAGCGTCTACATGTGTAGTAACTGCCACACATAGATGGTCAACTTTGTCACAATGCACCTCAATTGGATGGAATTCAATAAAATCAAATGACTGTTCCCTTTTAGATACATTCTTGTATAAAAACATCTGGATTTCATGAGATTCGAGGTCCAATGAAACCACGACTGCAGAATCAGTACTCGCACCCTACTTCACGAAGTTTCCATGTACTTCGTAGTACTGCAATCAAGCACCAATTAATAGCAAATATGAAAGTAATACCCAGTCTCACAACAACCATGAATAATGTGACTAATGTAGTGTTGGGGCTTTTTGCGTCACAACGAAGTGATATCGCGAGATAATATCACGATATCCTCATTAGAGGCGCCGTCCAAGCATCACAATCATCCTCATTCTCGACCTCCTGCAAATCTCACCGCCATAATGTCAATGATTGAGCCAACGCAAATATAGAAGGCGTTGTAATGTTATTCATACATAATTCACACCATATCCAAGTTGATAACGCAAATCGGATTTGTATTGTAACGTGGCACATGGTTTAGAAAATGTATTTCTATGAGAATTATGTATGTCAACCGACACTAATCAGCATAATATATAATAAAGCAACTGGACAACAGATGACCTGACTTGTCAACAATCGAGTAACATTCAATACGTATGCGTAACTTATCAATTGTAATATGAAAATGGTTTAAACCTACGGCCTATTCTTGATTTTGCGATCATAACGCCGCTGGAGTCCGATGTTGATTATAAGCCAGCAAGTAATGGTCACTGACTGCGCCCGTCTATAGTCATTCGTGGTTATCTCCAGAAGCCATTTAGATGCGAAAATAGAGACGAGACCACAGCTTGATATTGCAAGCTGTCACTGCATTACCATATAGTCTTGTATAAATTAGTTTTTGACGTATAATCATTGATTTGACTCGCTGCACATGACATTCACACCTTAAATAGATGCAACTTCGTGAAATCGAAATATCACAAATTGACATGAATACTCGCATAATGTATGGCTTAATATAATGACATCTTAATATAAGATTAATTGCGACATAAACTTACCTGTTAGATAGGGTATGATAAGGGAATAGGGTATGATAAGGGAACCGTCAGCAATATGATTTATCTAGAAAGAGTGTGCTACACTGTAATACGTTAGAAACCATCCACTTTGATCAGCGCTATAAATGAACCAATAATAGGTACTTTTTTACACTACCAACTTAGAACCTGATTCAATATGTGTAAATAGTATTCATCATATAACAAATTACGGATGGGCATCGGCATTCCAGCTGGACTTTTATGCACCTACAAATATCAAACTCGAGCTGTGTAAAACTGCATTCGTTCCAAACAGCATTGCTGTTAATTCCATGAAGATATCACCAACACAATTATGTTAATCTATCAATACTGCTACGAATAGTTGAGGTACTGAACTAATACTGAAGCATCTAACACGATAAAAGACTTCCGGAAAATCCAATGTCAATTAAAAAGACCAAGTTTTTGCCTTAATGCGTTGGTAATCTCGGATTTGTGCGCTTTCAGCTGAAGTTTCAATTCTGTTTGTATACGCCGCATATGTTATTTCCTCACGAAATTTAGGTAGAACTTGCCGGCAAATCCTGCAGCAATGCCTTAACGAGCATCTCGCGCAAAATTACGATAAGTTTCATAATCATCGAATGTTAGGCATAGACTGACATGAAGTCCACTAAATGTATTCCGTGTGCAATACGATCGTCCGTTCCATCAGTTAACATCTAAAGTCCTGTTGCTGACAATTCATAGAAACTATACAATGCACCAAGGTTTCATACGAAGCAGCTGGTTCCATTCAAAGGAAATCTTGACTCAAATACCGTCATCACATTCATCTTTCACCATTACCACACGATGCAGAATGTGTGGGTAATGGGTTGAGGCTAAGAGGCACCATAATAATCTGCTTTAGCATCTTGGTTAAGCCCATTCATTACCACCGCGATATTAGCTCGTTGTTTAACGCGGAGTAAAATTCTAGTGTAACTTATCACATTTCGTCAAATTCTCTATGTGTTTATATATCGTCGCCGAAGGTAGACCCTCTAATTAAACACGTGTATTGTCAAGATGGGTCTAAAGAGCGTTGTGATTAACGTGTAAAACTCCACGCCTGTCTCTTTTAAGAGGTTTTTATGTAGGTGCTGTGCTTGCAGGTTAAGAACTGCATGCGGCTCATTGCGGTGTGCATGCCATATCAAATGTCAATGAGGCGTAATTTCAAACGTAGCCTGGGTAATGCCCCGACCAACGACAAAGCGGTGAATGCTAAAAGGGATTTAAATGGGCATTAAATGACAAACAGACAGTTAGAAGTAGATTATATGGTACCTTTCCATCGAATCAATTAATCTATGAACTTGATGTTCCACCATGCCTCAGATGTCTTATCTAAAGTGAGCCTTTATGTTCATCTTGATGCATCTCGTTTCTGATATGATATAATCAAAAGGATACTTATCCTGCCGTGTGGTTCTACATTGCATTGATTGAAATAGCTGATATGGGACCATTAACAACTTAAAGATAAACATTATTTTTGCTGTTTTGGGACCCCACCAGCCCCTTCCCCCGTAACGCTCCATATCATTACCCCATACAAATCCAATAGCGCACAGTATCTCTAGCCCATATACCCCTTTGGTGTTATGTCTTTTTTGAGTTGTATTTATCATATGTATTCTTGAATAGGCAATAATGATGCTGTACTTTTTATAACAATAAAAGCCAATTCTATTTTTACGTGAATGAAGTACTGCTGTTTGTCTTAGTTTGGGACTATCCGTTATAAACAAAATAACTAAGGTTATATAAATGCTGTGAATGTACACATTAGCATTGTTATTATGAATCCCTATATGAAACAGCGCTGGATTATTTTAACGGACATGTCTGCAACTGGTGCATGTACCAGTGCGACCATGAACGATATATTTGTGGTAAAATAGCAGCAGCGAAATCATAGTATTCATAATCCTAAAGGATCACCTTGCATATTACATCCAAGGTGCTTATGATGATTATCAACCTGATCTTTTAACAATTACATGATGGTCAAAGCCATGATAATGATGATCATCATCGTCGATGCAATCATTGAATTTATTTACATTGACACTTTTCTGCTCGCTTTCTTCTTCTTCTTCTTCTTCTTCTTCTTCTTCTTCTTCTTCTTCTTCTTCTTCTTCTTCTTCTTCTTCTTTTTCATCATCATCATCATCATCATCATCATCATCATCATCATCATCATCATCATCATCATCATCATCATCATCATCATCATCATCTTCTTCTTCTTCTTCTTCTTTTTCATTTTCTTTTTCTTCCTCTTCTTCTTCTTTTTCTTCTTCTTCTTCTTCTTGTTCTTGTTCTTGTTCTTCTTCTTCTTCTTCTTGTTCTTTTTTTCTGTCTTTGCTAATATAGACAGCGTGAACACTTGAATGCCCCCAGATTGTCTAGACGAGTTAAATAGTTACCAGCTGGCACGACATGAGCCAATATTTTATCGTAAATTGCGTGCGTTGTATGCATGTTAGGACGAATCGAATAATATATAAAGCGAAATAATTAAGGAGAGGAGAGCATTGTAAGTTCTTCTTTGTTTTACTGGAAAAGATGAATTTGGCAGGGCATAGCGAGTGACGGATTATGAACTGATAATAACAAGTGTGGAACAGAAAAAACAGCTGGCTAATGAAACTTTGGTAATGTATCATACCTTTGTGTTTCGCATGACGCATATTCCGGTGTCATACTGTTATGTCGTTGAGGAATGAATGAATGAAGTTCGATCGTAATGATTATGCAATTCAAATGAACTCTGACATAAGCCTTCCTAAGTGGTGAGAACCACCGGGAATGCAGGTCGTGATTGCAAACATTTAACAATATATGATCAGCACACGTTGTGTATGCCTTCAACTCTATGTGATCTTCACTGGCGCCTCGAATAAAGATATTTGACAGATCATATCCACGTGTAACCTTGTACAACTACCGTTTTCTATCCTTAAAAACCATTGATCGTACATTACTACATTACTAGTGCTGGAGATAAAACGCACAAATTCTAGACCACTGTATAATATGACGTAAGTGTATTCACGCAACCGATGCCAATAGGTATTGCAATGTGACAGTTTGATCTTATTGACTCAATGACGTTTTTTCTTTTCGGCATATTTTGTTCAACTTGCGAAGTAAGCTTTGGAAGACTCATATAAAGCGATATCAGAGTTTTCTTTTCCGTTATTTCTCCTCATAAAGCTTCTGACTTAACTTATATTTCTCTGCTTCAATTTGTATTGTGGATATGTATCATATAACATTTATCAAATAACATATAGTGATTGGATATTGCAATAATTGTAATCAGGCAAGTATGATGAAGTTATATGCATACACCAAATCAAAGCATCAACTGGATTTCACGCCAGTCTCTCCAATCCCCAATGTCATTCAGAGCCTCATTTCTATAATGCTTCTCGGAAGAGTTTTTATATTACATTACTTGCCGGCACTCGGGAATGTTAACTGCCGAATACAGGACAATTTATCACTATTGCACACTTTAATGTCATGGCGTATACACTGCAATATTGTTATAATGGTGTGCACAATTTCAAAATGCCTTACTCTTCCATTAATTCTTGTATTATCTAGCCCATGAAAATGCAAACCATATATGGACATCTGGTCCTTCGGAATATTACAAATACTGGAACCAAACATAGACAAATGCATACTTACAGTTTTCTCCAAATAATAATTACTAATGTGTGTTTCTGATGTAATGGTACTGAATTCCAAGTCTCCTTGACATGAAAACCAACCACTAAAGTTGTATCACCGTGTGTATATATTAAGTAAGTAATACCTGAGCAAGCCTCCGAAATAGGCATGATCCTACGTATTGTTCTCACGTCCAAAATATTTGATCTGGCGTAAAAGTAAGGATGATTTGAACGATTGGTGTACAGTTATTTCTTTGTGAATGCACACACGCGTGCACACAAATTAAATATGAGAAATCTGTAGAAGTTTGTGATGAAGACTAAATCATGTCAAATACCTGCTGTGCATCTATTAGATTACTTGTATGGCAATTGATGAGCTTGATCAAAGCGTTCACAAAAGGATCTTCTCTCCAAACCATTGCTAAAGATCAATGGTAACTACCATACTACAAGCCTACAGTAGGTTGATAACAATGTATGAAACAATGAATAATGCCAATCTATAATTGAGTTATATATAGTAAAACTATCATTTTCATCAATCTATTGGCCATTAAATTAGGCATATACAACGCATTTCAAGTATTAAGACTATGCTCTTAAATTATATAGATAATGACAAATGCGCAGGATAAAACACTGAACCATGGCTGCGATGCGTCATATGCGATTTCGACATCAATGTCGGGTACCATAGTAACGAGTGAAAGTCTAATTTATTTGAAGTCCAGCTTAAGGATTTCGACATCAATGTCAATACGTTATCGGCCTGGGTACATTTGATGGTCGGTGTGGATATAAGCATTAAAGGGAATGGAAAACAGTTTTTGCACCACGCAGCATCATGAGTTCTTTATAGGGCCTGCTTCGTTAATCAGGCAACACAACCAGAGTTTCTCTATGACAGACTGTGTGTGTAAGTGAATGCAATTTAGAATATCCCACCATATAGCGTGATCGAATCATATTCATTGATTTCTCTCACAAAATTCATTTGCTCCTTTGGGTTTGATTTACGCAATGGGTGAAATGCATTTACATGTCTACATATGTGATGGATTGTACCACTAGAAAATAGATTTGCTGTCAATCATCTTTATCATTTTCATTATTGTCATTATCGGCAACTGTCGACTCAGTCTTGATTGGTCGGTATGGTATGTATTTGCAACTCCGTGGCGCTTCTTGGAGGCTTGAAAAGTATTATTCATTCCACTTGGTTTGTGGTAATTGAACGTGTTTCTGTCCACGGGCGACACAATCATCATGGGATTCTTAATTAGGCCTGACTTCGTAAAATCAGGCAACACATGTGCCAGTTAGTTTCTTCTATGACAGACTGTGTGTGTAGATGGATGCAAATGCAAAACAACAAGATGTGGGAAATGGCCCGGAAAGTTCAAGCACACGATATCACCACCATAGACGTGTGTCGCCGTATTCATATTCATTGTTTTGGCTTGATAAATTAATTTGACCCCTATTTCACCCTTTACTATGACGATCGGTGATCACGTTCAACAAGCGCCTCAGGTGTGATAGGTATTAATGCATTTTCCTCTATCTAGTATGAAATGTTCCAAATGGTTTAAACAATGACGCACTTATATCGCGATTTGTTAAGATTACCCATTCGACTGTTTAAAATATCTCACGTACTTCGTGATAGAATGGCAGCTTGAATTTTGCTTCAAGAATCTTCAAGCACACAACTAATTAAAGATATAAAACACCTCTTTGCGTATGTTTCATTATGCATGAATCCATTGATGGCATCCCTAGATAACCCGTCAGTAGAACAATCGGGTCTATGTTAACTTTTTGCTATGGTACCAATAATTAGCCTATTAGCGAAGACTCTATGCGCTGTGCATGTCGGTGTATGAAGAATGCTGGCATTGTGATACGTCACGTCGACGCCGGTTAACGTTATTGGCCGATGTTATTGGAGACTCACTTCCGGAAAGACGGCTGCGTTTTGTTAGAAAATATGGCAATTCATTGGCTTCCCCTAATGGTTATGAATCACTCTATTTTGCTCCTGGCAGTTAAAATTCGACTATGAAAAAAAACACTTTACCAAGTTATGCCAAGCAAGCGTACGCCCACGATTATTGCAGCGGCAACAGCGCTACAAAACTAGTGTACTAAACAAAGCAATAATTCCATATGCATGTTGAGGCAAGCATAATGCTTCTACTTTTAATGTTCGTGTAAAATATAAAAGATTATTTTATTGACAGACCATTAAGTATTTGTGATAAGTACACCAAAATGCATCGATGCCACTTAAGCTAAACTCAAGCTACCCAAAACTCTCATATGATATCGAGCAATCAAATAATTTGTGGGTCTCTGTGCCAGGGCAGATTAAACCGTTATTGCCGCTTAACATGTATGTGGTTAGCGAGCAGAAGTGTTCAAAGAAGAAATGAAACTTTTCTTCATAGTTTATTAATGTAATGTTTAGTGTGTGAGTACACGTTCTCAAGCAATATAAGGGTTACAGGACTGGTCATAAACGTTATGGCGATTAGGCGTCTTTGTGTCTTACTTACATGATTTTAAATAAATAATTATTTCAGTTTAATGAGTGCACCCCTGATATGTTCTGTTGACGTATTATTTATATAATCGAAGGTAACTGTTGGAAGTGATTCGGTTCTAACCACTGTACCATTCACGATGATGGACAGATACACCTATCAACATGGGTCACAGAGCACCATTTCTTGTAGCAAAATGAATGCATTTGATCAACACCGCCATCAATGGTGTTGTGAATATCGTATTGTAAAAAACAATATATGAATGCATTGTTTTGGTATGAATGATTCGTTCTTTTCCAAACATTTTTCACATATAGACACCATGTAGACGAAGTATAAGATAAAATACAAGCCTGGGAAATTCAGGAGCACTACGGTACATCGCATACTTGGAGATGGGAAATCATTCGACCTTACAATGCTTTTCATTGTATCATAATTACCTATGCAAAATGTGATACATAAAGAACCCTGTCATGGGTATATCAAGGGCTGAAATATTATAACCACATGGCTCTGAATGCTAGCCTACCATTATCATGTCTATCCAAACTACAAACATGTAATGCCTTTCCGCTGATCTAAAGCATTTGTCTTTTCCTACATGGATATCAATGAGGCGATGTCGCGACTCCAAATGCGGGCGCCCACCATATTAATACTAACCCATAACCCACCACTGGGACAAAGCGGGGTATCGCCGTAACTATAATATGATGCGACGGTCTCTAAAAATGGCTGCAAGCAGAACCAAGACGTAAATAAGGATTATTTCTATGGCTGGTGTCTGTCAGCCATAAAACATCGGGGTAGACTTTCAGGTTATTACCCCTCGCCAGGATTGTTGACGATCGATTCGAAAGGGTAACGAGGGTATTGTTTCGGTTGGATGCAATGATTGGGTGATATCAGTAACAATGGAGTTGATTCCTATTGCAGCCAGCTTAAACTTCCGCCCATGATCAAATCAGACTGTGGATGTGCGATGGACCGCATTGGCATTGCTTGTGAGCGAACAAATGAATGAAGGCAATATTAAGCTTCGTATTACAGCGGTCATGGATAAAATGGTTAAGTATGTAGAAGATGAATCAATACGCAATGTGTATTTTCCTTAAATTGATTGATCGAGGTGGGGTATGACAACCAGGTCCGCAGCAATATTTGTATGATAACACCAAGGCTATATTTCTATATACTATCATATCTAGTTTTTAGCAATTACCTAAAAGAACAATCATATTCTTTTCGGTGCGTGTATCTGGTTTTTACAAAAGATAAAGGTATAAATACCGTGAACATAGCTAATGCGAGTAGTTAAACAATGACTGTCTCGGTTCTGGACAGATGAGAGAGAGAGAGAGAGAGAGAGAGGGATTACGGATTAGATTCCGATTACTTGATTCGATAACATGTAGTTTGTCTGATATTGCTTCAAATAATATCAGAACTAACGCCCATCTTATATTACATTAAGGAGGAGAGAAGCGCCAAATATATCCGTTGAAGCAAAAACATTCATCACAATAACTTTCTTAGAGTTGAGGATATGTCACAAAGAAGCGTCCATCAAATCGTCTTTGCTGAAGTCTGCGAATGCAATCAACAGATGCAATCGATTTTGCAGAATACAACACTTTAGGATGTGGAACACCTGGTGATCTTCAGAAGGCATTTGCACCTGTAAGCATGTCGAAAGCAGAGGTCAAGGTGATACTGCAAATTGCCAATGAGCGAGATGCGGCAATTACCGCAGCATTAAACAGCATCAATGGCACAAATACAAGCTTTAAAAAGCTCTGACGAGCACCAGGCATCGTTCGCTGCGCAAAGGGTAGTAATCTGGCTGCATTTAGTTCTAAGCAATCCGGCTGGCCATTATATTATATATCTTACATCTGTTAATGTTGTAATAGTTCATGGAAATTTTGCAATATCGCTATAAATTGACCATACCGGTGCACATCTAGTAGTATAACTGGTCTTGAAAGCATCGTCCTGGCTGATATATTACTTTATCTTATTAATCTTACCAGATCCTACACTCTGAATGCATAATGCCTGGTGAATGATTGATGTCTGTGAAAAGGCTCCTGACAAGCGGAATTATTTCCCGAATAGAAGAGAACAGTTACAGTGCTATTAGGTTCTTGTGATGGAGTTATCAGTTGACGACAGAATCTACTTTAATATCCCCGATTCATCTCTTTATTGGCAAGGGGTATTGGGTGTGCATATCATCGCCTGAGGAGGAGTTTTGCCGGTGACACGAAAAACTGCACTCGTGGATCTGGGAAGCACACAATGACAGGTTAACAGCTTTTCACCCATTCAACCGAACCCCCATCAAAGTGATGAATAAGAGGGTAGGTTATGATGATGGGTAGGTTTGTTATCAATTTGGCACTCAACAAGGAGGAGTCTGCAGGTGACAGTGCGTTTCCTTGGGAAGCTGAGGTTTAAATTACATGATAGGTACCCCATCTCAAGAGCAAGAACTCCTAGATGACGACGAATGTAAAATAAAGACTGGCACGTCTAGTTGAAGCGATATTTTGCTTGATTATTACCCATTGACAGACATCAAGCACGTAACGTTAGGCCATTGCAATACAAAGACTTGTTTTGGATGGTGTCATATAAAGAGTAATTGGCGGATTATACTTTCTACACCACCTTGAACTATTTACAGTCTCAGTGAATCCTATGCGTACAAATGAAGGCGCTAGAGCAAACTGTGATAATAACAAACAGCTAGATAATAACAAACAGCTAGATAATAACAAACAGCTAGATAATAACAAACAGCTAGATAATAACAAACAGCTAACATCCACAACCGAAGAATTATGTCCGAATATTGTCAAGCTCAAGTGCAAAATGTGGAAGCAACATATATCTTAAGGTTATCATTATAATGCAAAGACAGGGCGTTTAATCATTTGAACGGTTATTTATGTCGATATAACGCCCCTTGTTAATTTTTACTCGAATGGCTAGGGTGAATGTTAGGGATCCATTCATCATCCCTAGGCCCCTTACACCGCAAATAACACTGCTTCATCACCGAATCACGTCACGCCATTCCTCGTCGTGAAATACAAATTGCGTCCAGCTACAATAATTGTGGATGTGGAGGGCACGAACATGGAATTGCTACGAATTGCTACAGGGTTGACATCATGATAGGTATATAGTCAACTGCATGCCAAATTAAATTGAAGACAAACTAGGTTTATTGTGCGACGTTGGCACATGTTGCAAATGTTTTCAATGCGAATCAAAACGGTATGCGATCGACTCGAGAAACGGCAGCACGCTACCTCGCAATATCCATGTTTCGATTGCTAACAAATAAGGTGTTGTAAAGCGAACAATCTTAGTCGAGTAGCAGCTGAGACACCTACAGCCATTTCGGTCGAGCACATGCGGTGCGCTTCAATGCAATCAGTTACCGACCATTACTTCTAATCAGCCTTACATCACACTGACCGTAGTTGCCCTGACATTCGCTCTCTCCATGGTATTATTAAGCAATGAATGAGAATATAGGAATACAAGGAAACTTCACATTGTTTGTTGTGAACAAGCGTCTTGTATGTAAGGGTTGAAGGGCTACGCGTGTGAATACTTCCAATTACGCCATACCTTTCTGGACTTTGGTGGGACCCGATATTGTTATGTTGTCTGAATACCATTTTGATTCATTATAATTGCCTTACCAGAACCCGGTGAGATGTACTCCGCAAAACATGCTATTGAGATTCTGTGACATGACACTATTTTATAAAGTCTTTGAGAGAATAACCGTGCATTTCCTTACTTTGTGTTACAATTCAGACGAATTAAGCACAATCGAATTGTACGCATTACAACTGTAGTAAAGATCGGAGTAACATTTTTATCATACTTAGAAGCCTTGTTACTGTAAATCTGTTTAATTTATATTCCATACTCTCCGTTTATATAAGGCCCACAATATATAACTAGAGCCATTTGTGAAGCGGGTAATAGACGCAGACTAACTGTAGATTTCATAGCCGATATTCCGAACTCTCGGCAAAACTGAGAGCCAAATTTCTACATTGCTTAGTGGGAGAGTTTCTTATATCATATTCCATAACACCACTCAAGAATAAGAGCTTCGCTGCGACATGTAAGCCGGGCTGTTTTAATAACATCCAACGAGTCACTAATCTCTGCAACTTGCATTAGTATCATATTTACCGTAGAACACAGGGACAACAACCTACCTGTGTTGTACGCTTTGGTGCGCATCATTTGTCAACTAATAACCTGCCATATTCGTTTATTGCAATCATATGTCACAAGCTTGGTGCAACACGGGGATGTCAGGTAAGCTAAAGCAATCACTTATCTGAAACATTCGTTTTAATAACCAAATGCAATCGTGTAATCGAAAAAAAATGCATGAAATTCATAGGTTGAATGTCAGACCCCTCATAAACTAAATTAATGAACAGGAATAAGTTAAAGGATAGCACAGGTTTTCAGATTCACGTTGTACAAAGTATTATGTAATAAATAAAGAATATTCGTCTCATATCATTCAAAGTTTCTGCCCTACAAGAGGGATGGTCTAATAACATATACCATGGACGTCTTTTGTTACAGAAAGGTCTTTGTAATGTTGCAACAACAAGTCTTGCTACCAT
The DNA here is from genome assembly GCA_034190875.2 of Urechis unicinctus. Taxonomy (NCBI): domain Eukaryota; kingdom Metazoa; phylum Annelida; class Polychaeta; order Xenopneusta; family Urechidae; genus Urechis; species Urechis unicinctus. Next base: position 26,590,319 of record CM067349.1, read on the forward strand.
TAGATTTACCATTTCCATTATCCTTTGATAAGAGTGATGAATTGAGCAGCACATCAGCCTTCAATTGCAACTGTAAGAGTCTAGATAAATGGTATGAATACCAATTCATTTACCCTGGCGAGAATCACTTAGCTTCATTTCCTCATATAAAAACCAAATTGCAAACAGACATTTGGATTGTGATTTGGAAACGTCATTCAATTCGAATAACTCCCGAATAAACACCGTACTTTATTGCCGGATGAATTACCGTAACAGTCTTTTCCATGCAAACACGCAACAGTAAACGTACTGTTCGCTATACGTATCGGATGTGATACTCCAGACGTTCATGTGCAATTGTGCAATTATCTAGCATTTATTTCAGGTATTGCATACCGAGACAATGAATGTTGAGTACCAGGACAATATTTGCTCATATCCATTCCAAAACAGATAACATGCTGGATTGGAATGGGTCAGTGCGACACAAGGGTAGCAATGGGCATCCTCGTTTTTCCAGGCCCATACATGAGCAGTTTACAACTATCGTTCATGTCTTTGAGAAGAAGTGTACAGTTTGCAAAAAAAATTCCGACCAGCTTCTTTACATCCGCACCAAAATCTGTGAATCGATTGTTCACCACTAATAGGGTAGAGAGTTTGTGTTATGCATAACAATTGCCAACACATTCGTAACAAAGACTGTTTCCTAGAAGTTACAATTTCAGAGAGTGTTTCCTAAGCTGTGTCATGATAAAGCGCCTTCATTTAAATTCATGAGAATTCCATCAATCCCCTGAAGATCTAAAGCTTCATACCAAGCGTCTCGTACCACACATGGCAGCATATGATTGATGGCCGCACTCGGTAGACGATGTCACGAATAAAGTGGTGGAGAATTTAAGGCAAAATATTACATTTTCAACCCGAAATGTAAATGCCACAATTTTTGTTATTGCCATCCATGGACAGTAAGCTTATTGCTACTGCAGAAATGAATAGTTTCAAAGTTAATTAGGAATAGATAAGAAATACATGCTGACCAGTTTGGTAGAATTGCAAATCACCATAGCCGCATATCAACTCGACAGCAGAACCACCAATCCCCGAATTGCACTAATGTGACATCTGTGAATGTGACAATTATGGGGAAATATTCGAATGTATATTATCTGAAGCATCCACTTGGTGCGCAGCGCCCAACTATCTGGGCATCATCTCATCCAGGTTCGGTATCCGCTTGAAGAACAAATAACCAGGTATGTCTATACTGAACGGTTAACTCTATTAATACTGCATAGCAACACCGAATGACGTTTTCCAGTTGGTAACTGATAAGAGTCTGATTAAAGATGAACCCAAAGTATGCACAGTGCATTATTGCCCTGAATGTTTCATATTGAATCTTAACGCACGACATTTTCCGACTTAAAATTGCAATATATCAATACATCATTCCTAACCGTACGGATATATTTCATTTGTTCTGCATTTTATAATATTTGGGGGACTGATGGTGTTGCAATGGCTGCCTGTTGTAAATATAGATATATTGTTCGTTGATGTCAATAATCTCTCTTTCTGCAATTGCGACTCATCCAACCATTCATCGGATATATTTGGTACCCATGTTAAAGAGTCAATTGCTTGCTTTAAAAACGATATCTCCTCAATACAGACAATGTGCTCGTTTGGCCAACTGTAGATCACTTTCAACCTATTGCGCATTGGCAATCTTCATGTAAAGCACTACGGTTGAAATCCATATTTGTATTCTTACTTTACGTACATAGGATTACAACAATACGTCTTTGGAAACTTTATTATATATATATATATATATGCATATAATTGTATAACAAAAATAATATCATTATACATATTATATATATACATCGTATATTTATATATACCATGCTGTAATGACACTCACTGTCCTGCTGGGTGCCAATTTACAGATTAGTCATAACAAAATGATATGTATATAATATATCAAACTCGCTATATAATATTCAATATATATGCGGCGCTATACCCTGATGCATGCTATATATATATATATAATATTGTACATCATATATCCCTATATATATACCTAGGTACAAGTATTTGGATATCTTTACCTTAGTCGGCGCAAGTCCTCCCAGATCACTTCCTATACAGTCATGGCGCCTTACGTTATATTAATTCTTAGTGAATGCATGTATATGCTTAATCTTTCTGCACTTGTCTCGTTGTGTCTACGTGAGCTTACCAGGAGGATAAGGATGGTAACTGAGTTATTTCAACACTGTTGTAAATAGTGATAAAGTGGTGGTTATGCAATTCGTGATGGTGGTAAACCGTCCATTGCGATATGATGCACTGAAAGCCATACCAGAATAGGTCATATTTATCTGATGCTTTGTGATTGGAATGCAGCCATATTCAGGCGCTGTTCAGTGTTGTTTTTGCTGCTATTCCCAATTTTTTTCGCTATCGCAGTTTGATAGATGTCCCAAGAGGACAACCAGACGGATATGACGTTTTCATCTATTGCATAAGTAATTATTTAGACTGCGCCCGCATGTTTCTGTGCACATGCATGTTTGCGTAAGTGTGTTATCGAAAATTACACGACATCAACACAGAAGGTCCCTCATCTTTGAAAGCGGACATTCTTTTTTAATATGGGGCGTATGGTCTTGTGACTACAGCTGTACACTGAGACCGACACTGCAGTTATTTCTGAATGGTTCTGCCAGTATTGCATGACACATATACTAAAAGATATGCCAGGCATTACACAGTCACAAAGCCAGTTTGAAAATGATCGATTAGGTGGTCAATCGGAATATACCAGCAGTTGATGTCCGTCTGTATATACAATGTATGGTACTGCATTCAACAAAATCTGCTAAGACACGTAATCTTTGAATGGCTACATACCAGCCATTGCAATCACTGCCCATTTGAACGACTTCCATTCTCGTGACTTAAAAGTGCTAAGGCAAGTATGCATCATCCCCAAAACATCACTAGTCGTTGCTATAACGGGATATAGAACCACAAGGCAGGTTAAGTATCCTTTCAATTATATCACATCAGAAACGAATTGCATGCAAGATTAGAACTAAGGCGTGGAAAGTGACTAAGTCGTTAGATTAGACAATCTAAGGCATCTGATGGAAAGGAGAAAGGATAGCAGTGCCGCCCTGGGGATCAACCAATTTCGACATCTACCGTAAAAGGTAGAGGATGTTATGCTAATATTTTCATCATGTATCACCATTACATATTAAATCAGGTTCTAAGTTGGTAGTGTAAACAGGTATTCATTATTGGTTCATTTATAGCGCCGATCAATAGTAAATGGTTTCTAATGCATTACAGTGCAGCATATCCTTTATAGATATATTTAATGCTGACGGTTCCCTTATCATACCCTATTTTAATTGTGCATCTAACAGGTAAGTTTATGTCACAATTAATCTTATATATAAAATGAAATTGTATTAAACTACATACAATGCAAGTATTCATATCAAGTTGGGGCGTTTCTACTTAACGAACTTGCATTTGCTTAATGATTATACGTCAAAACCTAATTTATCCAAGACCACGTGGTAATGCAGCGACAGCTTGCAATATATATACGGCTGTGGTTTCTTCTCGATGTTTGCATGTAAATGGCTACTGGCGATAACCAAGGATGACTGTAGACGGGCACAGTCAGTGACAATTACTTGCTGGCTTATGAAACAGCGGCGTTATGAACGCAAACATCTGGCGCAATAGATTTGAGACTGAAGACACAAATGCAAGAAAGACATAACAAAAAGGTTTTAGGTATTAAACCATTCTAACATTTTAATTGCAAAATTACGCATGCGTTGATACGATGAATGTTACTCGAGTGTTGGTCGTCTGTTGTCCAGTTGCTTTATTACATATTATGCTGATTAGTGTCGGTTGACAAAGATAATGCTCATACAAATCAATATTCTCACTATGTGCCACGTGACAATACAAATCCGATTTGCATTATCAGCTAAATGGATATGGTGTGAATAATGTATGAACACCATTACAAAGCTTTCTGATTTTGCGTTCGCTCAATCACACAGTTTGACATTATGGCTGTGAGCATTATGTCGAGAATGAAGATGATTGTGTTGCTTGGAAGGCGACTCTAATGGGAATATCGTGGTATTACATCGCAATATCACTTTTTCTGTGACGTAAACCCCACTCACTTCATTAGTTACATTTTTTATAGTTAATGTGACACTGGGTTACTTTCATATTTACTATTAATTAAGCTTGACTTGTTTCAACTACATAAAACGTGCTTTGGTTTTCATGCGACCACCTCACTGCAGAGAACACTGTGAGGACCTCGTGTCTAATTAAATCCTGATGTTTTACCCTTCACTGAAACTGATTGCTCCTCTGGGATGTCATATTTCATGGTTATGCGAGCATTCAGCACTAAAACATTTCTCCATTGCTGTTTACCCAGAAATCAACAGAACCGAATATTTTTCATAAATGTAAAGTGCACTCATGGTACGTCTTGCTATATATTTGGTTTTATCTTCGAGTGGTTGAATCATGAAATATGGACCGACGGGACCACAGAGCATCGATAATAAATTCATTGGTGTCAAACGGTGTTGAATCATGTTGGCGTTATTGGCAGTATTTATAGACATGGCACTCCCAAACAGAGAAGATGAAATGAGCTTGATGATAACGATATTTGGTTTGAAGTATTCCTATATTATTCCAATCAAGCCAATTATATTGCTTACTATAAGTATGAGAAAGGTGTCATAGTGACAACCTTGCGTGTTAGCGTGTTATCGTGGGTGTATGTAAGTGTAAGCGTGCTTGACCCACAATGTCCGCCTAAATTATACTCTAGTATCTCCTTAGAGTGTGTCGCATGTTTTTGTGTGTATGCCTTTGGTGTATTGGCAGAAAAGCCTAGAAGCTTATTAGGGCTCAATACAATGTGAAATAACCCTAAGGTGATGTCCATACCTCGTGGGTGCCGAATGCTACATAATGCGATATTTGGTAGCTGCTTTTCTATGCCACTCTAAAGTATTACGTTTCTGAAGTCACGGACAAAATGAAATGGGCAGCTGTTTGGCATATTTTGAACCCAATTTATTGGTGAATAATCATCCATAAATGCCAGTGCTGTCATGAAAAGTTTGATTAAACGAATCCTGGTAATGATGATGGTACCATGTTGAAGACGGTGACCCTAACTGTTTTCACGACTTTTGATAGCGATTATTTTGACGATGACGCGAATTATATGATGAGGCACAGAGTGAGGGGGAGGACACACGGAGCTGAGAATAGGCTGAGGATGGAGAATAACGATCTAGACGAAAACTATGTTGATAACGGTATTTGATGATGAAGATGATGATGATGATAATTATGATGACTATATGATGATGATGATGATTTATTCTAGAATGGAGTCAACGTTCGCTAGTTTGCACTGATGTCCCAGGTTAAACACATTATCATGAAACTGCCCTAGTTCGCCCACAGTTAGGCATGTTAATATTAACAATGCTAAACGATGCTCATGATATATTAACCATATTTGTTTATTTTCCAGAGCTAAAGTAGTCTTTTCAACGTACTTTTGTGTTTATCACATTTAAAACAGATAATGTCAAAGCAGATCAGCTTTCTGCGTCGACCTATGTCACTCAGGCCAGTGTATCTAATCTCAATATCCGTAATATGTAAAAGAAACACACAATTGATATTTTCCCTGACCATGTTAGTTAGTAAGTTTAATCGATGATGCATATAATCCTTCTTTCATAGACATATAATTATGTGATTGATACATGAAGTAATCCCATTGAATACTAGCTTTAACATCTTAATCCGTGGGTTATCGTATTCGCCACTGTCATCAGAGTCTGAATGTTTCACAATGCATCATCCAGTACCAAATCATATCTGTGCTTATATGAGACGATGCTTTTCGAATGAACAAATTCATCATAACCAGTACTCTCCATATCATCTCCATGATACACTGATCATTGTGCAAGATCTGATGTTTACGGAGCAGTCATATTTGTTGCTGGTCTAATGCATTCAATTGATTCGCCAAATAAGTTCGCGATAACCACTTACGGGTTGCCGGAAATCTTAATTTCAATTTCGGATTGCTCAATTTAAACTCTTGATCAAACCCCTGTTTACTTAGCATTACGCCTCAGTCAGAAATGACCACTCTCTCTTTCACTGGTTCGCATGATTTTTTTTTTACATCCATTCAATTAATTTGGTTACGAGTTCTACTTAGAAGATACTTATTCAGTAGATGTTGACCGCGTATCTGGACAGCGACAGCACAGGTTATGTGCATTTTGCCCGCTAAAGAAGTGAGAAACCAATGTCATGCATTATGAAATCGTCACGTTGCTGACATGCATAATGGATAAGGTTTAATCTGCCTTGCCATATAAACCAGAGGCAATATAATTATGTTTCAGATACTTGTTTTTATATCGGGGGCGCAGCATTAATGCTTATTTAAGTGTCGTGGACTGGAATTGAGTTCAGTTTGGTGCAAATTTCCCGAGTAATGTTCTCTCGACGTAACAAACATGAGCTGTTAATGAAATAACCATTCATTCTTTGTGCAAGCATTAACAGTTCAAATATTATGTTTCCGTCAACAGGGGTAGGTGTTCAACTGCTGCATCTGCTGCTCTTCTATTAGCGCCGCTTTATGGACAAATATCTGAAGCTATAAACATTCTGGATGCACAGTGTCAATATTATTTACAACACTTTCATCAATATGATGTAATACGCATAACATCACACGATCTTTTAGAGTTGATATCAAAATAAGTATTCCCTAACTGTCAGCCGAGCGCCCGCAGGCGTTATGCAAAAAGCTGTCATCCCTGCAGAATGGTCTCCAATTTAATCTCCAAACAGCAATAACTGGCTGTCAATATGTCATTACATAGTGTCAATATTATTTAGACGCCTGCAGTCATAGACATAGATGTTTGACTTATCATGCACATACCACAATCTTTACGAACCACCATGTGGGTATCCCTATGAACTTTTATCAGTGTCCTTGATAATATCACAGGCCATAATAACAGTCAGTATCCAATCCATGGATGCTCAACGCACGATAGGGACCGATCATTTGCAAAACATACATTCATTATATCTGATAGTGGTTTACGATACTATACGTGATCATGATCATAAGCATTTAAGAGCAACGTTGGCTGTCTCGACATACTGTGATGGTTACGCATCAAGAATACATCGCTACCTAGGTTTACCGCTGTAAAGGTTATTTTGATCTTCCTGATATTGCATGAATATCAGAAAAAAATTTGTAAGCACCAATCAGTGAGAAGCCAGATGCATCTTTTGTCGTTGAGAGGAAGTAAAACATGCCAGAGATAACATGAGCACCTGCCATGAACATGGCCGTAATGAGTTTGAACAAATACTGTTTAAGAGGGCAAATAGACAATATGGTACTTAGGGATTCCCATAGAATTACGATACAAATGCCGTGATCACGATCTTAGTTGTGTGGATCAAGTTTGCATCTCGACAATGCAAATATCTCAACATAGAATTTTTTAAATCAAAGCCAGTTGATCATCGATCAAGTATGTTGTGTTGATGTGACTAGTGAGTGCATAAAATCATCGGAAAGTCAACACAATAACGATCTGTTGGACAAGCAATGAAACCTAATCTACTACTGTTCATATCACACGGTTGCTGCCTTTATGACCTATACGTACAAACAAGCAATGATGTTACAAGAGAAGCAGTACAGTTGCAAAGTTATTGCAAATGTTATTGCAAATGTCACTTATTCAGCAATGGAAAGACCTCAAACCTAAGGCAATATTTCACAATATCTGTTTTTTAGCAATTGACCCCAATGTAAGGGAACCAATATCAATCCAACTTTGTTCAATTGTCACTGTTACTATGATCGACTTCAATTGATTTGAAACACAATCCACTGCACTTAACGACCTATGTTCAGAATTGTTCTGTGTGGCCTGACGTTGCTGTGTCTGCCTTACATTTCTGTCTCTGATAGAGATTTATATCATGTTTATTTATTTTTATCAGCACAATTGTACTAACACAAACGATAGTGCGCTGATCTCAACTGCAACCCAGATCCCGGACAGATATTGAAAGAACCTTTCGTAAACATAAATCACTATTCGGTATTTATTTCCGGGTCGGTAAGGGGAGAAATACATCAGGATAAAAAAGGCAGGTATCCGGTCTTGAAATTGTTCTCTTTAGAAACTTTCGTTTGAGTGTGTACAGTGTGCTGATGAAACAAAAATAAGTTTAGGTAATCACGCATTTAGTAAAAAAAGCCGGGTCAAAACTAGGCTGGTCTCATTAGTCCCACTTTCTGTGTGAATTACCTTTAATTTGTGCTGAGTAACGCCACCCGGGGAAAGCCAATTGTGGCTTCTGGAAATAATCAACGAACAAATATTGCCATTTGCGCTGAATAGAACGCAAAATCGGGGCAGTGACAAAAAGCATTAGATAATGATTATGATGCAGCACAGCAGAAAGTGGAAACGAAACACAAGCACAATTTCGTCATGGTGTTTCTAATACAGCAGTTTAAATGTGATTGAAAAGACTCTCACTGCTGCGCGTCATGTTTTTTTTCGCATCTAGTGTAATAGACAAACAGAAATATTTTGTATTTTATTGCTCTGTACCCATTAAACGTACACGATACATTGTTGACCTTTTCGTTCGAAAATTATCTTCTCGCTACAAACCCAAGCCAAAGGACTTGGATTGAGTTGAAGGACAGGCTTTATAGCCACTTGTAAACGGACGCATGAAATACATCCAAATCTAGTCATAGAGCACAATTAAAGAAGGAGAATGGAAGGATATTACTGACTCTGGGGCAATTGTGCTTGATTGTTCGCTTATATGAGATTTCCCTCAGACCACATTCAGAAGCACGTGCGTGTAAGACAAAAACTAACTGTTTTTGCGCATGTTATGCAAGCACAATACCTTATGTCACTATAGATTTAGGATGGAGAAGACTTCTAGTAAACAGTTAGTAAGGATATTATTACTATTATAAATGAAATGACATGGTGTGAATCAGGATTATTTTCGACCGGTCAGTTAGCCACGGGGAGTGTGCAGACAGGAAAGCATCCGCATCAGCTGCAATGGCAGTTATTACTGTTCTGCAAAATATCAATTCATTATTCGTTTCCACTTTGAAATTGGTGTCCGTAATCATGCGATCAATCGGTAAACATAAGGCATTTGGGAAGTCGTAATTATTTACATTCACGTCACGCAAAGATATATGGCACGTGGCAGATTTAATGCCGCATGCGTAATTGTTCAAATCGGAGGTTCAAACGCTGTTTATAAGACACAAATCACGAATATTTATCGATGATTTTGTGCTCTTCTGTAATCATTCGAAATCAGAATCACATTAAAACGTGTTTGCTGAACTATTTACGTTCATAGTTACAGTTTCGTTTACAGTTTCGGTAACATTTCACTTGAAAAGCTATCAATATATGACTTTCTCATATATGGAAATGCATCATCTGCCTCATAGCGTTTGTATAGTACCTGAGTGTGAATAAGGTGCATTTCCGCCGCCGCAGAAGCATGCATGTAGGTCTCATGGATTGTTGTATTACGCAATGGGTGACAATTATTTACCGTATTAACACGTGGTGCATTTTGTTAATAGAATGTCAAGACAAACAAAAGGTTATTTGCTTTATCAAGTTTCCTTTGATGAAACTGTGCTCCTATTGTTGTACACGCAATGGGCGACAATTATTTATCGTGTAAAACGCTTGGGGAATACGCATTTGTTAATAGAATGTCAAGACAAAAAGGTTATTTTGCATTCGGGTCAATCAAGTTTCCTTTGTTATGCACAGCTAAAACTTGCTGCGGGGGGGACCGAAAAAATGCATTGATCCAATATTCGTAGTCTTTATCCATTAAATCAATACCCAGAAATTATATGGTGCAGCATGTCTGCACGGCACAAGTAATAGAGCAGAGACGGCAAACTTTAAATATTTCTATATTTGCACGTGCGCACATTCAGCTGACGTTGGCAATGGTTCTTCATTGAGCGTATTTGTTTGCAGTTCTCATGAATATTTGAATGAATCTGTCCGTCGAGGCACCAATGCACATGGTAGATTACATTTCGTAGCTAGCCTGATTTACGTTGGGCCGTGTGTGTGGAGAGCACATATCGAGCCTGGCACAAAAACCACAGCTACAACATGCCCAATGCGTGATATTGCTTGCAATAAAATGTAAGGATAACCCGTTTGGAAGCAGGTTGGTTTATGCGTGCCGCGCGTGTCAGGTCTCACCAATCAAGTAAATTTGACCTTGGTTCCACATCCTGTCAAATATTCATTTTCGTTTTGTGCCATCCATCGAGTGCAATATAACATCTGGCATTTCTCTAATTTCATTTCGGACACCAGTTCTTCGGGGATGTCACATCATTGATAATACGTATCTACGCCCGAAGCAACGCCTTGGCTACTAAACACCACATTTGTCATTGCGTTGTTATATTCGACCCGCATTAACTCTAGCAGATATGTATACAACAAACCATGTCTAACATCCGATAAACCGTGTTATTAACTCATCTAGATCAATGCTAACACTATGCTTCAAAATTTATAAACACCGCCATCTTTGTAAATCACAAAGGTTGTCTGTAAGAGTTTATTATCCCATATGCAATGATATTAACTTTTTATTCTAGGATACTAACAAATATGTATGATCAATAATGCAAAGACCCGAAATTTTAAAAGAGATGTATATAACTGTTACACTACCAATTAGGTGTAAATGTGGCATGCTTGCTGGGTAGACCTGTTCTGCTCATTGCTCCAGGCCCCTACTGGCTCGATGGCAATCATTCAACTGTATATTTCTGGGGAATTAGCATATGCATTGACAGAAGCAGCCAGAAACCTTATTTTAATATTGAATGAGAAAATGACCCGCTCAGTCGTTTAGCACAAACCTCACGATTCATTGTATTTGAAACCATACCCAGTACTTAGTACATCAAACGCAAATACGTCGGACCATCTTATATCATGTAGAACGGGTAAAGGATTCTCTTCTGGCAATAAAAATGACCGACATGAATTTATATATATGGATATATATAATATATATATATATATATATATATATATATATATATATATATATATATATATATATATATATATATATATATATATATATATATATATATATATCTGTATATATCAATATATATATATATATATATATATATATATATATATATATATATATATATATATATATATATATATATATATATATATATATGGTACATATATATATATATATATATATATAAAAGACTTAACATATAATAGGTAACCTCTTGTCACATCTAATCTCAAAGCGCAAAACATCCAATGTGATTAATAATACATCTACCTACTGATAATATCACCAATTATAACGAGGTCGTGAAAGATTGCTTGTCTTATATTAGGTATCGTTCTTCGTCTTCTTCTATTGCTGCTGCCACTGAAGCTGCTGCTGCTGGCGCTGCTGACAACTGTTTATTTATCTTCTAACAATTCTATGCATCTGCAATATAGCAGATATTGGATATCGATTCGCAACACAAAATATTGTTCATAGCAACAAGTAGTGCTAGCGGGTAAAATAAACATACGGTGGAATATCGCTAAACTTTATAATCAAGTCCCATTAAATGGAGTCATTCACATGTCAAAATATATTTTCTAGACATCGACGTAAAACATAAGCAAGCACGAAAATTCATGTTTGTGAACAGCGACTATAATCCCACAGGACAGTTACCGTGCTATCTGTGATTGATAGTCGGTTGAATATGCGCCCCAGCGATGCTTTTTTGCACTGGGATATAACACCGAATATATCAGACGCAGTCAGTGTGTAATATATTTTTCCACTGGCCTTATTTTCACCCGAAGAATGGTTGAACTACAAACAACACGAGTGTGTTATATGGTGCCTTAGCTCACCTGTAGCAATCAGCTCTTTCCAGATCAATAAGTCTAGCCCTGATAAGGCACTTACTCGTCCTCGACCTTGTCAATAAAAAGAGACTCCGTCATCTAGTGGTAACACGCTCATTCTCCTATGGTGATCACCAGGGAAAGTAATACCACATATAGAATAATCATTCCGAGGGCTAAACGTATGCGCCATAATTAAAGACCATTTTCATATGTCTAAGTTTGAGTTTGGGCATTTTAAATATCGCTAACGTTTACCTTAAACAGATTACATCGAGATATGCAAGGCAGGAAGCCGTACCGTTTTTGCTCCACATTCAATACTCAAACAGAGTTTAAAGCGCATTCGAATGATGCTTTCTTTGTGTTCAATATTATTATCTTAAATAGCAGCAACATCCTAATTAAACAATTATCTATCCTCCACCATTCATGTTTATCAGAGGTTTATTCATTATACTTTGCAAACAATATGCTCACATTAAAATGATAATTAGTGCTAAGCACATACATGGAAAGCAAAGTTATTGACTCGGTAGGCGCGATATGTTAGTTACACAATACTACCATAGGATTCGTCCCTGTATCTGTTACAGCTTATTACAATTGAACGGCTCATGAGGGAGTTGTGCTCGCCTAATTTCCCTCTCTGTATTCAATGTTTGTAAGTGTTAGGTATTTGTTAGGAAATTGCTATGTTGTGGTTAAACAACAAGGGAACGCGGGAAGTCATCCATCAAGTTAGCTGCAGCATAACTAGTCACAAACATTGACATATATTCGTTGTGAAAGCACAGAATAATTCATACCATGCCATATAACAGCTTTCAAAAGCGAAAATGAAGTATTCATCGAGTAAAGCATAATTTGAATCTATTTGACAAACCTATTTCTGTTGATTGTGGAACAACAGAATTACTAATGTAAATGATTCACACAGTAATCTTACTTCAGATTTACAACCAGTCGCATCCTGCATTGATGGCGTCATTAGCTAGTTCAATACATATGTAGATGGGCACCTATCATTATGGTTAATTTATTAATATTCGTGGTGACACACCATGCCAAAAGCAGTGCATTAGCGTGAGTGGACCTTCTCTTCTACTTAATTGCCTTCAAATAATGCGCAGATTCATATTGCAATTATTAATGCTGTTTTGTAGATACTACTGCATCTACGCCGTGACGGCAGGCAAGTCTATATGTTTTGCCTGGTTGGAAAACAGATATTGCTAGAATTATCAAAAGAAAGCCGACAGCATTCACTTATTACTGGAATTAATCACGACAAATGCTGTGTCAAGTGCTTGAAACATATTGCGTCTACCTTATAGAGAAGATAGGGACTTATTTGTGATGGCAACTGCATATACAGCTGTTACCGTTGCATGTGTAGCATTGTCAATGTTTCCATGTTCAGTTAAGAGTGGATGGAGTGCCATAAATCAATGAGAGTACAGCGGATAACCTGCAGCAAAACATTTATTCCTTGGTGCTCTGTTTTGTCCAAATAAATGTCAGTGTTTCCTATAATTGGGAAAATATTGACGTGAATATGAATGCCGTCATAAACTGCCGTTCTATAAATATCGTAAGCGATAGAATATTGTACTTTAGCTGTCCTGGTTGTTCACAGCAGATATGGATTTAACTACAAAATAAAAATCAAGGAACAAAGAAGATTCATACAGCAACCGTACCACATATATAATGAAATTGTCATCATCCATTCTTTTGCTCAACCATCAAATTGGCAGGCATTCCACGCTCGTTATCGTTGAACTTGGAGTTTAAGTGTTCCGGTGTATTACTATGCGAATGCCTTGTGGTGCTACATAGATGGCGGTGTATATAGCATATAGCTCATTGTTCACGAATTAATCGGGCGTTAGATGTGGCAGGCCCAACGATTGCGTTTTGGGCTCAGGATGCTCAGTAGCCTGAGGGCATCACTTTTATTCGTAGACGTAAACAACAATACAATTGAAAGAAAGGGTTCTTCCTTTGAGGTGCGCTTTTATCACCTCAGCTTTCGAAATCATCAACCAGCGGCGCCATCAAAGGACTTAGTTGTAACGAGATGCAGTCAATATCAAGAGAGCACTTCGCAAAGTAAGGCATGAACAGACCACATCAACCTAAGTAACCCTTTGGGACCATTACCAAGGGAAACGCCTGAAGAAAGAAAGAAGCACCTGTGATTTTTGCCGTTGCTTTGCATTTGCTTGCTGTTGTTTTTCTTATGTAAATCTGGCTATTTGGGAGGTGATTTGTGGATTGGTTCGTGCTTTGGAGATTGATTCATTGGAATAGTTACGAGTACTGCATCATGTGCTTTGCTCGCACCACTGAATAGAACATGATATCAGTTGTATCAGTTCCCTGTGGTCTGAACCGCGCAAACATGCAATCCAATATAATATTTATACATGCATATGCAAACCTAAATCACACAGTGGGTATTGTTTACAGTAAATAGATTATTGTACTGGCAATGTTGGGTAGGCAGAAAGGGATATCTTTGATTCATGAAAGCAACACAGATAATCTCAGTCGTCTGTAATAAAAAAAGGCAACAACGAGACTTATTACTATCAGATGGGCTGTTTTGGTCAGCTCAGTGCCCTCTGTTTCGGTGTGATGCACTGTATCGCACCTGACCCTGCCACATTTCTCTAACAGGATTAGAGTGAATTGTATGGTTATCATTTTCGGCCTACTCATACAATACATAGCATATCCACTACATCAGGCTTTACACATTATTTGATATATGTATACCCAGCTGCATCCGTAGCAGTCCATTATTGTTGGGTAATTAGTATAACCTCTGGTTGAGCTCCCACAGACACTACGATATCGGTACGAAAAGCCGCTAAATCCTTCATTTAATATTGCGATTATTCATGAGGCCCGGCAAGGAAGTATATTGCTTTTCACAAGAAGACAAAAATGCCATGATATTAAAATTGTCGGAGCCACCCCACCCCGACTCTTGTAATGAGCTTTAATGGGATAAGAGGTGCAGCATCGAAGGTAATGTCGTCTAAATCTGCAGAAATATATATACAATTTCGTTATTTTTAAGACGTTAATATAATGTGCTGGAACGTTTAAATCTTACACCATAAATCATATATTACCATAGAATTCAAATGTAATTGAACCTTTCTAAATAATGGTCTACCAGTGTTTTGAAGAACTATTACACTCCATGTTATTCCTGAGTGCGTAATCCTGTATAATACTCCAGTCTATGATCACGATGAATTTGAGTGGGTTTGCCCGAGTCATTATGTTTCAAAGAGCACAAAGGGAATAATATACTCGAGGATAGCTTTTCTTGTTTCACAGCAAATATGATGTTATGCAGCAGTTGTTCTGTTGAACAAAGACTGTCGACTGAAACAAGCTGGTGATTGCGATAATTTATACGTCTTGTTTTGTTCATCCATGAAACGGATGGGTTATCTGCTAGATTTTGTTCTCCGCACCAGCAGCCTGGGCGGTCAATACATTATTTAAGATATAACTATTTTTCCGAGGCAGTTAAATGCACACGTAGAGCTTGTCAGTTGCTACCGAGTTTAACTTGAACATTTGAAATCCATGGCATCCTGCCTAAGGTGCCGCAAATTATCAAATCAAACCATGTCTTTTAGGTTAACAGCATTGACAACCACAGAACAAGTGCGGTACAGCCATTATGTAAATCCATCAATCGTGAAAACCCTTGTTAGCATCTTCTCACCCCGTTGTAGTAAAATAAGCAGTCCATAAGGTTTTGAGCCATCGGCCCTTTCAAACATTATTTCTCATTTTGTATGCAGCAACTAATGAAATGTGCCAGTGTGGAATTGAACTTTTGTCGTTGATTGTTCTTTCAGTTGCATATGCACACACATGGACCTTCCCCTGCTATATATGTATTTCTTTGCTACAATAATTAGAAAATGATATATATTCAGGAAACACATGGAAGATCATTGTTGTGTGACCTGTATGATAAGCAGCGCATATAAGATAACATAAATTGCTCAAAAACAAAACATTGGATTCCTGATTTGGAAACAGCTACCATTTCAATCCGAAATGCTTCAAATAACAACGGAAAGCATTCAAAATATCACCCATCTAGTGGCGAATATACGTGTTTCACAAACGAAGCATTCTTGATGATTAAACAATTTCCATTTCGGTTCAAGATACGCCGGACAACAACGAATGGTAATATACGAAACATTTCTTGGACAACAATCCATAGAATATGTATAGAATGGTTTTGGACCCTAAAAGTGACGCAATATATACGATAAAACAAAGTTGTGACAACAGCTGCCAAATCCATTTAACCACACTTCCAGAACGCGTTAAAATAATCAGATGTGGGACATTTCTCAACGTTACCCCAACTTTATGAGATGTGGACATTCATCGAAATCTCATGTGGACGTTCTTTATGCAGATGTGGCCATCGCTAACGTATCTTTTCTGAAAAAGGGGGCCCTTATGATGCATCTATTCATTGGATCTGAACAAAGAGGGGGGGGGGGGCACTTGATGAATCTTTCCATTGGATCTTAAAAAGGAATGATGCATCTTTCATTGACCGCAGTTAATAGATAAGACATGGTCTTGTTGGGCATGAATTGTGTTATGGTGATTAATCGCAGCCAACGCTAAGCCTGTCATGTAACACAGATGCACACGGCAATATTATAAGCCTAACATTGATATCAGTAACCTTTCATTTATTGACTAAGGTGAGGTTTACCTCGTTCCGTTGTTGATTTGACCACACAAGCGAATGCACAACAAACCTGTTTATGAACATATTTTTGTGGCTTTTTTCAGCAACTCGATATATTAATAGCAACAATTATATCATTACACCGAAGATATAAGCTACCTCTAAAATGCTCTCTGCACAAAGCACCTGATTTACAATGCATCCAGAAATGACATCGCTAACACCTTCACAAAAGAGCTTAGCGTAATTCGTCATTAATACTGTATCGAGGGCCGCTCTCCTCGCCTTCGTACAAACACCAACAGCTCTGGCCCTCGACGTATAGGCTTCATTTCACTCACCTTCGTTTCACCAGGTGCCCGATGCAAATACAGCGATCTTTGTTAAATATGAATTAGTAAAAGGTCATACCTGCCAATAAAACTTTCCTCGATTAGGAGCATGTTATCCAATGCATATATCATTTCTGTGGTGGCTTATGCTAAGCCCTTTTAGCTAGTTAATATTCAGTCAGGTGTATGTTCAGCAATGAAGGCGATACACGTGGGCAAAAAAAATTGGTATTTTGCGTGTTTTTAACTTGGTGTAAGTTTTGGCAATCAGTTGGGGTTTTGTGCTCGTATGCAGATTTGTGATTATTTTTATGAGGAGCAATTTTCAGAATTTTATATATTCATATTCGATTATAAAGCTTTTACCCTTTACCAGAGGCCCTAAACCCATTGCTTGCCTCGTTTGAGCCTTCAGGGAGAGACAATCCCCTGTTTCGTTACCCCTGGTGGCGTCTTTTGCTTACCAACGACTTGTTTATATCATCGTCAGAATGTAAATTTACAGAAAGACCAACCATAGATCAACAACGAATTGAGCGTATCTTTTACGATTCGTTGTAAAACACATTTCATTTATTTGCGATGCATCAACCAATCACATATCTATAAAAGGATAGAAATACGAATGATAGGCTTCACGAATCACTTTCTACAGAAGATACTGGGCCAGACTTTCAGCCACTCGATGTAATTAGCGACAATCCCGAATCGCCTCAGTATGAATTAGAATTCTAAAGTTCATGTCTTCTACGCGGCTTAATATCCTCATCTTGGTCGTGATGTACCTCAGCACGTAATGCTATTTTCATCATCAGAAAGCATCATAGGACACATCATTGTACCGCATTAGGGATCTCGGGGATGATAAGTATAACAATTGATCTATTAAAGGCGTTTCATTAAGCACTCACTGCCTCTGCATTCCCATTGAAAGTGCATGAGGATAGCAGATAAATCTGATCAAGTTGAAAAAGCTTCTGATAACGTGAGTCAAATCAATATTTGTAGAACTAAATATGAAAGCAGTCTTGAATTCAATAATGACGAAAAGCAGAGACACACAGAATGTGAAAGTTTGCCATGTTTATCGAAATCCCGCTTCAGATAACAAAAACTGCATACTACCTTATAACAAGCATTTTGACAAGATATGTGTAAATAATTATGCATTGTATGTCACAATGCATATAATGTGTTTGCATCACCTTATGGAGGAGGCGAATATCATCTATTCTCTTTCTTTATTACGAGAGTAATTACCCTGTAGGTACAGATCGTGATGCTACTCGGTCCCAATGGATGGTATCAATTGGTAGCGCAATCTGATCTTGCGCAACTATTCTCATTCACTACTTATATCTCCGACTCAATCAAATGAAATGAGTTTGCTTTATCAAACAAAAAAGTGATTTGATACTAGTAACGCACATCGTGATAAGAAAATTAGGATAAGATAGTATACTCAGAATGTGGCCGCCCTGTACAGCAAATATTCTGTCCAAGTTGTCTCTAATAGGTTTGTTAACGCTAGACAGTCACAGCGATGCGCCGCAGCAGCTGCGAAAGGCAATATGGTGAAACTAACAATCGGGTCAGGGCGAAGTATAGTTACTAGGATCATACGGCCCTTTATCAGCATGCCATTGTTAGAACGAATATAATCAAAAATAAAGAAACGTATACATGCCATTAAATAAACGGTCATGCTACTTTGGTTGGTTACGTTTAATTTATACTGCTATCATGCTTAAATAACGAATGGGCATTGATCTAGTAAACTGCATTGTTAAGTCGCGGATGAGATCACATTCGTAAATATCTATACACCTATACATCTGTGATCGCTCAAGGGGCCAGATAACGATTACATGAAAAACCCTTCTGAAATAAACCACCTCAAATATCCCCTCTTAAGCACGCCGAGTAATACAACATAAGCATCTTGAGTAGGATGTAGAATGTGTGGGATCTTAAGCGGAGCGTTCTCCCACCTAAACCTTCCCACATTATACCGTAGTTACAACATGTGGATGCGCCTAGGGGTTGTTACACCGCAACGCTACGCAATTTCCGAAACTGCTCCCTATACATGACGTCATATGAGACTTGGTAAATGTTGAGGGAATAAACAAAAGCACCAATAAATATCAACAATGTAACTAAACATTTGCATTTCACTGCGAACAATAGTTCATCAATTCCAAGTTATTCATAATAGCAACTATCCGACCTCGCTCAACAGAGCTTGCAGTAATGATATATCGACTATGTCGTTTATTAATGCACTTACGCAGCATATGATCGTGGTGGCGAAAGGAGATTTATTTATAACGCTTCGCATGTGCAATATGGACAATGTTTGTTGTGTCCCCCTCAGCGTCGACAAATTGCCAGTCCATAACCATTGAGAATGTGAACATAACCTCTGACGAACCATCGACCACTCATCTTGCCCGATGAAGCAACATTAGGCACGCACGAGGCAAATACAGACACAATACCGCCTTGCCATTACCGTTAATGCCCTCTAATACATTCTAGGCTGCATTTTTGGGAGTAACATAATCTGGCGAGAGCATTAACCGTTCGCATAATTTATCTCTCTGGATAAGAATGTGATTTTTACTTAGCTTGAATAATCGATCACGTTTGTCTGTATCAGTAGGTACAAGGAATTGTCTTTCCGTCAAAGTCTCCCTTCATAATACTTTGCTATGATGGCGCTATGAGAGGTCATTTATCTTTCCATGCAGTCTATACCTGGACGCGCCACTCTTTGTCAACTTACATTGGCAAGATAAGTATGAATGAGCTTTTGAATCATATCAAATGCTACGTTTTCTAAGTCAACATTGCGCATTGATCTTAGTTATCCCGCTTAACCCCAAAAAGTAATTCGACCAAATCTCTTAGCTGTAATCTTCATTAACAAGCGATCAATAAGAAGATGCCAACTATTGGCTTCTTTTGACGATACTGAACTCTAGACCGTTCACAATGCACAATCAATGTGGGTAACCGAGCCAAGGTATGCAAAGCCCTGTCAAAGTTTCACAACACATGGTGTTTATCATTGTGCCGACTGTTCAATCTAGGTGAACTGCTGCCGGCTCATATTTAAACATAAACAAGCCTTCATCTTGATATCTTTCCTCTTTCTTATAAACTGAAACACGGAAGGACTCTATAACCTATATATCTGGCCGCAGCGCATTATTCTGTGTCATTCAAGTACGCACTGTTAGTTGCCTCCCACATATTCTTAGCTTTGTTTCATGTCTCAGCGAGATTGCATACACCGATTACTATGAATAAACAATAGCAAATACAATTAGACGATAGATCTCCAATTTTATGATTAGAGATAAAACATTTTGTTTTCTCATATTATTGATATCAAATCTAGCAATATCGGCGGCAACTTATATTAGTAGTTGCAATTACCGTAATGGTTTAATTAAACAAGTTGGTTTTGTTACAAAACATTGACAGGTACTTTGTCCACCAAATGAGCCTAAACTTGCGAGTAGAATGAATTGCTGTTATGTATGCTGGTCTTTTAAGCAGTGAGAAATCATATATAGCATCGACCATTACGTCAATTCAGACTTTACCGGATTGGTAGGATTCATCATTTAGCCAGCTCAGTAAGAAACAGTTTATATTCATTTTCTCATCTTACTTGTACTTAACACGTTAACATGCCAATTATGTGACGTGTCATGAGGCAAGGTGTTTGACAGAAAACACATTTTGTCGAGATTAGGAAGGTAACTAACAAACCAAACGCTGTATAGATGTGTACCCATTTAATGCCCCTCACACAAAGACCTACTAAAGCAATATTCCCGATCTGCCATTTAACATTTATATCCTGCCACAAGAATTTATCACATTCACAATCTATGATAATGATTAACGGCCACCAAGCACATGTTTGTCAGCCCCAAACACATGTTTTGTAAAGAACATCTTATGCCTCGTTTTGATAACGTGATTGGCTGGCGTCCTTGGTAAATTGCTCATGGTATTCTAAACCTAATCAAATCCGTAATTAAGGAGGATGGGTTGGTGTTTTTAACCACCAGTATCAACCGTTTGAAAAATAAAGAGTAACAATGAAAATGGTTCAGGATTCGTTGGCTAAATGTCTGATGCACGCAACATCACATTCTGTGCAGCAAAAACTAATTTCATTATTCCACAAATGCTACATGCTCACCCCATTGCTAAAGAATATATTTAATACAACAGTTTCAGCCATGAACCTACCAGCTAGTGCTTTTGTGACATATATTGGATTGAATCTTCCAAGGGGCGGCGGAATTCCTGAATGTGATTTCAGCGCACCAAATGTCCACATGTCACAATCTGGTTTATCATAGGCATAGTGATCAACGCGTAACACCCAGTTGCACAATTCATTGTCAGGTAATGCGATGTTTATTCCGGGAGAGATTTGACTTTTACATTGTGGAATTTCATGAAAATGGCATGTTAGCTGGTACTTTGGATTAATGTAACTGTTTTTTAAAGTAAAATGTTCATGAGATTTCAACTATCGTAGACGCTTCAGTTACGGTATACGCCCCAACTACACAGAAACACATACAGCCGCTCAAATATATTCTCCTTATTTCAATTAACAAATACTAAACGAATCATGGCCCGACATGGCATTAGCATATGATATGTGATCACAATGTGGCATCGTCACAAAGTAGTGCAGACAGTGAATGGTCACAATGTTCCAGCAATATATGTTGTATAAATGGCTCATTATTCATTAAATAAATTTAGGTATCAAAGTCGGTGCCCTGCAGTCACACGGACAAATGATACTGCTGCACAGGTCAGATATGCACTGCCTTTGTATAATGAGCTATTTTATCGGGATTTCTTTTCTCCCGGCAATTATGTTATTTATCCTTAGTTAATTCGAATGTCGCCGCAGCGCATCGCCCTACGCGTATTAATATTTGATGCAAGTATTGTCAGAACACCTGATAATTACGAACTGATTGCTAGAAAATAGGTGGATAAAAATAAACCTACCAGCACGCTATCTATTGTATCAATAACAACTGTATCGCACACAGAATGATATTACATCAACGAACGTAAATCGCATAATTGCTGCTGTCCTACAGTACTGTCGGTAGAATAAAAAACGATTGTTAGCAAGTTTGTCGGCCAATCAGCGTATTTACTCACCGCACCAGGCTCTGCATCATTCATAATGTACAAACGGCAATCCATCTTCGCACTCAAAATGGTCACAGACAGAATAATAACTGAGTTAAAAGGGCTGCAGCGATGCAACTCACAGCGTCAATTGTTTAAGCAGGTTTATAATCCGTTCAACCCGAGAGTGGCCCCACATTTGCTAATGCAGTGTTATTTCAGAGGCGTGGCACCACGAATAAAGAATGAATGACCATAATGGCGGATGGTTTTTGCATCAAATTACCAGCACGGAAATTGCTAGTGACGCGACCATATGGAGGAACGAAATTGTTAAAGATATAAAGAAAGCCAAATTGTTGTGCGTTGGCATGGTTTGCCAGTAAATCAAAACACCCTCACAAATGGACGCGAGCAATTGGTTCGCATTATGTCACTATTCATACTTAAAGTGAGATCCACACAAGTAATTTATCGTCTCTTATTAAAGCTATAAACTCGGCTTTATTAAATTTTCTTACATATCGATTGCAATTAAGATTACCCAACCATTCCCCGTCAATATAAGCAACAGTATATTGAACGAGGGATCACGCATTTACACGCACACCATCAGAATGTGACCATATAGACAATTCTCTCTTCCTGATATCATTACCTTTTCACATAATATCAAGTGGCAACATACATAAACTAGTTGTTGTATAGCATAATATAAGTTTTAGTATAAATCATGTAATGCTGCAAATTAAAAAAGCCAATGATTGATTTATATTTATAGGCTCGAAAATAGTTCATGGGTGGTTTTAATTGCTTTGATAATGGTTTCCCCTTTCTTAACTACACTACAGGTCAATCGCAACAAATAAAATAATGGGAGTAAAATAAGAGATGTCCTTCTCTGGCGGTTACACTAGAAGCTAGCTACTAGTTTAGTACACTCCTGGGGTAACATTGAACCATGATATGTTGAGCAACACTACCATTGCAATATCTGCCCGATATAACAAGATACACTCCATATTATTCTACAATGAAACTCGGTGCAGAAAATAACGCGCTGTACGTTTGCCTTTTGATGCAGATTGTAAAGAAATAACATGTAATAAATTAACAGGTTTGTTTAATCAATGATTGGATCCGTAACATTCTGCTGATGACCTCATTGACCAACATATGTATCGAGTTTGAAACTAATTCAGGCTTTCATGTTACGTTATATTCAGGCAGTTATAGATAGTTTCGATTTCAGTACACGATATGTTCAGACAACGTTGCTGTATTCGTGTGATATTTGTTCTGAAAAACATTGCTGGGAGCGCTATAAATGCATTATGAGCCAAGGCCATTGGCTCTGGGGTGGGGGGCGTAATCAGGACATTACGTGCCCAAATGATTAGCGATGGGGGCGTTATCAGGACAATGTTTCCCTCACACAGGGAAATTACAATAAGCATAGCCGTATCAACCTGATATCGAAAGATATCCTCGTTGAACATAAGAATAGCATACTCGAGGATGAAGTCAGAGAGCATCATTGTCTATTGATGAGTACATTAAAGGGTTCATTTTAAAAAACCGCAGTGTGCTAATTTACCTAATGATCACGGGTATGCTTCAGCGGTAGGTTTTGACACATACCGGAGTAGTATTACCTGTGGGCCGTTTATTCACAAACAGTGATGCCGGGTTAGGCCGTCTACAAGTATGTGTTCATTCTGTGAGTAAAGTACCATTTTAATTAGCATGTACTGGGAAAATTCGATCATAAACGATGCGGGTCAGACCGCAGACGCGAACTATGGGATTGCAGTTATCGTTTGTGATGCACAGAACCCATGTTACTACACCTATAAACACTGCATCTGGAGGTACAATAGATCGCATATTCTCTCCCTAAACAGGCTACACAGGAGCAGTGCACGTGTGTGCACGCCGATTGTTCGTTTCTGTATGGACGATGTTGTCATGTTGACCTAGACCAGAAAAAGGGGCGACTAAAGCGCTTACATTTAATGATGTCGGGTTCCACCAGTAACACAAATGATCATTATGAACTAAATAGACGGTCTATTCAAACCAACAAAAAAGTTGAAACCCCTCGGCAAAACGTTGCCACGTACACAGGTTGATCGATAACATTAATGTACATGCATATATATGTGAAAGTCGTAAATAGTTTGGAGCGATGCGCACGCAATGTTAGAGAATCGACCAGAACGTGGTCGATCCCCGACATAACTCTGGCTGAATTCTGGATATCTGTCGAGCATTGGAATGATTTGTGAGACAAGATCTTTTGTAGCACTCTCCGCACTGGTTCATCGCAATGAATAATGCATGAAACTGTCAACGTTTGTATGAAGGATTTTCCATCCATAATTGCGTATAATGTGGCACGAAAAGCGCCAGCTACGATGCATACGCGGTGTGACGGATGCGTGGAATGTGTACAACACCTGGCGTTCGTCTATGCCTCAACAGACAACGAGTTATAATGCTTTTGTTGAGCAGATGAGTGGCTCGGCCCACATATACGCTGAATTTTTTCATCTATTTTCATTTAAATTTGATTTGCTTACGATGTTCTGGGGTGAAAGGTATCCCCTCCTGCCATATATTAGCTGCTGTGAATAACTTTGCATGATTTAGCGAAAACAAATAAAGAGTAGAATTTGTTTTTAAATCGTGTGCTTCCATTTCTTATCTCTTATACATGACATACGTCACAACCCAAACAACTGCTGAACCAATTGCAGTTGTGCACAAAAGCGTGACTGTTAGTTGCAGCTTATATGTGATGTTTAAACATTACGTTATATATATATATATATATATATATATATATATATATATATATATATATATATATATATATATATATATATATATATATATATATATATATATATATATATATATATATATATATATATATATATATATACATATATCGGTTTTCGTGCCTCATGTTGTTATGAAAGCGCAAAGCACACTGCGCCACAGTCAGACAGAAACCAACGCATGTGAACTGTTCTTGGCCGCCATTGATATTACTAATTCTTTGTCGAGATATCCTGCATGTTTCTCCTACATTGTATGTGATTATTCAGCGGGACAAAGCGCAGACATGGCGGTGGTGCACGCGCAGATATTTATGCGGCGTTCTGTGCGGACATTTTGGCGGCGTCACGTGCGCTAAAAGTAACAACTAAGTGTGTGTGCTGGCTCAATAAAGAACCAATATGTTTCATTTAAATATTTTCATGTTCTTGGCACAATATGATCGAGCATTTTTCCACTTCCTGCATGCATTCAATATACTGCAATGTCACCATGAGTCTTCGCGGGTTTTATTGAATGCAGTACCGTATTTCATACACAGACGTACAACAAATGTTGTTATTGGCCGATTGACTATCCTTGCAATCCAGTGCTCTACAGACATGGCTATTTGTTTCCATTATGATTAAGTTATCTGGACGAGTGGAACGTTTATGAAAGGCTACGCTCTGGTTTTTGTTCTCAAGATATATTGTCGTCCTTACAGGTCTATGTAAATGTTTTGCCAGACAAACTGGCATTTTTTATTATATATAACTGGTACAGTATGTATCAGCTTACACAAATAACCCATCCTGACAATGTCTACATTAATGCAAATAATGTATCATCGATGCCGTTACATTTGCAATGCACGGGTTGTATGAGTATACAGCTGCAATGATAGCCACAAACAACCAACAAAATCCTCTAATTACTTCAGAGGTCTTATTATATATATTCAATGTTTGTATTACTTAATAGTGGGCAATTGATGGATATTTTTCGCGTTGTTCAGCCAAACAGCAAGCAAACGTTTGTTACCCATGTACATCAAATGATGCAAACCAAAATAGCCCTTCATATATGAGCTACCCTTCATATATGAGTTACTCTCTATTTATCGCGCAATCGCTGACCAAATGATGCCTGGGAGAAGGAGGCGTCAACAGTCCATCAGGACTAGAGGAGGCACACCATTATTCATCTTACCAATGTTCATTATCTTTATTCGGACATTTTATCACGCGAGACGTCTCGTTTTATGCAGCATGTATGCCAGGTATATCCGTTGTTTTCTACGATGCATGAGAGTTTCGCGATATTGATTGACCATCAGTGACATTTGATGCAGTAAGATATCTCTGTCACTAACACTTTACCACACTATATTACATATCGTCAGTAATTGAGCATAAGACAATAGTATTATGTTGCCTAAGTATCCCAAATTTCTGTTACCTGATTATGAAATGTCCGCGATAGATCACAGATTCCAAGATATTTTAGTGCATGAAAAAAAAATGCATTTGCAGTGTGTAATGATCCCCTTCACACGATGTGCATCCAGACATCTGTGATCACTCAAGAGGCCAGTTTACGAGGAGATAAGGAACCTTCATGGAATAAACGACGTCTCCATTCCACCCCTTACGTGAGTCGAGTAATGCAAAACAGACGCGGTTTGAGAATGTGGAATGCGTACGATGTTAAGTTAATGTTCTTCCTTCTAAACCCACCACACTTTATACCGTTGTTGCAACATGTGGATAAGCCAATGGGATGTAAGACCACACCACTTCGCCATTTCTGAAACAGCTTCCCGTAAATGACGTCATATCAACCTAAATCATTGCTATGGGAATCTACAAACGCATCAATAAGCAACATCAGCGCAGACATTCCAACAGGAACTGGTTGACGTAATTTTGGACTAGTTTGCTACAAAAAACACTAACAGTTAGTTGTAAACCATTATATTTCCTATCCAATGTATTCGCTATGGCACCCCATTTCCTCTTTCGCGTCCAACTCAGCTTGCGGTAATGATATATCGGTGAAATCGTTCCATTATAAAGTATAAAGTCATGGCTGACGCCAGTGGGTTAAGAGTTACGCGGTAAATCAGTATGGCAATTTTCATGGTCAATGCGCATTCATAACATACATATCCTCTCCGTTCTATTTCAACTTCCTCAAACGTCAGAAGAATAAGTAACGGGATTCATTGAAACGCTTCGTATGTCCGATAAGGGCGATTCCTTCTGCGTACTGTCTATAGCGTCGATAACTCGCCAGTCACTCTCCATTAAATATAGAGAATCGACTCATGCGAACAATCACCCTCTCATCCTACCAGATGGAGCCACATAGGGTCAGCGCAAGACGCATTCAGAAACCAGACACACACACTGACTTGATATATGTCATTATCTCTAATGTCACAGTCAGAGCAGAGATAACTCATCTTGAGACTTTATCAAGACATCCCATAACGTCAGATTATACTTATTGGTTATCCGTTATGGGATCTATTATAATGAGAATGATGCTGGGTAATATCTGCTGCATCTCGTATCTAAAAGTCATCTCAGCGATAAGACGGTCCTCTGAGACAATTTGTACTGACATTTGGGAGTAACATGATCCAAAGGGACTACAATCTGTTTACATTATTGCTCAATCTCGTTCGAAATTTACATTTGATTTAGGTGATATATTCGATCATGCGTTTCTGGATCAAAAGGCAGAGAGAGTTTTTTATACTGACATCTCTTTTCACTACCCTGACACAAGAGGGTTTCTATTGAATATTAATGATGGCGATATGTACCGCAAATGCAACATAAAGGCAGATACTGCTCTCATTACAAATATTGTAACCATCAATATTTGACTGTTGTCTTGTGCGATGTTGAAATTATATATATATATATGTGTTCACAGACAGACATCGCATAGAACATATTTATACAGCCCATTTCGTGTTAATAATAAATATTATTAGGTGACAGATAAAGCTCAGTCAATTTAGAATGGCTTTAATCACAACAAAGAAGGTGTAATAAATGTCATTGAAGCTGGTATTATATCAGTGAGTGAATCAAATCACTGCGTCTGCTTTGGAAGGTGATTGGATCATGTAATAGCATATTCATGTTAGGGTATGATATAAAACAAGTTATTGGTGGATTATAATGATGTATAATATGTACCATGATAGCTAGAGAAGTGCAAGTACAAGTCATAAAGTGTAACTGCAATGTGATTATCATGGTAAAAAATCGACCCTAGGGTCAATTTACGTGTGTTCATGAACACAAGATAAACGCAAGGGCCGACTTGTAAACAGTGAAACATATTACACATTCGATGTATTGGATGTTGAATGTGATCATCTGTACATCGAACGATCAACTGAGATCATATCTTTGGTAAGGACCTATAATAAGTTTGTAATGTTGAAATTCTCGTTTGTAGGGTACCAGCAAACATCAGTCGCATATGTATCGAATTATACGTTAAGAATGCTCATTTCTTTCTATGGCCATTCCATTTCTACAGAGTGCACGAACTATATGCGCAAGATGGATTTCTGTTGTTGCCATCCCGTTGATGATTACATCTACAATTTTCGGCTCCGACATATATTATCAAGTCTTTGTTTTCGTTCGGAGCATGGATAACGAAATAAGCGCATGGCCATAATGTATCATATTCATCGTCAAATAACATAGGATACGAAAATAAGTCTACCTCCGTCCCACTTACCTACATCTATCTACTCGTCTACCCTCCGGTCTACCTCGGTCTACCTCCGACTGCCTCCGTCAACTTTCGTCAACCACCGTCTACTACCTGTCCATCATAGTCTATCACCGTCTCTCGCCGTCCACCACCGTCTACCACTGTCTATCAGAGTCGACTTCCGTCTACCTCCGTCTACTTCCGTCTACCTTCGTCTACTTCCATCTACCATCGTCTACCACCATCTACCTTCGTCTACCTCCGTCTACATCCGTCTACTTCCGTCTCCGTCTACTTCCGTCTACCTCCTATCTACGTCTACCGTCTACTACCGTCTACCCCCGTCTCCGTCCGTCTGCCCTGTCTACCTCATTGTACCTTCATCTACCTCCATCTACCTCCGTCTACCTCCGTCTACCACATTCTACTCATGTCTGTTCCTATATACCCCCATCTACCCCACCGTCCACCTCCCGTCTACACCCGTCTACTTCCGACTGTCGCAGTCAAATTCCGTCTACCTCCGTCTACCTCCTTCTACCTCCTGTCTTCCGTCTCTGTCTACCGTTCCGTCTCTCCTCCGTCTTCTGTTACCGTTGACCATCTACCTCCGTCTACGTCCGCCTACGTCCGTCTACTCATGTCTGTCCCTGGCTACCCCCGTCTACCCCCCGTCCACCTCCCGTCTACCCTCGTCCACTTCCGTCAGTCAAAGTCCAATTCCGTCTACCTCCTTCTACCTCCGTCTACATCCGTCTACATCCGTCTACCTCCTTCTACCTCCGTGTACTTCCGTCTACCCCGTCTTCCTCAATGTACCTTTATCTACCTCCTCTACTACCCCCGTCTACGTCCACCCGTCCACCTCCCGTCTACCCCCGTCCACGTACTTCCGTCAGTCACAAACCAATTCCGTCTACCTCCGTCTACCTCCTTCTACCTCCGTCTACTTCCGCCTACATCCGTCTACCTCCTTCTACCTCCGTCTACCACCGTCTATTTCTCTCTACCCCGTCTACCTCATTCTACCTCATTCTACCTCCATCTACCCCGTCTACCTCCCATCTACCGTCTACCGTCTACCGTCTATCTCCGTCTACCTACCCCCGTCTACCTCATCAACCGCCGTCTACCTCCGTCTACTAACCCCTGTAATGTCTCTTCCTGTCTACCCATCTACCCCACCGTCCACCTCCCGTCTACACCCGTCTACTTACGTCTGTCACAGTCCAATTCCGTCTCCCTCTGTCTACTTCCGTCTGTCACAGTCAATACTACGTCTACCTCCGTCTATCTCTGTGTAACTCTGTCTATCACCGCTTTAGACCTGTATTGTTTTAAGGTCAACTTGCTTTGCGCTAAGCAAATACATTCTGCTTTTTTTCTTACACATATTTGTCACAGCCGATTGGAATTAGCGTGATTACGCCACATACTCCCCCAACCATAACTAGCTATATCCATGATATATTATTTTGTATACGCGTAGACCTATGACAACCTATATAAGCGAAGAGTCAGTTTTTTGCCGAACAAAACAGCCGTAAAATGCAAACATCTCTTATAATAATGTATTAGGAGAAACAAAATAGTGAACGTTTCTGTCTGAAAGTAGGTCAATCCCTTTAAAAGTAAGGACAAGAACTTATCTAACCTTGTTTTCGTAACAAGCTTCGAGACTCCACGATGGGCTTTTAACGCACTGATTTCAAACGCAGAATGACCGGGACATATTGCCATAGTTACAGTTACTATTTTCCATACCCTTTATCATCTGCTTACAATCCATCACTCACCATATATATATCACTGCCTGATATATCCCTCTAGTTATCTAGGCATGCGAACAGCGTGATATAGGAACAAAAAATGCAGAAATTTGGCCTCATTTTTTTTCTATCAACTTATTTAGGAGTCATTGATCTGCCAACAATGGAAATAAGAGTGAGAGAGGTATTGCATTGAAAGTTAAATGGTGACGCCCGAGATAATTTTAATGATAGTGGAATGTAGCAACAAGAACCTTTACGGATAAAGAAAACGGAGAGCAAGACGATGAATTGGAGAAGAAGAAATAAGAGTCGCCTCCAGCTGGACGGCGTTCCTTAATTAACAGCTATATTAGTTAGCCAATCGGGGCGTTACTAGGGCTGCATGTGGATTAGGACAAGGTCGCTAGAATCTTACATTAACGTCACAACAAACTACAAATGGCCGTTTTAACAATGGCGCCACAGGTAACTAATCTTTATGCTGACACTCAAATAAATTCAAGGCACCAAATAACACACTTGTGTTGGTGCACGATTAAACCCTATACTTACCTTACCTTCCAGTACATATGCAACATGCATCGTCTTTCCTGGCATTGATCGGTTTGATCCATGCGAGGCATTTCCAATACAAGTCGTGGCTTTGCATACCATATGCGTTAGCTTCTATTTGTCTCTGCATCATTTTTCTTTCGATCTGCAGAACAATGGTTAAGTTTCAACCTACTTTCTCAGCCCGCATGCAAGTATCTATCAAACACAATTATTCATGAAACAGAGGCTGATTCTAGAGTAATGAGCTACGTCCCTAATTGTTAAATGTCAATTTGGCAATCAATGTTTGGTCACATTCCAAGCACAAGGTAGAAATGAATATACTTGGACCATATAAACACTGACTGTTTGTGTTATTTGCGTAACACAATGCGCCTTTGTCCACTTTTTGCCGATTTGCAGGAGAATCCTACGGATGTTTTGATGCTTTGCAAGTCAGAGCTCAACGAGATTATCAGCAAAAGAAGGCGCCAACCAAGCCATTCTGTCTCGACCTACACCATGAATAACTGACACATAGCTCGAGATTATTTGCTGCTATGTAACCAGTTGGTCTACAAGACGCTTCAATATCAAAACAACGAATACATCAGGAATAAGAACGGCAGAAACGGGGATACGTTGTGGTGTTGGAGCTTTCACATTTAAGACCAGGAAAACATTCTGCGGAGGTCAGTAACCGGAATGTTAATGGTTGGTGAGAAGCTGCTGGTAACCCACTTAGCGTGCTCCAGCATTCCTTGTATCGTGTCGGGTGCTGTAGCCTTGAGAATGGTTTACAACTTCTGTTCAGCGTTTTCCATGTTTTGGGAATAAACGCAATCTTTGGCTGCTCTGCCGTGGCAATGAGCCGGTAAAGGTATATCAAGATATTTTAGCCCTTGGAACCTTAACGACTTAGCGTACCTTTCCCATGTTCATCCACATGATTATATGATCAAATCTACCTGTGTATATGAAATCAGATTGTAATTAAGAAGGTAGCATGATCATTCAGCAATGGTTATGGTATTGCGTTAACACTTACAAAGTTATGTTTCGGTCTGTACCCACTGACCCCGTTCTGTTGCTTACCTAGAACATACGGCAGCTTGGAGCAATGACAGTCAGCGCGATGTAAGTCCGAATGAATGTACTATCACAAGTCTCACTATCACTTATGGAACACGATGCATTTGATCGGAGTATATTAAATGATCAAACGTGGAGATAACATGACTATAGATTGTTGTCCATCCTTTCTTCTGATGTCATTGAGGCCCGAGTGATGGTGTGTATACTATCTAGAAAGGCTAACATGAAGCTTAAGAAATGTATAACAAATACTTATAGGCTGATATGGGAATTTAAAAATCTGACTACTCAATGTATTCCGGCTGTCAGACATGAAGAATGTGTTGCTGCTTCTTGTGCTGACCGTTGGTGTTGTGCAGTACACGTAAACCGATAAACATGGCCGAAAACACCTCCAAAGTATCTATATCAAAGCAATTAATGAGTGCATAAGTTTATGATTCAAGGCATTACGAATATCTGTACCACAACTGCTAATCAGCTTATAGGTCATGTAATTATTTGGTTTGTGTGATTGTGAGCGTGTGCGTTTGTGCGTGCGTGTGTGTGTGTGCGTGTGTGTGTGTGTGTGTGTGTGTGAGAGTGTGTGTGTGTATATGCCTGAGTCTATGTGTGCCCCGCTATAAGCCTCTTCATTAGTATTGCCAAATAACACTTATCATTCATCTGAACCTGAGGGGAGTTCTGATTCCCAAGCGGATCCACTTGTAATCCGTGAAATGCTCTATTATCCCCCATGTACACTAAGTGATTTTCTAATTGCCCTGTGTTGCTACAGCAAGCATAAATCATGCTGTTAGCCGATTTATTCAGTTGTAATAAATCCTCACATCGTAAGGTTATATGGTAAATTCGATACGTTTGGGGACAGCCTTCGTTAGATCTAGCCTTAAAATGTACTCTGTGAACCTTGTATATTTCGCTAAATTCGGCCAAGTATATCTTCACCATAATCACCGAATTTGACGTCATCATAATAATAACCATTGCCTCCATCATAACAAGTGCAAGCATATTGACGGAATATATTGAAGATTCTGTAAACATGCAACCTGCTGCCAAATCACTCAGACATGCCACACATTTCATTATGATACCATTTTTGCATGGTTTTTATGTATCCTTAAAAAAACTGTTGTTCACGTGAAACGTATCAGTGTTTGGGGATATCTGCGACAAGCATTCGCCCTTAAAGTACCGCCAACGTGATAGAAGCAAAATCGATGTCGACAAGGTGATGACGACAAGATAATAGAAGCAAACTCAATGGTGACAAGGTGATAGAAGCAAACTCAATGTCGACAAGGTGATAGAGGCAAACTCATGGTGACAAGGTGATAGAAGCAAACTCAATCGACAATGTGATAGAAGCAATCTTAATGGTGACAAGGTGATAGAAGCAAACTCAATGGCGACAAGGTGATAGAAGCAATCTCAATGGCGACAAGGTGATAGAAGCAATCTCAATGGCGACAAGGTGATAGAAGCAAACTCAAAGGCGACAAGGTGATAGAAGCAAACTCAATGGCGACAATGTGATAGAAGCAAACTCAATGGGACAATTTATAGAAGTTCATGGCGACCACAATTTAATGGCGACAAGGTGATGCCCAATGGCGATAGTTTAACAACTAATTCAATATGCTGATGCGACAATGTGATTTAAAACGCTGGAAATACTTAATGGAACGTGCTACCTGTTCTTTCTTCCCAGTAGTTTTTCAGAAATTGACCAATTAGATGAGTTATTTGATTCGTCAAATGACGTTGCTGTCCAAAGATTTGCAAATATGTTGAGCCATTCGTTTTTTTAAATTTTGACAGGTGTTTGCCGTTATCGATCCTAATATACGTTGGCGTTGGTTGATCTATTGCCCAATCACAAGTACACGGTTTTGTAGAACTAAATAAAGCCGGATTTATATGTTGGAATAAGCCTTCGAGACTTGTACACCTAGTGATGTTTACCAATCGAGTAAGCAAATATCAGGTTTCACATAAATGCAGTTGCCAAATTGGTCCGATAGAACGTGTTATTTTCCAGACCCCTCTTTATCTGCTTGAAATCCATTTTTCACAGTGCGCTGTCCGATTCTCTTTGTCCTCGAATTTCTTCTGTTAAGCAAAGAAATAGCAACACTTTAGCCGTTCCAGCGGGATGACTAAGCCTGATGTATCTATTGGTCCCACATCACGCAAACCACATATGTTATGCATTATAAATGAAATGGTTTAATTGTTCTGGTTTCAACGAGTGTCGACAGGTATTGTCAATAATGATCGATCTGTCTAGACAATCTGGCCGCAGTTGACATATTCGTATTCGCTAACTCATTCAAACAGGATAAAATCACTAGAAAGGTAGCTATTTTACTGATACCTGGATTTACGATTGTTATAGTTGTTATGATAATGGATTGTGATGACGAGAAGTAGAAAAAGAAGAAGAAGTAGAAAAAGAAGAGACGAGTAATGGAAGAATAGGACGAAGAAAAGACGACGACGAAGAAGAAGAAGACAAAGAAGATGAAAAAGTAGGTAACATATGTGGAAATGTTAATCAAGGTATTACAACTGAACGAAAAATGATCATCATTATCATGACCATTGTAGTAATTGTGATCACTATCAACTCGTTATGCAGATATATTCACTGTGATATATGGAAATATATTAATTAAAGGCGTGGTCATTGTAGTTCGATGAAGATTGCTGTGGGGAGCATGTCATGCTTTTGAACGAGGCGCGTGAGTATTGTCAGGAAGACTCGTGGAGTTTAGTCTAAATAATGTACATAGAACTTCATTTGTGCGGCTTCATCATTGAATAAAACATTTGTCAAAAGTAATGAGACACTTTGTTGTAAATAACTGCTTTCCACGTGTGACGATCACACAATGCCACTCTACGTTAATTTGGATTTAAAGCCGTTAAATCACTGCAATCGATGTCTCACGTCCTTATCATAGTAGTGTGCAAACGGTTTTAGCCAACAACAAAGCCACATCGTTTCTCATAGCTGGGGCTATGAATTATAAGCCGACCTTTCATGTTACCTTGTGCAGGATTCGTCTCAGTTTACTTCCGTATTACTACAAGGTGAGTGCAACCTACGCTTATTCATAAGATCTGATATGTGGGGAACGCAAAGTGGAAATCAGTGCCAGTTCAAGACTCATAAATCGACACTAAACGATATAACAAGCACAGCTTGGTACCAACTTTGGTAATCGGTCCATTCTTGTTAACCTCTTAAACGCAACTACTCGCGTAGATGCTCAGTTTGATCAGTTATAAATTATCAAATCCAGGTATTGTGACAGCATCCAACAGACATGGGGTTCGCCGGTGCATATTCTTTTGAACTGAGGCATTTACGATGAATGCAAATATTTCGTTTGCAGGTCGTCAATCAATATGGTTTGTTAGATCGGTGTTGTATTAAGACAAAGCTGCCTCCTTGCCCAAGCCAGTCGTATGTGACTGTAAATTATCACAATACCTGGTTACGCAAAGTACAGTAAACTATTACATCGCTTTGCGACTGGCACATATATCCTCCGATGTTTTGGCGCGACAAGAGTAACACGTTTTTGTTGTTATGCAAAAGAGCGTTGCAACTGCGGATGGCCTTGCGATATTCGCAATTCATCCTTCATCTAATTCCGTTTTGTCTAGCATTTTACATTACCTACAGCATGGTGGCGGCTGATGTGCACCATTGAGACAACGTTGGAATGTTTTATACTTTATCAGAAACCTCCTCTGTTTGCATTTGCATTCCTTCGAGCAAACGTTTGTCCAGCCAAATCCACCCATTTTATCTAACCTCAGTATGATGCGATTATTACCTTGAAAGTTCCAACCAAAGCGTCCGCGGAATGCAGCAATAGTTTTGCGAAACACGATGTGTATGTAGAAAATTATATGGTTTTAGTTGTAAAGTGTAGAATTAATTGCGGATGATACAATATCTTGACAGAGGCGTTATTCTAACCCGATATAGCGCCATATTGTGTGTTATTAGCCAAAATGATTCAAAAGAGCAAACCTCTCATCTTGAACCTTTCTTTATTAGTCCTGCATCTGAGCCACTACGTCATTGTGTCCCGCCATCATCCGCCAACTAACATTTTACCTGACATTCGCCGCCATCATTGCGCTCGGAGTGAACACATTTTCCATATGGCTTACACAAGGTTCGCGATGCGTGGACGGACGTTGCAACATGAATGCGATGTGTTAATCCAACATTCCGGTATATTGCATCTCCGACCCACTTGATAGCAAACTACGTACGAGTAGATTTTGCACGATATATTAATTCATGCGATGTTTAGCTTGTCAATATATAACTTGCCAAGTAGATAACAAATGGTAGACTCCATATAATAACCGTTAAGCATCTACATGACCAACAACCCATACCACACCTTCCTGATTGGTGAGCGACCTCTTTCCAATACAACTAGAACCTGCCTTAAGTCCCCTCCAATAGAACACGAATGGTTTCGCTTACATAGTCAAATGCTTGAGAATGTGTGGTTTGTTCTGAATCATATGAATGATTCATCGTGCATATATCAAGGTTGTCATGCGTACCAGAGAACACTTAGGCATAGCCCATGCATGACGGCGCATTTCTGTTACAGACACATGGTAATCGATAATTTAGTTTGTGCTGCATAACGAAAAACTGTATAAATTGAAACATGGGCG
The DNA here is from genome assembly GCA_034190875.2 of Urechis unicinctus. Classification (NCBI taxonomy): domain Eukaryota; kingdom Metazoa; phylum Annelida; class Polychaeta; order Xenopneusta; family Urechidae; genus Urechis; species Urechis unicinctus. The sequence goes on from CM067349.1 coordinate 26,627,397, forward strand.
GTGTATAGTCTATTGACAGTGTTGTGGCGGGATAACATTCTATTTCAGTCATCTGATTCGACGAGGTGTTTTTGTTCCTACCAAGGTTTATACATGGCTATCATAGAGAAATAACAAAATGCACACTGCCCCAGAGGAACTGATCACTGTCCCATCACGACCCAATCCACCCGTACAATCTGTGGCATATCAGACACAACAAGAGCCACTGAGATTCTTAACAATCCTCTCAAATCAAAATATTCTTAACAAATTATGACATTTTTGCTATTCATAGCGGAATGCAGTATTTTGCAAACTCTGCGTTTAAAAACAGAATACATGACACGTAATCCGACCGAGGACTAACGCTATAAAAGACAACAATCAGAATCTAATTACATTATCATGGCAATGTGGGAGGCTGATATATCAAAATCAAAGCATTCTGACAATGTAGGTGCTGATATCAGAATGTAACACCCTGACAATGTGGGGCTGATTTATCCGAATCTAAACATTCTGACAATGTGGAAGCTGATATATCAGAATCTAAGCATTCTGACAATGTGTGGACTGATATATCAGAATCTAAGCATTCTTACAAGGTGGGGGCTGCAATATCAGATTCTAATCATCCAACCAATGTGGAGGCTGATATATCAGGATGTAAGCATTCTGACAATGTTGGGGCTGATACATCAGATTCTATGCATTTTGCCAACAATTGGCAGATATATGTTTTGAATTGGCAATGAGCCTGTGCTTGATGATATCTGCATGTATTTATTGCCCATTAGTTATGTATGATAGTGAAATAACGTTTATTCCTGCTTTAACGACCATATAAATACAGATACATCCACATCAATTTAGTATAGCTATTTCAACTTGCATTGTTCCACCATTTGATGGCCTTGTTATTACCCATTAGTTCTGTATGCACTTCGGCCCTGATGATGGTGAAACAGCGTTTGTTGCTGCTATAGCCACCACATGAGCAGTGTGTTCATGTGTCGGGCCAGGCGCAAACTATCAATGTTATGCTCAATGTTGCACTGTCATGCTTCCATGGAAAGTTCAGATAGAGACGATCATGTCACATCAAGCATACCAGTAGGTAGGATGGAGGTACGGCAAGTTAGTTAAGGGGCATACAACAAGGATATAAACACAAGAGGCCTCATATGATGATGATGATATTTGATGATGAAACTATTTGATATAATTACAATAAACCTGATAGACATAATATATTTTATTTATTGTGACATATTATATTTATTACCATAACGGCACGAATATCATGGTAGCGTATTGTAAAATGTGTAACATTCTGTGTGTGTGTGGGAGGGGGGAGAGGGGGGGCGTCGGACACCTCAAGCGGTTTGCTATTATACCATGTTTTGCAATATTTCGGTCATACATTTATGTTTTCGGCGAATCAATGTCTTAATTTGAATCGAGTGAAAGCGTTGAACTACGCCCTGTACCCAGGGCATAATTAATGTTATCGCAATCATGTTGTCACTAAGCTAGGCGACTTATTGTTAGGATATTCGTGGCTTTTTAGCCCTTATCATGTGAATAGTTAAATAAACAGATTAATACACAAGAAGAGTATAGTCCTTTCGCCCTGCAATTTTGATAAGTATAATGATTGTAATTAGTACGGTGTTATGGCAAACGTATTTGCCTATAACCCAAAGAGTTAATTAGCATGTAAAAAACATACCCTGAATAGCTTTAGTTTCCTAACTTAGTATAATGTTTTCTCCTAATTTGTTTCGGTTTTGCACAAAATGTTAAATCAAAAATGAGTCTATGTTATCGTATGGGGTCTGAGAAGTTGCGTATTAACCTTGAACGAGTCGGAGTAAACTGACACAAATGGAACTTAAGGAAATTCATCTGAGTTGCTTGTACCTGCTGCTAGGAGCATGTCTAGGTCATGACTATTCACATGAACTCGCCACACGACTAACACATTCAATGCGTGATAAGGATTCATTGCGTGATCTACAGGGCAAGTTTGAAGAAGTAAGGTCCCCTTAAAGCTCAGATATTGATTCGCGCTGCAGGCGTATACAGTTTGTACCACAGTGATGGCCTTTATAACACCAATCATGGTATTGTGATTAAGCGCTTACCCCGAACCTTAATGTGAGCTTTTGGGAACATCACAATCTTGTTGAATACTACGAATGTTTTGACACATACAAAAACAGAAAATCATTACCAATGCGCGCAGCGGAAAGGGTTGGGGGTCGGTCGCCATCTTTTCTTTGTAATCATAATGTGATCATACCGTTATGTTAAGACGCAATGGACTCGCACTTGTGCACTCACAAATAGTACTACAGGGGCCCAGGCATACCGTCTGTAATGCTCATCATGATCCACACAACCAATGCAAGTATAACAGTAAATGTTCAAGCGCAGATACTAAGTTTTCTTTAATTGATGCATGCTGTGTAAATACAGCGATGGTCAAATGTGTCTTTTTATGGAAAACATTACTAGAACCACTATATGCAGAGTGTCGCAATTATTCTAAAACCCTGAGTCTGATGAAACACTTTGTTAACCAGGGTCTTTTCATGTACGAATCGTTTGCTGTTAATGCAGGATTTTGGGGTCTTTCCCAGGTTGCAAAATAACAACAACTGATACAAATCGGCAAACAATCTCTGTGGTTAATATTGAAATTTAATGATAAGGACTATTGTGAGTAGAAGATATTGGTTATTATCTCACAATAGTCATGTTTGATTCCGAACTGTGGGTTCTGGGTTCGTTAGTCAAGTCACTGATTGTCAAATGATAGCCAGGGAAGGCTTGAATGACATATCTCTTTTCCGTTGTCAGTAGCAGCTTCCGTGGCAGCAGCAGCATCAGTGGCAGCAGCAGCTTCAGTGGCAGCAGCAAGAGAAACAGACGATGATCTGCTCAAAATAAAAGACAAGCAAAACATGCCTCATCTTTCACGACCTCGAGATAATTGGTGATAGCGAGATAGCACGTGGATGCATCATTGAGCAGATTTTGGATTTGTATAGGGCCTTAATATAAGATAAACAATAGGTTACCTGTTGGATGCTAGGTGCTCTATCCTTGCACCAGCATTTTGGAAGTAACTTGTCGTATTTATATATATATATATATATATATATATATATATATATATATATATATATATATATATATATATATATATATATATATATATATATATATATATATATATATATATAAATGTACATATATATAATGTATATGTATAAATCAAGCCAGAATGGCCTCGAGTAAGGAGCAGTATTGGTCTACCCAGCATATATGCTACATTTACACATAATTGGTAGCAAAACAGTTGTATACATCTCTTTAAAAATTCTTAGCTTTGCATTGTAAATCATGCATATTTATTGGTATCGCAGAATAAAAAGTAAATGACAATGCATTTGGGATAATAAACTCTTACAGACAACCTTTTTGATTTTCCAAGATTGCAGTGTTTATAAATTTTGATAAGACGGTTTATCGGATGCTGTTTGCAGTATGCATATCTGCTAGAGGTAATGAGGTTGGAATATAACAACGCAGTGACCAATTGGGGGTTAAGTAGCCAAGGCACCGCTTCGGGCGTAGACGCGTACTATCAATGATGTTACATCCCCGAAGAAAGGGTATCCAATATGAAATTTGAATAATGTACTTGGGCTACCTACGAAATTCATTGTACCATGGGCATTGGTGCCTCGGCGGACAGATTCATTCAAATATTCATGAGAACTGCAAAGAAATATGCACAATGAAGAACCATTGCAAATGCAGTAATAATTGAAGTTTGCGGGTCGCTGCTCTATTACTTGTGCCGTGCAGACATGCTGCCCCATATAACTACTGTGTATTGATTTAATGGATGAAGCAGCCTGACTACGAATATTAGATCAATGCATTTTTTTCCTGTCAGCGCAGCCCCTTGCTGATGTGTGTGGAACAACAAAATGTCGATTATTGATCCTGACACACGACCCTTTCTGTCAGCTTATCATGCCTCATATATTTTCATGTCCGGTACCAGCATGTACATTTACGATAGAAGCACAACGTCATCAATGAAAACTTGATGAAGCAAATGACCTACTCTTTGTCTTAATATTCTATTAACAAAATGCATCACGTGTTTATACGATGAATAACATAACGTGATAAAACAATCCATGAGACCTACATGCAAGCTTCTGCGGCGCCAGAAATGCACCTCCTTCACATTCAAGTACTACAAACGCTATGAGGCAGATGTTGCATTTCCATACAAGAGAAAGTCATAAATATTAACAGCTATTCAAGTGAAATGTTGCCGGAACTGTAAACGAAACTGTAACTATGAACGTAAATAGTTCAACAAAAACGTTTTAATGTGATTCTGAATTCGAATGTTTTCAAATATTGAATTAAAGGATTTGTTCCTCTCTTTTTGTGAGGAGCACAAAATCATCGATGAATGTTTATTATTTGTGTCGTATAAACAGCGTTTGAGCCTCCAGTTTGAACAACTACACATGCGGCAATTAGAACTTTTCTGGCGTTATCACTGGTTGGATGGCGATAGAATCTTGCCACGTGCCATGTATCTTTACGTCCCGTAAATGTAAACAATTACGACTTCCCAATGATTACGGACACCAATTCAAAAAGTGGGAACGAGTTATCAGTTGATATTTAGCAGAACAGAAATAACTGCCATTACAGCAGATGCGGATGCTTTCCTGTCTGCACACTCCCTGTGGCTAACTGAGACCGGTCGAAAATAATCCTAAATCACTCCATGTCATTTCGTTCATAATAGAGCGCCTTATAAGAGTATAGCCTTACAAGTTTCAATACAAAGGTTATCGATTCATTATCCTTGCCGACAGGCTTCTATGGTATTACTGGAGCTTTACAGCATTACTGGATTATATCCTTACTAACATTTTGTTAGATGTATTGTGCTTGCACAACATGCGCAAAAACAAGTATGTCTTTGTCTTACACGCACATGCTACTGAATGCGGTCTGAGGGAAATCTCATAAACAGCTGCAATGCGAATTTGTTTACTTAAGCGAACAATCCTGCACAATTACCCCCAAGTCAGGAATATCCTTCCATTCTTATTTCATAATTGTGCTCTACAGCTAGATTTTGATGTTTACAATGTATCATTCGCGTTTAAAATACAAAATAAAATACAAAATATTACGGTTTGTCTATTACACTAGGTGCGAAAAAGACATGAGGCGCAGCAGTAGGAGTCTATTTCAACTACATTAAAACTGTGGTATTAGAAACACCGCGCAGAAAGATGTGATTGTGTTTCGTTTCCACTTTCTGGTCTGTTGTATCATATTCATTATCTATTGCTTCATGTCACTGCCCTGATCTAGCGTTCTTTTCAGCGCAAATAGCAATATTTGTTCGTTGATTATTTCGAGAAGCCACAATTGACTTTCCCCGGGTGACGTTACCCTACACAAAATAAAGGTAACTCAGACAGAAAGTGGGACCAATGAGACCAGTCTAGTTTTGACCCGGCTTGTTCATTTACCAAATGCGCGATTACCAAAACTTATTTTCGCTTCTTCAGCACACTGTTCACACTCAAACGAAAGTTTCTAAAGACCGGATACCTGCCTATTATCATCCTGATGTATTTATATCCTTACCGACCCGGAAATGAAACACCAAATAGTGATTTAAGTTTATGAAAGGTCCTTTCAATATCAATCCGGGATCTGGGTTGAAGTGGGGATCAGCATACTATCGTGCGTGTTACAAAATGATACAAAATAGATAAACATGATATAAATCCTCGTCAGAGACTGAACTGTAAGACAGACACAGCAACGTCAGGTTGTCATAGAACAATTCTAAACATAGGTCGTTAATTGCAGTGGATTTTGTTTCAAATCAGTCGATCATAGTAACAGTGACAATTGAACAAAGTGGAGTTGATATTGGTTCCCTTGTATTAGGGTCAGTTGCCAAAAACAGATATTGTAAAATATTTCATTAGGTTTGAGGTCTTTCCATTGCTGAATCACCGCAAATTCAGCCGTTCATAGAAAAAGTGAAATTTGCAAAAACGTTACTGCTTCTCTTGTAGCATCATTGATTGTTTGAACGTATAGGTCATAAAGGCAGCAACCGTGTGATATGAACAGTAGTAGATTGGTTATTGCTGGCCGACATGATTATTAGGGTTATGGGCGGACTTGCCTAGATACACACATACTGGTTGTGGGATGATATTTACTGGCAGAATTAGAACATGACAATAAGTTGATTATGCGGGTGATGACTTTATTAGCGAACTGAAAACATGCAATGCTGACGTTAAATGGATGCATTGCTTATTGAATTAGTTTCTTGATCATTATATGTGAAGAAACCATATGTTTAAAATGGATAGTATTTAACATTCATTTGACAAAAGCATAAAATTGTAGCATAAATAACAATCATCATATTTAATTATTTATTTATTATGTATTTTGTAGTGATAGATGAATTTCGAAACATGAGATCTGAATAATGCTATGATATACCCTTGAGTCATTGGGCGATGACACTATAAATTTTTTTACAATGATACATCATTTGTATATCATTATTTATGTTTGCGTATTTTCTTCACACTACGTAACGGTAAGGTACATATTGCATTGAATTTTAAAAACGGCAGAATACGTGATCGACTGCAATGGTAATCATAGGGACTGTATAAACATCTGAGAAGCAGGCATTATCTTTACATTTCGGTATATCATTATCTTACGAATTAGTCAGTCGCTATTACTGCAGTCATGATATGGTGAATGCTCCTTTTCAAGAAAACTTCGGATATGACCATTGTTATATATTGAAGTCTCTGCTCCGGTGCTTCCAACAATTGATGGTCTAACATCAATACCTTAGCAAATGCGCAAGGCTTGCGGTATTGTTTTAGGCAAAGGTTTAAATCTCTAATACGCAGAAAACTCATTACCTACTGCGGCTCATTGTAGCGTCAATGACAGAGAGAATGATTTAGTACGAAGTAACCTAGTATGTACAAGGCAGTTAAGCCGAATGGTGGTGCGGAGAGAGTGCCAAGCCCATTGTCCCACTCATTTTTCACACCGTTTGAATATTGTTTACATATCGCGAAGTTCACAAAAGTTGATAATAACGGTATTTATCTTTCAACAATAAGGGGTTTTTTTTGTCGAGGTGCAAATTTATTCCAAGCAACCATGATCGTGATCACGACATTTGAATTGTAATACTATGTAGATATTGAAGTCAGATTTTGACCTTTGGCAGGGTCTATGCAGGATAATCCTTCAAGATGACTACAGGCGTCTGAACAATATTGCCACTGTGTTATGTCATGTAGACAGCCAGTTTTTGCTGTATGGGGAAGATGTTGGAGACAATTCTGCAGGGATGACTGTTTTTTCATAACGTCTGAAGGCGCTTTGCTGACATCATATAACGTTTTGCAGTGATAAAATGTGTTTTGAATGTTAATAGCTACAGATATTTGTCCATGAAGCGGCGCCTTTAGAAGGAGGAACCGAGTAATGCAGTAGTTGAACACCTACTCATGTTGAAGGCAACATAATATTTGTACACGAGCATCAAGTTGCATCATTGGTTTCTATAACGGCAAAAATGCATATAACTGATAAAGTGCTGTCACTAGCAAGATAGGTGGTCTACAGCTACTGAATTAGATAGAGATAGTGGGTCACAAGAGCGCAGTTTGTGGGGAGGTCGACTATAGCCTATGTTCCGTAGGTAGTGGTTCACCGGCTCAAATCCTGTTGGGTTAGCGTGTGCTTAATTGCAATTCAGCTTTGAATCGAACTACACCGCCCATAGACTCCGTGAAGTTTGGTCAAAGACATTACACCATGTATGGGATGAAGAAATATTGCAAATGACGTTACTGACAAATAATCAACATCGCGGAGATGCTCTAATATTATTATATCATGTGAATACGATAGCCCACAGGACACATTATTACATTTGGAGATATGCAACGCGAATCGTAGTTCTTGTATATTTCGATTATTACATGTCAGATGGAACAAGGATTAAATTAACCATAAAAGCTTTGGCTCTTTACTGTTTCGGAAAAAATAATTTGGTCAAAAGAATATTGCGGATATTGACATACTTGCTTCTCTTGAAATTATCGACACAGAAAGCTATTCTGCAGTGACTGATTTATTGTATTGGTGATAAACGAACAGAAGCACAAATAATGGTAGGAATATTGGGCCCACAAAGATAAGAATGTCTTGCTATGGCAGCAAAATCTACTAGGGCAATTTTCAATTCTCTTGTAGCGAGGCAAATATTAGCATGTTCTCCACTCTGAGAAGGAAGTGTCATATATCTGTCAGATTTTCATTGGTCAAATACTGCAAATAGCCTGAAGGTAAGCATAGTTGTTCTAGATCAAGCATTCTAGATCAAACTCAGCCCATTCTTGTGTAGCATCCACATGTGGGATGTCCCTACCAAACATACCGCATGGAATTCGGTTAATTATTTTGTCACAACAGCACTGTTATGATATTGGATGAACTGCACCAATAAATTGACAACAAACATCTGCAAAACAGCAGCCAAATCCTTTTGGATACATTCTTTACATAACAAATATATTACTGTAGAATTGCCAAGTATCGCGTTTGTAGCAACTGTATCACGACTACACAATCAGCACTCACCCTCAGGTTATGCCAACTACTTCACATTGCTATTTATGTTGATGTACTTCTAGTCATCGCCATCACATACACACGAACATACACATACTAACACACACACGCACCCACTCACACACACATACACAAAACGCACATGCGCGCATACACTTACAGACATCCGCGCCAATACTCGACGGTGTCGCTCTGACTAGCCCTTCCCAATACTAATAGTGAACAATATAATTTAATTCAATAGGAATACTTCAAACCAAATTTTGTAACCATCAAGCTCATTTGATCTTCTCCGTAAGGTCGTCAGTGTCGAGCCTATGAATACTGCAAATTACGCTAACATGATTCAGCACGGTTAAACACCAATGCATCTTAATGATGCTCTGCTCTCCAGTCGACCCATATTGCATGATTTAACCGATTATTGATAACATAAGTATATAGCATTACCTCATATGAGAGCACGTTAAATTTATGAGCAATATTCAGTTCTGTTGAGATCCGGTAAACAGCAATAGAGAAATGTCATAATACTAGATACTGGCATAACCATGAAATATGACATACCAGGAGAGCAAAAGATGTTTACAAAGCGTCAGTGGCCAGACAATAAGCCAAGATGATATCTTGTATTTCACAACCTTCCCGACCAACCAATTGGCTCAATGTTGCATCTCATAACGCCACCATGTGTTTGCATTTAACCGTGTTGCATAGTTCGTAAATCCCATGTATTTGTCACAGTATGTAGCTCATTTGGGCGGACCATGAAACATATAACACGCGTTTTGCTCTCCAGACGATGCTTGCCATCCCATATTGCAACACTACCTATATACCCATGAATACAATGACGGCAATTTCGAAATGCGGTCAATTTGATGACACAAAATAATTAAATGACTGTTCCCTTTGATGTACAGTGAAGGGTGAAACATCCGGATTTCATGAGATTCGAGGTCCTCGAAGTGTACTCTGCAGAAGGTGGTCGCATGAAAACGAAAGCCGAAGTTTCCAGCGGTCGTGCACTGCAAGTCAAGCTGAATTAATAGCAAATATGAAAGTAACCCAGTCTCACATCAACCATGAATAATGTAACTAATGTAGTGTGGGGGCTTTTTGCATCACAACGAAGTAATATCGGGAGGTAATATCACGATATCCCCATCAGAGGTGCCGTCCAAGCATCACAATCATCCTCATTCTCGACCTCCTGCAAATCTCACCGCAATAATGTCAATGATTGAGCCAACGCAAATATAGAAGGCGTTGTTATGTTGTTCATACATTATTCACACCATATCCAAGCTGATTACGAAAATCGGATTTGTATTGTAACGTGGCACATGGTGAGAACATTGATTTGTATGAGCATTATCGTTGTCAACATACACAAATCAGCATAAAATGCAATACAGCAATTTGACAATGGATGATCTGACTTGTCAACAATCGAGTACCATTTATCGTATCAAATACATATGTCTAATTCTGCAATTGTAATATGAAAATGGTTTAAACCTACAGCCTTTTCTTGCTTTTGTGCCTCCTGTCTCAAATCTATTGCGCCTGATGTTTGCGTTCATAACGCCGCTGGAATCCGATGTTGATTATAAGCCAGCAAGTAATAATCACTCACAGCGCCAGTCTAGAGTCATTCGTGGTTATCTCCAGAAGCCATTTAGATGCGAAAATAGAGACGAAACCCCAGCTTGATATTACAAGTTGTCGCTGCATTACCACATGGTCTTGTATAAATTAGTTTTTGTCTCGCTGCACATACAATACATTTCTTAAACAAATGCAACTTCGTGAAATCGAAATATCACAGCTTGACATAAATACCTGCATAATGTATGGCTTTATACAATGACATCGTAATATAAACTTACCTGTTAGATAGGGTATGATAAGAGAATAGTATATGATAAGGGAACCTTCAGCAATATGATATATCTATAAAGGGTGTGCTACACTATAATGCGTTAGAAACCATCTACTTTGATCAGGACTATAAATGAACCAATAATAAGTACCTGTTTACACTACCAACTTAGAACCTGATTCAATATGTGTGAAAAGTATTCATTATATAATAAATTACGGATGGGCATCGGCATTTCAGCTGGACTTTTATGCACCTATAAACATCAAACTGCTGTTGATTCCATGATGATATCACCAAACACAATTATATCAATCTATCAATATTCCTACGAATAACGGAGTTGCTGAACTAATACTGAAGCATCTAACACGACAAAAAACTTCCGGAAAATCCAAGGTCAAGTAAAAAGAACACGTGTGTGCTTTAATGCGTTGGTAATATCTGATTTGTTCGCTTTTAGCTGAAGTTGAAATTCTGTTTGTATATCGTAGTTCGTCAAATTCTATATGTGTTTTCATATCGGCGCCGAAGGTAGACCCACTAATTGACCACGTGTATTGCCAAGATAGGTCTAAAGAGCATTGTGATTTCCGTGTTAAACTCCACTCCCGTCCCCTTTAAGAGGTTTTTATGTAAGTGCTGTGCTTACAGGTTAGGAATTGCGTGTGGCTCTTTGCGGTGTGCATGCCATATGAAATGTCAATGAGGCGTAAGCTCAAACGTAGTCTGGGTAATGCTAAAAGGGATTTGAATAGGCATTAAATGACTAATAGACAGTTAGAAGTAGATTATATGGTACCTTTCCATGGAATCAATAAATCTATGAACTTGATGTTCCACCATGCCTCAGATGTATTATCTAACTGTGTGGCCATGTACGGTATATTTGTGGTAAAATAGCAGCATCGAAATCATAGTATTCATAATCCAAATGGATCACTTTGCATATCACAACCTGATCTTTAAACAATTACATGATGGTCAAAGTCATGATAATGATGATCATCATCGTCGATGCAATCATTATATTTATTTCCCTTCACACTTTTCTGCTCTCTTTCTTCTTCTTCTTTTTCTTCTTTTTCTTCTTTTTCTACTTTTTCTTCTTTTTTTTCTTTTTCTTCTTTTTCTTCTTCTTCTTCTTTTTCTTATACTTCTTCTTCTTCTTCTCCTTCTTCTTCGTCATATTCATTTTATCGTAAATTGCGTGCGTTGTATGCATGTTCGGACGAACGAATAATATATTTAGCGAAATAATTAAGGAGAGAGAGAGCATTATAAGTGTTCCACTGCTCTTCTTTGTGTTACTGAAAAGAAGAGATGAATTTGGCGAGGGCATAGCTAGTGATGGATTATGAACTGATAATAACAGGTGTGGGAAAAAAAAAACAGCTGGCTGTTGAAACTATGGTAATGTGTCATACCTTTGTGTTTCGCATGACGCATATTCCGCTGTAACATAGTTATGTCGTTGAAGAATGAATGAATCAAGTTCTATCGTAATGATTAGCAATTTGATTCATATGAACTCTGACATAAGCCTTCCCCAGTGGTCAGAACCACCGGGAATGCAGGTCGTGATTGCAAATATTAACAATATATGGTCAGCACACGTGTGTATGCTTTCAACTCTCTGTGATTTCGCTGGCGCCACGAATAATGATATTTGACCGATCATATCCACGTGTAACCTTGTACAACTATCGGTTTCTATCCTTAAATACCATTGATCGTACATTACTACATTACTAGTCCTGGAGATAAAACGCACAAATTCCAGACCGCTGTATAATATGACGTGAGTGTATTCACGCAACCGATGCCAACAGGTATTGCAATGTGATCTTATTGTCCCAATGACGTTTTTCTTTTCGGCATCGCATGTTCAACTTGCGAAGTTAGCTTTTGAAGCCTCATATAAAGCGATATCAGAAGTTTTCTTTTCCATCATTTCTCCTCTTAAATCTTCTGACTTAACTTATATTTCTCTGCTTAAATGTGTATTCATTAATACATATCAAATAACATTTATCAAATAACAGATACAACATATAGCGATTGGATTTGGTAATAATTGTAATCAGGCAGCAAATATGATCAACTGATATTTCACACCAGATAAGCATGAACTGGATTTCTCTCCAATCCCAAATGTCATTCAGAGCCTCATTTCTATAATGCTTTATATTATATTACTTACTCTGGAATGTTAACTGCCGAATACAGGACAATTTGCCACTGTTGCACACTTTAATGTCATGGCGTATACACTGCAATATGGTTATCATGGTGTGCACAATTGCAAAATGCCTTACTCTTCCATTAATCTTTGTATTATCTAGCCCATGAAAATACAAACCAGATATTGGACATATGGCCCTTCGGAATATTGCAAATACTCCCTCGGAATGGATTCAAACATAGGCAAATGCATACTTATAGTTTTCTCCAAATAATAATTACTAATGTGTGTTTCTGATGTAATGGTACTGATGTCCGAAGTCTCTTTGAAATCAAAAACTCCTTGTATCACTGTGTGTATATATCAAGTTAGATATGCCTGAGCAAGTCTCCGAAATAGACATGATCCTGCGTATTGTTCTCACGTCAAAAATATGTTAATCTGGCATAAAAGTAAGGATGATTTGAACGATTGGTGTACAGTTATTTCTTTGTGAATGCACACACGCGTGCACACAAATTAAATATGAGAAATCTGGAGAAGTTTGTGATGAAGACTAAATCATGTCGAATACCTGTTGTGGATCTATTAGATTACTTGTATGGCAATTGATGAGCTTTGTCAAAGCGTCCACAAAAGGATCTCCTCTCCAAACCATTGCTAAAGATCAATGGTAACTACCATACTTCGATCCTACAGCAGGTTGATAACAATGCATGAAACAATGAATAATACCAATCTATAATTGAATCATATATATCAAGCTAACATTTTCATCAATCTATTGGCCACTAAATCAAGCATATACAACGCATATCAAGTATTAAAGACCATGCACTTATCTGTGGTATGGGCCTCTCTGTTAAACCCCAGCACTTTAACCCTTACTCCCAATGCGTGTTCATGTACAACTTCACCATTTTTAATCATGCTATGCTACGCCTTTTAAGACTACACACACACCATAGCTCTCGTCTCAGAAATAGCGACAATTGATGCATGCATGAGTCATTGTGCCAAAAGATATCTTTATACCTTTGAGGCTCTTAAAATGATACTCCAAATTGGTGATATATCTGAGGTACAATGCGCTGTTCTTGGATTTGTTGGCTCTGGAGAAAAACCCACACTTAGCTTGGCTGATTTATTATACACAAAAACGCCAGCAGTTAATTATGTATTTTCTATGGTCCATTGGAGGTCAATGATAGACATACAGATAATTAAAAAGCATGTTGATGAATCATCCAGATACACTATCACGTAGCAAGTGAAAAAAGGAAAATGACACCAAAGAAATGAACGATTGTGTTTGCTTTGAGACCACAAACGTTGCTATTGTGGGCAAATTATGAATGAAATATTTGGTCATAGAATGAATAGCGTGATAATTTATCGCATTAATGGATTCTGTGCAACTTGCAATGTTGAGATGTCTATCTGGGGGAGGGGGGGTTGATTCCTATGTGTAAGGCTCCTTAATGCAGTACGAATACAACAGTTACCTGAATACATTAATGCTTCCAGTTTGTATTAAATCATATAGATAATGGCAAATGCGCCGGATAAAACACTGAACCATTGCTGCGATGCATCATATAACTAGTGAGTTTATGAAGTTCCTATGATTCCAGCTTTAGGATTTTGACATCAATGACGGGTACAATTGGATTATAAAGCACAGTTCTTCTGAAGTAAAGCGCTAAACGTACAGCTGGAGGTGGCTTATATGTACTTGAACTGCCTGGAATGGAAATGCTCTTTGGGTTTGATTGATGGGTGCCCGTATAATGTAATATCTGTGATGGATTGTACAACAGATTGCTGTCAAGGGAATCAGTTATCGGTTTGGACTCGATTTGATTGGTCGGTGTGGATATTGCAGATTATAAGGGAGAATAGAAAACAGTTTTTGCACCACGCAGCATCATCAGTGCTTAATAAGGCCAGCTTCGTTTTACAGTATCACTATGACTGGCTGTGTGTGTAAGCGAATGAAATTTAGATTATCTCACCATACATAAGTTTACAACTTCAGCCCTTCTCCCACACTGCGACGCTCTCTTCCTTATGAGCGTAGTATCATTTTGTATCCAATTATATTCATTCGACTGCCTACTCACATAAACCTATTAAAGATATATTTGAGTACCACGCTAGCAAACGTCTGACTCTATTTGATATCAATAAGCATCATTATCATTTTCATTATTGTCATTATCATCAACCATATTATCGCTTACAACAATCGCTAAGAATTTTACAGACCCTTACAGAATAGTTATGGCACAGTTGCTTCTTGTACTGATTGATACCGTTAAACCAGCAGTCGTGCTGTCACAACGACTTACAAAAACAAATATGCATCGTCGTTTGAGAGGATAATCAATGCTTTTCGATTCCGCAAAGGAGCCATAGAGGAACATAGCGATATTGACATGACCTGATTAGATGATAGTAACCATTCAATTGCGATTCACCCTAGCATAGGTGGCGGCCTGAAAACTACTCCCATTACCTCACTTTAAGTTTGTCATGATATGTCGATGATTTCATAAATCACTTGAATGCATGTGGTGTAGGTTTCTGTATAATTATCTTTGCAAATAACTTTCTAAAGAGCTCAGGAAAGCTACTAAAAGAAAGTGAACTCCACCTTACCTCTTATCGTTTTGTCGTTCAGTAGCTGTTACAGTCAACATACCTGTCCCTAACATCGCCGCCAAATGAATTATATACAATTCATAAACAGTGCTGAATTCAAAGGGTTCCATATCCAGACCTTACCGCGCTCCATGAATAATTTAGAATTCGATGAATAGAATCTGAACGAACAGCACATGTAGTGAAAAAGGGGTCGGCGTTAATTGAAACATGTGTATGCATCTTTTTAAAAACATATATGTGCGGTGTCTTATTTCGTACTGTGGTACCCATAACTAACCAATTAGCGGGGACCCTATGCGCTGTGCATGTCGGTGTATGAAGAATGCTGGCATTGTGATACGTCACGTCGACGCCGGTTAACGTTATTGGCCGATGTTATTGGAGACTCACTTCCGGAAAGACGGCTGCGTTTTGTTAGAAAATATGTTAATTTGTTGGCGTCCCCTAATAGTTGTGAATTGATGTATTCTGCTCCTGGTCGTTGAAATTCGAGTATAAAAAACCCCAATTAACCTAGTTTTGCCACGATTATTGCAGCGGCAACAGCGCTACAAAACAGGTGTACTAAGCGAAGCAATAATTGCATATGCATGTTGAGGCAAGCATAATGCTTGTACTTTTAATGTTTGTACAAAATATAAAAGATTATTTTAATGACAGACCATTTAGTGTTGGTACACCGGGAGATGATTAAAAACCCAATGTGCATCGATGCCGCTTAAGCTCAACTCAAGCTACCCATATTTCTAGAATGATATAGAACAGTTAAATAATTTTTGGGTCTCTGTGCCAAGGCAGATTAAACCGTTATTTCCGCTTTAAATGTGGTAAGCGAGCAGAAGTGTTAAAAGTAGAAATGAAACTTTTCTTCGTTGTTTATTAACGTAGTGTTTAGTGTGTGAACACACATACTTGCATAATTCTCAAGTAATATTAGGGTAACAGGACTGGTCATAAACGTTTGCAGTTTTGGCGATAAGGCTTCTTTGTTTCCTACTTATATGATTTTAGATAAATAAAGTTTTAGTCTAACGAGTGCGGCAAATATGCATTGCCATTAACGACTGTGTGCAAATGCATTGCATACTTACCGCTGTACACCCCTAATATGTTCTTTTGCGTATCATATACATAATCGAAGGGAATTGTTGGAAGGCTATTGGTTCGAACCACTGTACCATTCACGATGATAGACAGATACACCTATCAACATGGGTCACAGAGCACCATGTATGACTCATTTAAAACTGTATGCGATGTTGACTACACGTCAAAAGGTCTAGGATTAATATATTCAGCGATCAGGCACGATATCGCAATACTGAAAATAGTTTACATTAAACCTAAAACCGGTAACATCTGGAAAACATTCCTTGAAGCAAAATGAATGCATTTGATCAACACCGCCATCAATTGTGTTGTGAATATCATATTGTGAAAAACAATATAGGAATACATTTTTTTTGGTATAAATGATTCGTTCTTTTCCAAACCATTTTTCACAAATGGACACCATACGGATGAAGCATATGATGAAATACAAGCCTGGGCAATTCAGGAGCACTATGGTACATTTTATATTTGGGGAAGAGCTATCATCCGACCTTACAATGCTTTTCAATGTACCATACTTACCTATGCAAAATGTGTTGGCTCCAATAATGGCTGCCAGCAGAAACAATGATTATTTTTACAGCTAGTTTCCGTCAGCCATAAAACATTGGGGTAGACTTTCAGGTTATTAATCCCTCACCAGCAGTGTTGACGATTGATTCAAAAGGGCGACGACGGCATTGCTTCTCTGTGGTGGTTGGATGCCTTTATGGGGTGGTATCAGTAACAATGGAGTTGATTCCTATTGCCGCCAGCTTAAACTTCCGCCCATGATCAAATCAGACTGTGGCTGTGCGATGGACCGCATCGATATTGCTTGTGAGCAAACAAATGAATGTGATCTGTCATTCAATGTATGGTTAAGTATGTAGAAGATAAATCAACACGCAATGTTATTTTCCTTAAATCGATTGATCGATGTTGGGTATGACAACCAGGTCCGCAGCAATATTTACATGATAACACCATAGCTGTATACTATATACTACCATATCCAGTTTTAAGCAATTACCTTGAAGAACAATCATGTACTTTTCGGTGCAATCGATTTGCGAAAGATTAAGGTATAAATACCGAGTATGTAGCTGATGCGAGTAGTTATACAATGCCTGTATCGGTCCATGAAAGTCTTTGCTGAAGCATGTGAATGCAATCAACAGTTGCAATCCCGCAGAATGCAATCCTTCAGGAAGTGGAACACCTGGTGATCTTCAAGGCATTTGCACCTGTAAGCATGTGCAGAGTGCGAAAGGAGGAAGTCGAATGCAGGTCAAGATACTGCAAATAGCCAATGAGCGAGATGTGGCTATTACCTCAGCATTAAACAGCATCAATGGCACAACTACAAGTTTAAAAAAGCTCTGACGAGCACAATGCATTGCTCGCTGCGCGAAGGGTAGTAATCAAGCTGCATATATTTTGAAGCAATCCGGCTGGCGGCCAATAAACGAAATATCCTACATCCGTTAATGTTGTAATAGTTCACGGTAATTTGGCAATATCGCTATGAAGTGCCCATATTGTAACCCATACCGGTGCACATATTGTAGTATAACTAGTCTTGAAAGCATCGTCCTGGCTGATATATTACATTATCTTATCCATCATACCGAGTCCTACACTCTGAATGCATTATATCTTGTGAATGGTTGATGTCTGTGAAAACGGTTCGTGACAAGCGGGATTATTTCCTGAATAGACGAGAACAGTTATCAGTTGGCGACAGAATCTACTTTAATATGTCTGATTCATCTTTTATTGGCAAATGATATTGGTTAGTGACTGTCTATTATCATCGCCTGAATGCAAAATCATTAAAGCGGTAATAGAAAAATGCACCGACGCATTTTATTCTGCCACACACAATGACACAATAAAAGCTTTTCACCCATTCAACCGAACCTTAACTTGATGGGCACAGGACACATGTAAACAGCCCTTACATTTGCACTTGACAAAGGGAAAGTTATATTTTCTATGCGCTTTAATTATCAGTTCAAGTTAACCATTATAATGTTAACTATAATATTATATAGTATTATTATATAGTGTGACGCAGAGATGCACACGATACGCACTTGTGATAATGAAAGAAGACTCGAACTCAAGGCGTAGGGTTCAGAAGAAACTGAACTTTATTACATTACTTCAATTGGAGCTTGGCCTAAGATGGGAGATATATTTGGTGTTGAGCTCGGAGGCAAGGATAGAACTTATGTTAAATGAACCAGAGTTTCCCTCAAGGACATGCAGTAGCCAGTGAGGGCTCAGAAGTTTCTCGAGCCGTCGGGCGTTGCCTGGGCAAGGGGCATAAGGCTACGGGGTATGGGGTGTGCATGAAGAGAGGAGGAGTTTGCAAGTGACACGTATGTCACTCGTGAATTTTTGGAAGCTGAGGTTTATAATTATGTTGGGGTCTACCCCATCAAAGTAATGAATATAATGGTTGGTTATGATGATGGGTAGGTTGGTTGTCAATTTGGCACCCAACAATTGTGCTGCAAGAAGCTCATTTCCGTGTATTAATAAAACTCATAATAGGTCATATCTCTCAAGAACAAGGGCAAGAACTCCTAGATGACGACGAATGAAAACTAAGAACTGGCACGCCTAGTTGAAGCGATATTTTTCTTGATTATCACACTTGACGGACATCCAACACGTAACGTTAGGCCATTGTAATGCAAAGACTTGTTTCGGATGGTGTCATATAATAAGTCGTTACGGTTCTTTGAATACAATAGCTTCTATAGCAACAGCGTGAAATGGTGTATCCGCAGAGAGCACAATATTATATAGCCATGTCACAAACATCAGCGGAACATTGCAACATTCCTTAGTTATGCCCAGGTAGCATCGTAGGATCATTTACGGATCCAACAATGATAGTAGGTTTACATATCATCTCCGAACGGCTTCATGTGTTATTCATGCAGCTATTAAAGTTAGAGCATCTGACCCGGTTTCGTCGATGACATTAACTCAATCCATGGTTCCAATCAGAGCAATGACAAGATTTCTGGTTGGATTGCTGACAAACAATCATCATTTATTACGCTACATTAAGCAGAAGCTCATCATACAAATATGGAAGCCGACGGTTAACATCCCAAGCATATTCTTGCATAAATTAATTTCAATATATTTGAAGGAAGCAGGATTATATTTTCTACACCACCTTGAACTATTTGCAGTCTCAGTGAATCCTCTACGTACAAAATTTCCACAACAGAAGAATAATGTCCAAATATTGTCAAGCTCAAATGCAAAAATGTCGTACGTTAAGATGAGCATAAATATATGGCAAGGAATTCAACTTGGGGGCCATCAAAGGTGGAAGCAACATATATCTTAAGGTTATCATTATAATGCAACGACAGGGCTTGTAATCATTTGGCCGGTTATTTATGTCGGTATATCGCCCTCTTGTTAAAACTGACGAATTGAGCGGCCCATAGCCCTGTCAATTTTTACTCGAATGGCTAGGGTGAATGATAGGGATCCATTCATCATCCCTATGCCCCGCAAATAATTCCAATGTTTCATGCCACGCCATTCCTCGTGGTGAAATACAAATTGCGTCGAGCTGCCAGAATTGTGGATGTGGAGGGCATGAACATGGAATTGCTACGAATTTTTTATGGTCGACATCATGATGGTTATATAGTCAACTGCATGCCGAACCCGGTAGAGTAGACAATTCTAGTCGAGTAGCAGCTGAAACTCGACTAAGAAAAACCAAAACTCACCCATACGAAATACAGACTCCTTCGCAATACCCTTCACCGCGAAGTATCTACAACCATTCTTGTCAGGCGCACATGCACGCGTGCGCTTCAATGCAATCAGTTACCGACCCTTACTTCTTATCAGCCACACTGACCGTAGTTGCCCTGGCATTCCCTCTCTCCGTGGTAATATCAAGCAATAAATGAGTATATTGGATTACAAGGAAATTTCACATTATTTGTTGTGAACACGCGTCTTGCATGTAAGGGTTGAGGGGCTACGCGTGTGAATACTTCCAATTTCGCCATACGTTTTTGACAGTGGTGGGACCCGACATTGTTATTTTTTCTGAATAGCATTTTGATTCATATAATTGCCTTACCAGAACCGGGTGAGATGTACTCCGCAAAACATGCTGTTAAGATTCTGTGACATGAAACTATTTTAGAAAGTCTTTGAGCGATTAACCATACATTTCCTTACATTGTGTTTTAATTCAGACAATACAATTGCATGCGTTACAGCTGTAGTTAAAATCGGAGTTTCATTTCTATCATATTAAGAAGCCATGTTACTGTATATCTGTTTTAATCGATACTCTATACTCAAAGGCCCACAGTATATAACTAGAGCAATTTAAGATGTGGGTAATAGACGCAGACTAACTATGGATTTCATAGCCGACATTCCAAATTCTCAGCAAACCATGGGCCAAATTTATATAATGCTTGTTGGAAGTGTTTGTTATATCATATTCCATACCACCACTCAAGAAATAAGAGCTTACCTGCGACATGCAAGCTGGGCTGGCTTAATAACATCCAACGAGTCACTAGTCTCTGCAACTTGCATTCGAATCATATTTATATTCGAATACTGGGCAACCTACCTGTTTGTACGCTTTGTTGCGCATCATTTGCCAACTAATAACCTGTCATTCTTTTTGCAATCATATCAAACTTGGCACGGGGATAAGTAAGTCGGAAACATTCGTTTTAATAATGCAATCGTGTAATCGATTAAGAAATGCATGCAACTCAGAGGTTGAATGTCAGAACTGGAAAATAAAGCGATAGCACGGATTGTCAGATTCACGTTATACATAGTATTATGTAATAAATAAAGAATATTCGTCTATATCATTCGAAGTTTCTGCCTTACAAGAGGGATGGTCTAATAACATATAACAAGGGAGTCCTTTGTTACAAAAGGTCGTTGTAATGTTGCAACAATGAGTCTTGCCACTATTAGATTTACCATTTCCATTATCCTCTGATAAGAGTGATAAATTGAGCAGCACCTCAGCCTGTCAATTGCAACTGTAAGAGTCTGGATAAATGGTATGAATACCAATTCATTTACCCTGGCGAGAATCACTATGCGTCATTTCTTGAGATAAAATACAGATTGCGAACAGACATTTGAATTGTCATTTGGAAATGTCATCAACTCGAATAACTCCCGAATAAACACCGTACTTTATTGCCGGGTGAGTTGCCGTAACAGGCTTTTCCATGCAAACACGCAACAGTAAACGTACTGTTCGCTATACGTTTCGGATGTGATACCCCAGATGTTCATGTGCAATTGTGCAATTATCTAACATTTATTTCAGGTATTGCATACCGAGACGATGGATGTTGAGTACCAGGATATTATTTGCACAATTCCATTCCAAAACAGACAAAATGCTGGATTAGCATGGGTCAGTGCGTCACAAATGTAGTAATGGGCATCCTGGTTATCCCTTGCCCATACATGAGCAGTTAACAATCGTTTTCGTGTCTTTCAGAAGAAATAAAATTCCGACCAGCTTCTTTACATCCGCACCAAAATCTGTGAATCGATTTGTTCACCACTAATAGGGTAGAGAGTTTGTGTTAGTCGTATGCATAACAATTGCCAACACATTCGTAACAAAGACTGTTTCCTAGAAGGTACAATTTCAGAGTCTGTGTGCTAAGCTGTGTGATAATAAAGCGCCTTCATTTAAATTCATGAGAATTCCATCAATCCCCTGAAGATCTAAAGCTTCATACCAAGCGTCTCGTACCACACATGGCAGCATATGATTGATGGCCGCACTCGGTAGACGATGTCGCGAAAAAAGTGATAGAGAATTGAATGCAAAATATTCCATTTTCAACCCGTAATGTAAATGCCACATTTTATGTTATTGCCATCAATGGACAGTAAGCTTACTGCTACTGGAAAGATGAATAGTTTCTAAGTTAATTAGGAATAGATAAGAAATACATGCTGACCAGTTTGGTGGAATCGCAAATCACCATAGCCTTATATCAGCTCGACAGCAGAACCACCGATCCCCGAATTACATAACTCGTCACTGTGCTGACAATTATGGGCAATATTCGAATATAATCTTAGCATCCAATTGGTAGCCCCACTTACTAGCAGGCGTCATCTCGCCCAGTAATTGTCAGCTTTCCAAAAAATCATTATAATGATGGTCGCGCGAAACTATTCACGCCAAAAGGCAGTTGGAAACATATTTTACTTAGCGTAATGTGACATAGGTTGAGTGTGGGAATCAATGCCACTGAAATAATAAGAAGCATTGTAAAATTATTTGAATGTTGCTTTTGAGTGCGCATCGCCCAGGGAACTACCTCTGGAAGCCATATTCATTCTAGGTATCTTCAGATCTGCTTGAAGAACAAATCACACAGGTATGTTTATACTGAATGGTTCACTCTGTTAATACCGCATAGCAACACCAAATGATGTTTTCCAGTTGGTAATTGATAACAGTCTGATTCAAGATGGACACACAGTATACACAGTGCATTATGTTGAATGAATGTTGCATATTGAATCTTAACGCACGATATTTTCTGGCGTAAAGTTGCAATATATCACTACATCATTCCTTACAGTATCGATATGTTTCATTTGTTCTGACACGTTTGTAATATTTGGGGACATGATAGTGTTGCAATAACTTTCTGTTATGACAATTGCGACTGATCCAACCATCATCATCTATATTTGGTACACATGGTAAGAGTCAACTTTATCAGGCACAACAATTTGTGCAGATGCATGTGCGTCGTTTTCGAATTTTGTAATCGCGACCATTCGACCAAGCCTTGATCAACTGTATTTAATTGCACTGAAAACGTGCAAAGTTATAATATATGTTCACTTACATAGATGGCGATATTGCGACTAATGAGTGATTTATTATTGCTTTGACTGCTTTAATGCCCCATAGTGACGCTTTCCAATTAAGTCATACCCCACAGGTCACACAAACGTACGAACCGGTACATCATTTAAATGTATGTACGACATCGCCTTGTTATCAACCATGCTACAACGACTCTCACTGTTCTGCTGGCTGCCACTTTACAGATTAGTCACTACAAAATGAAATGGATACTAACCTTATCAAACTCGCTAACTGAATCTTTAATAGCATCGTTATTGCGGCGCTAGACCCTGACGCATGCTCGACAGTTACCCCGCCTATTTATAATTGATTGTCCATCATACATGTGCCCTGCGGATGCGCGTTGCACTGCGAGGTCACGCGGAACATGACAGGCGATCTACCATATGTAATATATTCCGTTTGGGTGTTTGGGGTAAGGGGTCAATGGGGACAGGGGCACGAAAAGACAATCAGTCTTCCATAGGTCATTGAAGTCCTCCCTCTTTTGCCTGAAAGAGGACTCACTATCATGTTTAACAAATAAAGAGGTAATAGGGAGGATAGATGAATGAATAAATTACCTATGCAAATGCTCTGCTCGTGTATGCATATTCCAGAAACCAGCATTTTTATTCATCGTTAATCTGCCACTTGTCTCGGTCATAGTAAATGTTGAGAATACAGCGCTTTCCTCACAACGCGCCAGGTCGCTATATCTGGCTAAAGTCATCATTTTCTAATTATATAGGTACTAGCATAGTTATATTATTTATAGGCAATATATATAATGTTTTTTCTATAATATATATCAGCAACCTGTGGTGTTAAAACTCGAGTATATATATATGGAGAATCTTGATTATCATATGAAACACGATATCACCTCAATACAGACAATGCGCTCATTTGGCCAACTCTAGATTCACTATGCAATGATAATCTCCGTGTTAAGCACTACTGTTGAAATCGATACTTATTTTTTTATTTTACGTACATTGAAGCAGGATTTCAACAATACGTCCTACGGCAATTATATTCACCAGGAGGATATTAAGAGGTAACAGAGTTAATTCAACACTGTCGTAAATAGTGATAAAGTGGTGGTAATGCAATTCCCTTGTGATATGATGCACTGAAAGCCATACCAGAAAAGGTCATGTTTATCTGATGCTTTGTGATTGTAATGCAGCCATAAACGGTCAGGCGCTGTTCATTGTTTTTTTTTTGCTGCTACCTTTTCACGACGTTTGTCGGAAATAGCTTGCGAGGAGAGGACAACAGAGACGTTTTCATGAATATTATGCAAAAGTAAACCGTTATTGCGATAGCACTGCGCATACCCGCATGTTTTCTTTGCACATAATGCGTTGTTTGCGTATTTTGTGCTATCGAAAATTACACGATATCAACACAGAAGGTCCCTCAATTTTGAAAGCGTTCATTCTTTTTTAATATGGGGCGAAAACTACACGACATCATCACAGAAGGTCCCTCAACTTTGAAAGCGGACCTTCTTTTTTAATATGGGGCGTATGGTCTTGTGACTACAGCTGTACACTGAGACCGACTATATAGTTAAACGTCTATTTAAATATAGTTTGGAAAACTGCAAACTCATTTCATATTTGACTTGCTAAGGTCATATAAGGATATTCTTTGTTGGGTTGCGTGGCCTCCATCACCATTATATTGCCTGGTATATAATCGTTTATATGGCAGGCCTTAAAATGACATTGTCTTAACACACATGCAATGGAGAGGATGGAGCTGGGCGATGACGAATCCATCAGGGCCTTGGTATTTCTGAATGGTGCTGACGCTTGCCAGTAATACATGACACATATACTAGAAGATATGCCAGGCATTACACAGACACAAAGCCAGTTTGAAAATGATCGATTAGGTGGTCAATCGGAATATACCAGCAGTTGATGTCCGTCTGTATATATAATGTATGGTACTGCATTCAACAAAATCTGCTAAGACACGTAATCTTTGAATGGCTCCATACCAGCCATTGCAATCACTGCCCATTTGAACGACTTCCATTCTCGTGCCTTAAAAGTGCTAAGGCGTGTAATACATCTTCCCCGAAACATCACTAGTCGTTGCTATAACGGCAATATAGAACCACAAGGCAGGATAAGTATCCTTTCAATTATATCACATCAGAAACGAATTGCATGCAAGATTAACTATTAAGTCCACTTTAGATTAGACATCTAAGGCATGGTGGAACTGATGACGTCATACAGACGCCGCCCTGGGGACAATCAACTGAGCATCTACCGGAAAGGAGAAAGGATAGCATATCAGTGATCACGCCCACTATTCGACATCTGTAAAAGGGTTTTCGATTATTTCAATCTAGCACCTTTCATCATGCATCACCATTACATATTAAATCAGGTTCTAAGTTGGTAGTGTAAACAGGTACCGATTATTGGTTCATTTATAGCGCTGATCAATAGTAGATGGTTTCTAACGCATTACAGTGTAGCACACTCTTTATAGAGATATATATATTGCTGACGGTTCCCTTATCATACCCTATTTTAATTATTCATCTAACAGGTAAGTTTATGTCACAATTAATCTTATATTAAAATGAAATTTGTATTAAACTACATATAATGCAAGTAATTATATCAAGTTGTGGTTTCTACTTACTTAACCATGCGTGCGTAAAAAACTAATTTATCCAAGACCATGTGGTAATGCAGCGACATTTTATACTATCAAGCTGTGGTTTCTTCTCCATTTGCGCATCTAAATGGCTTCTGGAGATAACCACGGATGACTGTAGACGGGCGCAGTGAGTGACAATTACTTGCTGGCTAATGGGGCAAATCAAATTTGGACTCCAGCGGCGTTATGAACGCAAACATCCAGCGCAATAGATTTGAGACAGGAGACACAAAGGCGAGAAAGACATTACAAAAAGGTTGTAGGTTTTAAACCATTCTCATATTTCAATTACAAAATTACGCATGTGTTGATACGATGAATATTACTCGATAGTTGACAAGTTATGCGAATAGTTTTTGACAAGATAATGCTCATACAAAACAGCATGACACATATCCGATTTGCATATCATCTTGTATGCGTTGGCTCAATGAACATTGACATTACAACGCCTTCTGCATTTTGCGTTGTGATTATTTTGTAGGAGGATTGAAATTGTGATTGTTATGCTTGGACGGCGCCTCTAATGGGATGATATCGTGATATTACTCGCAATATCACTTTTTTGTGACGTTAACTCCACTCACTTCATTAGTTACATTTTTTTAATAGTTAATGTGACACTGGGTTACTTTCATATTTATTATTAATTAAGCTTGACTTGTTTCAACTACATAAAACGTAATACTTCCGCTTTCGTTTTCATGCGACCACCTCACTGCAGAGAACACTGTGAGGACCTCGTGTCTAATTAAATCCTGATGTTTTACCCTTCACTGAAACTGATTGCTCCTCTGGGATGTCATATTTCATGGTTATGCGAGCATTCAGTACTAACACATTTCTCCATTGCTGTTTACCCGGAAATCAACAGAACCGAATATTGTTCATAAATGTAAAGTGCACTCATGGGACGTCTTGCTATATATTTGGTGTTATCTTCGAGTGGTAAATCATGAAATATGGACCGACGGGATTACAGAGCATCGATAATAAATTCATTGGTGTTAAACCGTGTTGAATCATGTTGGCGTAATTGGCAGTATTAATAGACACGGCACTGCCAAACAGAGAAGATAAAATGAGTTTGATGATAAAAACATTTGGTTTGAAGTATTCCTATCTTATTCCAATTAAGCCAATTATATTGCTAACTATAAATATGAGAAAGGTGTCAGAGCGACAACCTTGAGAGTTGGCGTGGGTGTATGTAAGTGTATGTGTGCATGTGTGTATATGTATGTATGTGTGTGTGAATGAGTGCGTGTGTGTGTTTGTATGTGTATGTACGTGTGTATGTGGTAGCCGTGACTAGAAGTACATCAATATGAATAACAATGTGAAATAACCTAAGCTGATCGTTATGTCGTGGTGCAGTTGCTACAAAAGCGATATTTGGCAATAATGCTATCTCTACAGTATTATATTTGTATTGAAGTCACGGTATCCAAAAGGAATGGGCAGCTGTTTGGCATATGTTTGTTATCAATTTATTCGTGAATATCATCCAAAATCAGTGCTGTCATGAAAAAAACATTCCTTCTACATATCGAGTTATGCCAAATTTGGCACAGAGTAGACGCTAGAATACACACGGAGCTTCTACATAAGGTAGTACCTAGCCAAATACACACGTTGATGGGCTCACATTGGAGAACATGCCCCGCTTTTTCGTGGCTCTAGTATTGAAAATTTTGATGTCGCTGCCATAGCAAGACATTCTTATCTACCTTTGAACGTGGGCCCAATATTTATTACCCTTAATATTAACAATACAACAACATTGCTTGATTTCTAAATTTTTTGGCGTTAATCACCTGAGGGTTTTTCGTTTTCACCAATACTCAATATCACTGCAGAAATGCTTTCTGCGTCGATAATTTCGACCAAGTGTTTCTAATCTCAATATCCTTAATGTTCTTTTGACCAAATGATATCTTCCGAGACAGTATAGAGCCCAAGCTCTTGTGGAAAATGTAATCCTTGTTCCATTAGACATATAATTATTGATACATTAACTACGATTCTCGTTACATATCTCCAAATTTAACAGTGTCCTGTGTCCTGTGGTCTATCATATTCACATGATATAATAATATTGGAGCATCTCCTCAATGCAGAATTGCTAGTGAATGCTGATTATTGGTCAGTAATGTCATTTTGAATATTTCTATATCTCATACATGGTGTAATGTCTGTGTCAGGTACCTTGATCCACACAGCAATTACACAGAGTCTATGGAGGCTGTAGTTTGATTCAAACTTGAATTGCACTAACCACATGCTTGATTTGAGCCGTTGAACCACTGTTTACGGATCATAGGCTAGAGTCGACCTCCCCACAAACTATGCTCTTGCGACCCACAACCTCCTCTTAAATTGGACTCAAGCTTAGAAAAAAACTGCCGCGTACCCATCCAATCCGCTCGTACAAAACATTTCAGCCATTTTGAGAACCCACTGCTTATTACAGCTGAATACTTTAGACTAACCAGCAGTTGTGCAGGTATCCATTTTATGTAAAACAGACACACATGCACATGTTCTCCGTGGCTATGTTAGTTAGTAGGCGGTTTAATCAAAGTGCACGAAGATACATAAGTAACCCCTGAATACTTGTTGTACCTCTCAATCCGTCACACCGTGTCATCAGAGTCCGAATGTTGTACAATACGTCATCCATTACCATACCATATTTGTGCTTATATGAGATGAACTGTTTCAAACGAACAAAATCATCATACCAGTACTCTCCATATCATCTCCATACTACACTTATCATTGTGCAAGATCTTATGTTTACGGAGCAGTCATATGTGTTGTTGATCTAATGCATTCACTCGTCCTGCCATTCGCGATAACCGATCATTTCTAAAATACACACGGGCATTATCAAGTGAGGGTGGTTTAGATAACTAGTGTTTGGTAGTTATGAATAAGCATTTAAGAGCAACGTTGGCTGTATGAGTCGTACTGTGATGGTTACGCATCCAGAATTGATCGCTACCTAGGTTTACCGCTGTAAAGATTATTTGGATCTTCCTGATATTGCATGAATATCAGAAAAAAATCTGTAAGCACCAATCAGTGAGAAACCAGATGTAGGCTTTTGTCTATGACCGCAAGTAAAAAATGCCAGAGATATCATTACTATTATAAATGAAATGACATGGTGTGAATCAGGATTATTTTCGACCGGTCTCGAATAGCCATGGCGAGTGTGCAGACAGGAAAGCATCCGCATCGGCTGCAATGGCAGTTATTACTGTTCTGCTAAATATGTATTAATTATACGTTTCCACTATGAAATTGATGTCCGTAATCATGCGATCAATCGGTAAACATAAGGCATTTGGGAAGTCGTAATTGTTTACATTCACGAGACGGAAAGATACATGGCACTGGCAGATTCTATTACCATCCAACCTGTGATAACATCAGAAAATTATCAATTGCCTCATGCGTAATTGTTTAAACTAGTTGTTCAAACACAGATAATGAAAATTTATCTATGATGTTTTGCTACTCACATAAAGAGAGGAACACATCCTTTTTTCAACATTTGAAAACATTCGAAATCAGAATCACATTAAAATGTTTTTCGTTGAACTATTTACGTTCATAGTCTCAGTTTCGTTCACAGTTCCAGCAATATTTCACTTGAGTAGCTATTAATATATATGACTTTCACATATATGGAAATGCAACATCTGCCTCATAGCGTTTGTATTGTACCTGAGTGTGAATAAGGTGCATTTCCGCCGCCGCAGAAGCATGCATGTAGGTCTCATGGATTATTTTATTACACAATAGGAGACAGTTATTCATCATATAAGCACGAGGTGCATTTTGTTAATAGAAATCAAGTTTCATTTGATGAAACTGTGCTCCTATCATAAATGTACATGCTGGTTTGAAGATGACAAGTACCGGACATAAAAATCTGGAGTCTCAATTCTTTGTAAGGAACGAGGAATACGACAAATATGCGACAAGCTGATATGAGCACATTACAAAGCCTAAATAGTTGAAGGGTGTCAATCGCGTTTCAGTTACACCGCTCATACTTCAGCCAGATAATTGACTCAGGGTGATTCTATGGTGGTTATGGTGCATGACTGACTGAAAGGGTCGGGTATCAGGATCAATAATTTATTTTGAGCATTCTGGTCGAAATCGACATTTTGTTGTCCCAACCAATTTGCCATGCTCAGCAAAAACCGCTGCGGGGACAGGTAAAAATGCATTGATCCAATACCGTAGTCTGTATCCATTTAATCATTACCCAGAAGTTATATGGTGCAGCATGTCTGCACGGCACAAGTAATAAGGGAGCGACCGGCATACTTTAATTATTTCTATATTTGCACGTGCGCACATTCAGCTGACGTTGGCAATGGTTCTTCATTGAACGTATTTGTTTGCAGTTCTCATGAATATTTAAATGAATCTGTCCGTCGAGGCACCAATGCACATGGTAGATTACATTTCGTAGCTAGCCTGATTTACGTTGGGCCGTGTGTGTGGAGAGCACATATCGAGCCTGGCACAAAAACCACAGCTACAACATGCCCAATGCGTGATATTGCTTGCAATAAAATGTAAGCATAGCCCGTTTGGAAGCAGGTTGATTTATGCGTAGCTCGCGTGTCAGGTCTCACCAATCAAGTAAATTTGACCTTGGTTCCACATCCTGTCAAATATTCATGTTCGTTTTGTGCCATCCATCGAGTGCAATGTAACATCTGGCATTTCTCCAATTTCATTTCGGACACCGGTTCTTCGGGAATGTAACATCATTGATAATACGTATCTATGCCCGGAAGCGATGCCTAGGCTGCTAAACTTCAACTTTGTCATTGCGTTGTTATATTTGACCCACATTAACTCCAGCAGATATGTATACAACAAACAACCTACAACATCCGATAAAACCGTGTTGCCAAATATCATCAAATTGTATAAAACACCGATCAATGCCAACACTATGCTTCAAATTGTATAAACACCGCCATCTTTGTAACATCACAAAGGATGTCTGTTTATTATCCCATATGCAATGATATTATGTGTGCTGGATACACTTTTCCCCTACTTGCTTGATACTAACAAATATGTGTATGATCAATAATGCAAAGACACGAAATTTTAAAAGAGATGTATATAACTGTTACACTACCAATTGAGCGTAAATGTGGCATGTGTGCTGCATACACTTGTTCCCCTACTTGCTTGATGGCAATCATTCAACTGCATATGTCGGGGGAATTAGCATATGCATTGACAGAAGCAGCCAGATACCTTATTTTAACATTGAATTAGAAAGTGACCCGCTCTGTCGTTTAGCACAAACCTCACGAGTCATTGTATTTGAAACCATCCCCCGTACTTAGTGCATCAAACGCAAATACGTCGGACCATCTTATATCATGTAGAACGGGTAAAGGATTCTCTTCTGTGAATAAAAAATGACCGACATGAATTTATATATATGAATATATATATATATATATATATATATATATATATATATATATATATATATATATATATATGTGTGTAGTATATATATATATATATATATATATATATATATATATATATATTATATATATATATATATATATATATATATATATATATATATATATATATATATATATATCTATATATATAGAGATATATATATATATATTCACTATATATATATATATTATATCTCATGCATGTAAAGATATTCAGGTTTGGATATATATATATATATATATATATATATATATATATATATATATATATATATATATATATATATGATATATATATATATCTATATATATATATATATATATCTCTCTATATATCTATATCTCTATATATCTCTCTCTCTCTATATATATCTATCTCTCTATCTCTCTATCTCTCTCTCTATATATCTATCTATATATATATATGTTCGGAACCCTGGAATATCTTTACATGCAATATGGGGAGGTGGTGTTCGGAACTGGACAGTAAAATAAAAATTGCCAGATCCGCGGGTATATCTTTGGAGGATGGATATGTTTCAAGTTTAATGGACCGTAGAAAAAATCGGGGGCTTAGTGTGACCCGATGATAACACGGCCCTTCATCCGAACATTTTCGGACTAAGCAAAGCGCGACTGAGATGGCAAATTATTAGCAAAAGGATAGAGCATTTAACATACAATAGGTAATAGGTTGTTTATCACATCTTATTTCAAAGCTCAAAACACATCCAAATTCTGATTAATGATCCATCCACCTACTGAATCGATAATATCACCAATTATAACGAGGTCGTGAAAGATGAGCGTGTTTTGCTTGACTTATATTCTGTGCCGTTTTTCGTCTTCTTCTATTGCTGTTGCCACTGAAGCTGCTGCTGCTGCCACTGATGCTGCTGCTGCTGCTGCTGACGCTGTTCTGCGTTGAATTGCTGATTTTTTCAATTTGTCTAAAACAAGGTACTATTAGCTCTTTAGTTCAGACTAATGGAAAATTTCCGTTCCAAATGAATACCAAGCATAATTGCATCTAGGTCTGCGTTAATGTAATTATGACATTGTTCGGAACATAATTCACCCCATTGTACCAATATTAACAAAATATATGAAACGTATGCCAAGCGGGAAATGTTATTACATTTGCATATTATTCTTAACTGCATATTTGCGTCAAGTAAACTTTGGGTATGGTAACCTACGATCACGGATAGAAAGTGCAAATATTGCCTCTGTTGCTAACTTTGTGTAACTGCAAACGTCCGAGAGCAGCAGCACAATGCAACATTGAATCAAACATCCGTGTCCATACTATCATAATTCCAAACTACTAATTTATGGCAGTTGGTATTATATTTTGTGTACAACTCATATCATGGTGGGATTCATTGAATGTTGCTTTGAAGTGAATAGTACCTGGGAACTTACGCAACCAGCCGCATTCAATACGGACATCCCCATAACACGATCATTTCACTCCGGGAGTACCGCACTACAACACTGAATACTGTTGATCACACTTGACGCATGTCAGCTATTCGTTTCATCCATGTGTTTCCATGTTATAATTGAACCCCAGATCGGCAAAGGTGCAAAATTCCTTGCATGTCGCACAATCTTCCACAGTGTAAGCAAATGCATAATCTATCCAATCTATTCCCTCGTGTTTCATCTAGCCTGTCATGATACATTACTCGATGTTACACTTGCACACTGGTCGAACAAACGAAATAAACAATTGATCTTCTAACAATTCTATGCATCTGCAATATAGCAGATATTGGATATCGATTCTCAACACTAAGTATTGTTTGCAGCAATGGGTTGTGCAAGCGGGCAATATAAAACATACGGTTAAATAAAGCTTAACTTTATAATCAAGTCAGCTAAAATGGAGTCATTCACAAGTCAAAATAGATTTTCTAGACATTGACGTAAAACATTAGCAAGCACGAAAATGGAATAATGATCAGTAGTCTTCTTTCAATTCATGTGCAACACACGCAGGGAAGTGAACAGCGCATATAATCCCACAGGACAGTGACCGTGCTATTTGTGATTGATAGTCGGTTGAATATGCGCCCCAGCGATGCCCTTTGCACTGGGATATAACACCGAATATATCAGACGCAGTCAGTGTGTGATATATTTTCCACTGGTCTTATTTTCACCCGAGGAATGGTTGAACTACAAACAGCATGAGTATGTTATATGGTGCATTAGCTCATCTGTTACAATCAGCTCTTTTCAGATCAATAAGTCTAGCCCTGATAAGGCACTTACTCGTCCTCGACCTTATCTATTTGGTAACACGCTCATTCGCCTATGTTGAAATGCACCAGGGAAAGTAATACCACACAGAATAATCATTCCGAGGGCTCTAAACGTATGCACCATAATTAAAGGCCATTTTCATATGTCTAAGTTTGAGTTTGGGCATTCTAAATATCGTTTACGTTTACCTTAAACAGTAAATTTAGATTACATCGAGATATGCAAGGCAGAAAGCCGTACCGTTTTTGCTCCACATTCAATACTCAAACAGAGTTTAAAGCGCACTCGAATGAATGATGCTTTCGTTGTGTTCAATAATATTATCTTAAATAGCATCAACATCCTAATTAAACAATTATCTATCCTCCACCATTCATGTTTATCAGACGTTTATTCATTATACTTTGCGTACAATATGCTCATATTAAACAGATAATTAGTGGTAAGCACATACATGGACAGCCAAGTTATTGACTCGGTAGGCGCGATACGTCAGTTACACAATACTACCATAGGATTCGTCCCTGTATCTGTTACAGCTTATTACAAGGGAACGGCTCATGGGGGAGTTGTGCTCGCCTAATTTCCCTCTCTGTATTCAATTTTTTTTAAGGCTATGTATTTGTTAGGAAATTGATATGTTGTGGTTAAACAACAAGGGAACGCGGAAAGTCGCCCATCAAGTTAGCTGCAGCATAACTAGTCACAAACATTGACATATATTCGTTGTGAAAGCACAGAATAATTCATACCATACCATATAACAGCTTTCAAAAGCTAACATGAAGTATGCATCGAGTAAAGCGTAATTTGAATCTGTTTGACAAACCTATTTCTGTTGATTGTGGAACAACAGAATTACTAATGTAAATGAGTTCACACAGTTATCTTACTTCAGATTTACAACCAGTCGCATCCTGCATTGATGGCGTCATTAGCTAGTTCAATACATATGTAAATGGCACCTATCATTATTGTTAATTTATTAATATTCGTGGTGACAAACCATGCCAAAACACACCATGCCAAAAGCAGTGCATTTAGCGTGAGTGGACTTCCTAAGTTCTATGCTGGATTGCAGCGACAAAATTGCTTTCAAATAATTCAGCATTTTCTTATCACCGGAATTATAATGCTGTTTTGTTGATACTAATAGAAATGATTGCTGCATCTACATCGTGACGGCAGGCAAGTATAAATGTTTTGCCTGGTAACAATGTCAATGTTTCCATGCTCCGTTAAGAGTGGATGGAGTGAAAATAAATCAATGAGAGTACAGCGGATAACATGCAGCAAAGCATTTATTCCTTGGTACTCCGTTTCGTTCGAATCAATATCAGTGTTGCCCATAATTGAGTAAATATTGACGTGAATATGATAAAAAGAAAGCAGTAGAACATTTTACTTATGTTCACAGCAGAATTAAACCGAAGGAGCTAGCATAACATCATCCCTTTGCTCAACTATCAAATTTGCAAGCATTATCATAATCGTTGAACTTGGAGTTTAAGTGTTACTATGCAAATGCCTTGTGGTGCTACAAAGATGGCGGTGTATATGCATATAGCTCATTATCTACGAACTAATCAGGCGTTAGATGTGGCGGGCCCAACGATTGCGTTTTGGGCTAGAGTCAGGATGCTCAGTAACATGAAGGCATCACTTTTATGCGTAGACATATACAATAATACAATTGAAAGAAAGGGTTCACTCATTGAGGTGCGCTATTAGCCCTCAGCTTTCGATACCATTAACCAACGGCGCAATCAAAGGTTTTAGTTGTAACGACATGCAGTCAACATTACAAGAGTTAGCCATTGCACATGTGTAGCCATTGTCAATGTTTCCATGAAAGAAGCGTTAAGAGTATTTTTGCCGTTGCTTTCCATTGGCACTCTGTAGAGTGACGCAAATCAATGATTGGTATAGTTACGAGTACAGCATAATGTACTTTGCTCGCGCCACTGATAACCTGCCCTGTGGTCTGGACAAAGCATTTTTTTATTCCATGTTGTGCTTGTTTTGTCCAAGTAAATATCAGTGTTCCCTGTAATATCTGGGTAAATATGACGTGAATATGAATGCCTTCATAAACTGCCGTTCTATAATATCGTAAGCGATAATGAAAGCAACAGTGTTACTATCAACCGCCTGTGATGACACAGAAGGTGCCATGGTTTATAGCAATAAGCTCATGTTGTTTCATCCTTCAGCGTTAAACCATTAGGCATAGAACGATAAGTCCTTTGTTAGGATGTTCAGTTCAATGCATCGTGAGAGAAGTGATTGTGAGCCTTGTGATATCAGAGAAACGATTCATTCACTGGATCTACTCCGACATCGTGTTCCGCGGTACATTCATTGTCGCTGACTGTTATTGCTCGTATGTTCGAGGTAAGCAGCAGAACGGGGTCAGTGGGTGCAGACCGAAACATAACTTTGTAAGTGTTAACGTAGCATCATAACCATTGCTAAATGAGTGTGCTACCTTCTCAATTAGTTCACACAACAACTAGGTCGTCAAGGTTGTAAGAATTAAATAATCCTGATGTACCTACACCGGGTCATTACCACTGCACAGCTGACAAGCATTGCATTTATTCCAAAAACATGGAAAACGCTTAACTATCAAAGCTATGGCACCCGACACAATACAACAAATGCTGGTGCACGAGAACTGGGTTACCAGCGGTTTCTCGCCATGCAGTAGCATTCTGGCTACTGACTTCCACGGAAGGTTCTTAAATGTGAAAGCTCCAACACCACATCTTGTATCCCCGTTTCTGTCGTTCTTTTTATATGCCCATTGGTTACATGGCAGCAAATCATATTGAGAGGAGCTATGTGTCAGTTACTCATGGCATAGTTCGAGACAGAATGGCTTGGTTGGCGCCTACTTTTGCTGATAATCTCGTTAAGCTTTGACTTGCAAAGCAACAAAACATCAGAAGGATTCTCCTGCAAATCGGCCAAAAGTGGACAAAGGCGCATTTTACGCAAATAACACGAGCAGTCAGTGTATATAACAAAATGTAGGATATGGCTTTGTTGATCAATAAAGCCATGTTCAGCGACCCTGGTTAAGCTATATAGTATATATTTATATGAACCACTCTACATTTATTCCATGCACAATACGAACAAAAATATATCAGTCATACTTTTATTATCGTAATACTCAAAGAATGTTATGAGAAATGCCAGGTCTCGAATCTGGAGTCTGTTGCATAGAAGTATTTATTCCAATGACGGCATAAATTCAGTATCTGGCTGTCACGGAACAGTCGCCTGATGCTTAAAGAGGCTTTGAACCCTAACTTAATCTTGGTCTTTGTGTCGTCATCAAATGACGGTTGGCTCGTTGTCGTGGTTGGCCTTGATTGTTTACACATAAGAACCTGTCCGGCTCCTGGTCCAAGTATATTTATTTCTACATCGTGTTTGTCCAATAGACATTTAAGAAATAGTGACGTAGCAAATTACTCTTGAATCAGCCTCGGTTTCACGAATAACTGTATTTGATAGGTACTTGTTCTCGGGCGGAGTAAATAGGATGTATCTTAACCATTGTTCTGCAGGTAGAGAGACAAATGATGCAGAGACAAATAGAAGCCAATGCATACGATATGTAAAGCCACGACGTCCATTGGAAACGTTTCGCATGGAGCAAACCGATTAATGCCAGGAGAGACGATGCATGTCGTAAATGTACTGGAAGATAAGGTAAGTATAGGGTTTAACGGCGCACCAACACTAGTGTGTAAATTGGTGTCTTGAATGTATACGAGTGACAGCATAAGGATTTGTTACCTATGGTGCCATCATTAAAACAGCCATTAGCACTTGTTGTGACGTAAAAGTAAGATTCTAGCGACTATGCGTTAATCAACATGCAGCCCTAGTGACGTTAATTAAGGAACGCCGTCCGGCTAGAGTCGACTCCTATTTCTTCTTCTCTTATTTATGGTCTTAACCTCCCTTTTCTATATCCGTACAGGTTCTTGTCGCCATATCATTATAATCATCTCGAGCGTCATCATTTAACTTTGAATGCAATACCTCTCTCTGGAATATGGTCAGTTACGGCTTTTCAATTGCCTCATAGTTTTACAACTATGATAGTTCACCGTCCCGAGCTCTAAGAGCGGGCTAGTCAACAATCAAACCTGCTTTTTTTTTCAATCCAATTCGCGCAACAGTAGAAGCTATAAAAGCAGTTTAAATCGTTACCAAAAGCAGAAATATATTTTTTTTTACCCAAGTAAAATGACATTGAAATAATACTGGTCTAAAGCCAACAAACTATCCATGCATTTGATAGTGGATCGGTGCTTAACTGCATATATCAGGAATAGGTAAGGCAAATGACACAACAGGCTAGGGTGTATAGTTGCTTGTAATATGAACAGTGTTGTTAGCTTTTGTAGAAATATGGCTCTTTTCATTTTCACCTTCTAAGTAGAAAGAGGGATCTATACTACTTTTCATGTACTAGGCCGAAACTACATTTAAAATTATGTTGTAAATGGTTAGAAAATGTCGATTGCCTCCGAAAAATAAATCTAGTGAGCAAGAATGAATGCGGCCAATAGAGTATTCTTCATTGTAAGGCTACATACCATACCGTCGTGACCATAAGCAATAACAATTTAACCACAAATAAAACAAACAGTTCCAACATTCAGAACTATTCCACATTTAGGTGTTATCACTATTGACAAGCTATTCACTATCCATGCCCTCTTGTAACACTACCACTTTAAAGCTTTGCAGCCAAATATGTTCAAACGAAAATGAATTTGCATTATATGTTTATAAGGACCATATATATATATATATATATATATATATATATATTATATAGATATATATAGATATATATATATATATATATATATATATATATATATATATATATATATATATATATATATCTATATATATATATACGGATATATATATAAATTATATATATATATATATATATATATATAGCCGGCAATATTTATATATATATATATGCAGATATATATAGATATATATATATATATATATATATATATATCTATATATATATATATATATATATATATATATATACATATATAATGTATATAATAATAGGAGGTTCCATTCTATTTTGCTTTGCCATTTGTCATCAATGCAACTTTGTGTTATGTTTGTTAGAGACCAGCTGTTTATTGAATACCAATTAATGTAAAACGATCAATATTTTTGTGGTAACCCATACATATTAAGCTCTTGTTCAGCATAATTCATTTAACCTTCGTTGCTATGGTGTGTATCGTCATGATTTGGGCAAAGGTTAGGCTTTGTGTAAAACAGGTCTGCGTTTGGTCCGCATTTTGTTTGCTCATACGTTGAATGATCGTCTTCATAATCACCATACATATTCATTTTCATATTTAATATTCATAATATATCAATGATCTGCATTGTTTGATAAGTGGGTGTTGAAACGAAAACGAAAAACAAGCATATGTCGATTTTCAGTTGATAAACTGATTGCAGTTCATCAAATCCATCATAATGTTCATCAGTGGCGCTTTAGATAAATATGCTCTATCTTTGACATCCGCGCAATTATATTGATCTGGGATTTTAGTA
Organism: Urechis unicinctus; assembly: GCA_034190875.2. Classification (NCBI taxonomy): domain Eukaryota; kingdom Metazoa; phylum Annelida; class Polychaeta; order Xenopneusta; family Urechidae; genus Urechis; species Urechis unicinctus. The sequence goes on from CM067349.1 coordinate 26,667,002, forward strand.
CTGTGCATTACAGCAATGTTTTTGGCACATTTAATTTCCTTGATATTTTTTTACCCAGAAATCCTTGATGTTCTCGGTAGCTTTAATCGAGCGTTATTACTTTCGATGACTGCATTGATCATCTTGGAAAACTTCCTGCATTTTTAGTGCCTTTTGACCATTTAACTATACCACCATCGTTGTCGGAACGACTATGACAGCCACACCAGCTGTATCAGAGAACAGACTGAATCCATGTCTAACTTTTGGGGTGGGGGGACTCGTTATACCAATGATAAAGCGAAACAGTATCGTGGTAATGAGTTCGAAACCATAGTAGCCGTCAGTTACGTGTCGAGCGTCGAAGATTCACGTCTAGATGTACGTGGATTATAATTAAGTGGCATAAGATTCGTGTGAAACGCAATAATTCGCAGTGTCTCGATGACCAAATATGGTGGACGACTAGATGTGTATCGGATCCCGTTCTAGAGCTCCATCACGTGGCACATACCAGTCTGTAAGATTGCACAGCCATGATAGTATGGTTTTCTGTAGAACTACAGCAGACGGACAGCCACATTTACAATATCACCAGATGTCCTGAGAGTTGACGACTGGTGAATTGTAACCATAAATACCGACCCTATCACTGTAAAAGATGATCCAATACACAGCGGGATTTATGACACCTGTGTTTTAAGAATGCCCGCACAGAAATAGCTGTATGCAACTAGACCCCCAGGTTATTTAATTGAGTGCCACGCTGACATTTTTTTAGGCCAAGGTGAGAATTTTCTAAATTGTACATTTGTTTAGATTACTATGCATTATTTACTATGCCATATACTGTTGTACCGTGCTTTACGGACCTACAATTTTAATGGCGAGCATTTCACTCTCAAATTATTCCAATGCATATGATATATAATTGACACACTATACTCTCTGTAAAATGGACAGTGTAAACATGCGCATTCTTATCGTACCCACATCGATTGGTTGATGTGGGACATTACAGCATATATAAACATGGAAAGCAGCATCAACATATTGTTATCATCATTATTGCCCTATTCTCCTACATTCTCTACATGATATAGATTCATATCCGTGTTACGTAGTGGTACCGTTTAGGCGTAAGAAAAGCAGATTGATTTCGTCATGTCTAGAATTATAAAACATATATCACATTGGAGCTGCTACACTGGATGAGGAAGGGGGTAGTGATGTTACAAATCAATCTGCATCCACGGGATTAACCACAGTTTTATAATTCAATACAGAGGGTCCTATTTGGTATTATATGCGCTGTTGAACGCTATTGGTTTCGCTCAAGTAGCGTCTAAGGAGGGAGGTTGTATGTATGAACAATCAGATTTAGGTGGATAGAATTGAAGGTAGCAGGGTGCAGACGACAGTTTAATTTAGGGGTAGTTGTTGGCCGAAATTGGCTTCAGTTTGGGTTATGAGCAAGCGCTCGACTGATTGCTTGCCCGTAACCCAAACTGAAGTAGGCAGCAGTATCGAGTCCCGACATTATAGACATTGTCAGGATGGATTATTTGTGTAAGCTGATATAACCTTTACCAGTAATATATAATTTAAATACCAGTTTGTCTGGCAAAACATTGACATAGACCTGTAAGAACGACAATATATCGTGAAGACAAGCGCTTGAGCTAAGCCTCCATAAACGATACTCTTCCAGAAAACTTAATTATACCGACCTATGATGGAAACAAATGGCCATGTCTGCAGAGAAATGGGCGGCATGGATGGTAAATTGATCACTAACACCGCAGTATGTCCGTCTGAATAAGAAATACGGTGTTGCATTCAATAAAACCCGTGGTGACATTGTGGTATATTGAATGCATACAGGTAATGAAAACATCCTCGATCTTATTGCGTTAGGTATATAAAATTATCTAAATGAACACTATGGATCTTTATTATTATCGTAATGAAACAGATAATAAAACGGCCCCAACGGCCAGCACACACACTAAGTTGTAACTTTTAACGCACGTGACACCGCCGAAATGTATGCACATGACGCCGCGAGCACCACCAACATGTCTGGTCTTGGTTCCAATCAAGAATCACATTTTCAGCAGTTCATCGTAATGTTAGGAGTGGTGCGTCATCATCCAAACAATCTTTCGCCCTTTTAGTGTCACGCACATTGTTTGTTACTAACAGTGTTATCTAGTGACATGTACCAACACCAGAACGACACGATGAAATATACACACGATACTATCTGTGTAGGCTTAGTTCACAAATCTGTTTTAGTGACGAATCATACATTTGGTTCGTCAGAGCTTTAATGGATCCTGCTTATGCAAAGAATGATTACAAAGGATATTACCCTATAAAGATAAATAAAAATATGTATAATTATATATACATATATATATAAATATATTTATATACATATATATGAATATACTCATAAACATGAACAAATATATACATATATATACGCATCTACGTATATATACATACCAAGTATAAGACAAAAGTAATGGAAGTACACTATTTATTTTCTATTCTTCATATGTTTTCGCTTAATCATGCAAAAATATTCACAGCAGCTATGATATAGTAGGAGGGGCTGCCATTAGCCTCTAGAACATCGTAAGCAAATCAATTTCAATGATAATAGATTCACGAGCTTGGTGTTTCCGTGTACCCCGCCACTCATCTGTTCAACAAAAGCAATATAACTAGTTGACTGTCAAAGCATAGACAAACACCAGGGTAATTTACACATTCCGCGCACCTTCACTACGCTGGAGCTTCTCGTGCCACAAAGTACGCAATTATGGATGGACAATCCTTCATCCAAACGTTGACAGTTTAATGTATTATTCATGGCGAGTGCGGAGAGTGCTACAAAATGCCTTGTCTCTCAAACCATTCCAATGCTCGACAGATATCCAGAATTCTGCCAGTGTTTGGTCGGGGAACGACGTTCTGATCGATTCTCTAACAGTGCTTGTGCATCACTTAAAACTAGAAAGCCGTATGGAATGACCGCCTGTTTAGTTCATAATGAACATTTGTGTTGTAGGTGGAACCCGACACGGTGAGGATGTAAGCGCTTTAGTCGCCCCTTGTTCTGGTCCGGCTCAACATGACAACATCGTACATACAGAGACGAACAATCGGCGTGCGCAGACATGATGGAGGGTTCCAATTCTTGAATTGTAAAACGACCCACCCAATCTCCGCCAATACTTAAGCATGGAATGTGTACATAATATCACTAATGAAATCTAGATAAAAAGTTAGGTGAAACCTTATGAATAAAACGTAAATTTGAGGCTGTGGTATAAAACCGATAATACTCTTGTATTTATCTCGCATGTCAACTGCATGATAAGGCATCGCTTTGTACCTGTAAAGAGTGAGCTTTATGGTTATTTTAAGCATACACGACATTGATTTAACTGGTCGATTGACCTTTCATAGTGGCTTTGATGGCCATGGCCTATATATGGTTTGCAAAGCTCAGGACGAGTGTTTATACGATGTAAAGGCAGGCATTTGTTAGCAGCAATATTATGTTTGAGTGGGTGCTCGGGCAAATAGTGCATTTATATATATATTGCATAAAATGTTAGGTGGTGTAACAAATCCGAAACAGCAGGCACAGCCCACAAATCTAGCTATTTCCTTGTGCATGCTGGAACCATCTCCTCAACTGGGGTCAACCTTGGTTTTTCTTCGAACTAATCATGCGAAGATATGTTCCAAATTAGAATCGATGGGTTATAGAAGCTGCAGTATTACTAAAAAGGGTACTTTATATGGAATCTATCTGCAACTTAGATATCACATGAAAATGAATACCTACGACTGTCCAACATTAATACTCCGTTATGCCACTTACATATTGATCCATTGACATCCTTGACCATGATCGTTGGTGGTCGTTAATAACAATATGCCTCACGAATGACTGGCTCTTGTGGGTTTAATGAGTACTTTCCTACAAATGAGGTAGAACATTCAACTACTTGGGTTTGTAACAGGACTGTGTTCATTAATTGAGTTTGTTTAAAATTGATGAGTATTTCGTATTTACTTCCGGTGAATACATTGTAGGTACATTATTAGTCCTTGTCAGAACTGAATGATTGCAAACAAAATCACAAACAAAAGCATCAATCGAGCAAGACGACAAAGTAATTCCCCATCTAATATGCAGAAACAGGGGTTTCCCGTGATACTAATGCTTTAAAGTTCCCCCCCGGGTTAGTTCGCCCTCGCTGGGATAGTTCGCCCCCGGGTCAGTTCGCCCCCGCAATGCTACGCAGGGCGAACTGTCCCAGCGAGGGCAAACTGACCCGGGGGCGAACTGACCCGCAACCCAACTGCATGGTAAGGCATCGCTTTGTACCTGTAAAGAGTGAGCTTTATGGTTATTTTAAGCATACACGACATTGATTTAACTGGTCGATTGACCTTTCATAGTGGCTTTGGTGGCCATGGCTTATACACGGTTTGCAAAGCTCAGGACGAGTGTTTATACGATGTAAAGGCAGATATTTGTTAGCAACAATATAATAATTATGTGGGTGCTCGGGCAAATTGTGCATTGTTGTATTTATTGCATAAAATGTTAGGTGGTGTTACAAATCTGAAACAGCAGGCACAGCCCACAAATCTCCTTGTACATGCCAGAGCCTTCTCCGCAACTGGGGCCAACCTTGGTTTTTCTTCGAACTAATCATGCGAAGATATGTTGCAAATAAGAATCTTTGGGTTATAGAAGCTGCCGTGTCACTAAAAAGGATACCTTTTATGGAATCCACCGGCCACTTAGATGTCATATAAAAATAATACTCCGTTATGCCACTGCCATATTGCTACACTGGCATCCTTGACCATGATCGATCGTGTATGTCTCATAAATGGCTGGCTCTTGTGGGTTTAATGATTACTTTCCTATCAATACGGTAGAGCATTACATCACCTGCGTTTTTAACGGGACTGCGATTATTAATTGAGTTTGTTTAAAATTGATGAATATTACGTATTTATTTCCGGGGCATATATTGTAGCTAAGTTATTGGCACTAAACGATTGCAAAACTGTTTTATCTATCACCGTCAATATATATGACAAGGATTTTTGCTCCACGCTATGAGTATACAATTTGACTCACTCATATTTTGAATGACAATGTTTCCACAACGGCTATATTTCTATACAATATAGGAGCTGTTGGTAGGGCGTTGATATTGTGCACGGCACCTACACTATTAGAATAAGTGTGATCTATGATGTGAAAAAATATTACTGGCTTTGTACCTTATATATATATATATATGTGTTTTCTTTTTTAAAGGTGTATATTTTTAGATTTAGATTTTAGAAGTTGCGATGCCCTCTATATATGCATGACATCAAGCCTTATAACTTATTGAACAATTGGCGACGAGGTGAGCACCTTCAGCATTACGTTACAGCGTCATACCCTCATGCACCGGCACAGCACGCACTTTTATTGGGCTGCACATTGTGTCGCACCCGAATGATTTATAGTTTTACTTTGAATTTAAAACCAGGTGTACCTTCTAGAATAACCCAAGAGAATTCTAAGGGATTATGCAAATCCACATACCATTTCATTTAAATGCATTGGTGATATTATATATGAATGCGAATTGCTGCGCAAGATCCCAAAGTGCTACTAAGTAAGTGCTACAGGCATATGTTGCTTCTTTTGTTATCTTGGCCTTACATTTGGATTAGCTGATAATTCATAAACATCAACTATGTTGCGTGCACGCTGCATAAATGCTAGTTGTGTATTAATGTAACCCGCAATGCCTTTAGAATGCTGTGACTTCATGCATAATACAACTGCATGCTAAATGTCAATGTTGTTGACATTTATCCATTCCTAACAAGCCTACAAAATTCGTTTACTTCCGCGCATCATGAGTTCCTGAAATTATCATAGAGTGTTCATGTAGTAATACGATACAACGTAGAGATTTTAGATAATGTAGCGATGAAGGATATGTTGCAGGCTGCATCACGATATGTATATATGATTGATAGCCCAGTACTTCCTGTTGCAATAGGTTCATGTGAACTTCTGTCCGTTTATAATTATGGGGTTGGTTGGTGTATCGCTAATAAATATTCTATACAACGAATCTCGGAAGAGCTACAGGGCTTTTACTTAGTTCGATTAGTGTTATGCTTAGACATGGCATCTCGGAAAAACAGTAACAGATTTAGGGCACATTCCTATATAATCTTACACTATTATTTATGAAAAATACATCAGAGCTTAAATAAATAAATAAGAGGCAGAACCAATTGTGCGAGAATTCTTCACGCTCAACTGCTTCATCACTCTTCTGTGGTATAAACAAGCTGTATGCACTCTTGGATAGGTCATATAGACTCAACAACGGTCTTTCGATGCACATGTTATGTGAATTGTTTCCATGATTAATGATTGCAACTCATTGTGGTTATTTCTGTCAGTAAGGCACGAATCGATAAATAGCACTTTGAAAAGCCAAGGCAAACTCAGTTGATGGATATTGCATTTATCTCTGTTTCTCCGATGATGCGATTTATTTATCTGATCCCACTGGCCAGTTTGTCTAGCGTGTGGAACCATGATCTGATGATCACACGTTGTTGATGTTTAGACGGCCGGGTGAGGAGTTTATGCAGTTAACATTAACAAACATTTAACCTACGTTGCCACATATATGGCGTGGCAGAAATCTGTTAATGTCCTGGAATGAGATTATCTATAGTGGTAGAATCAATAGGCGTTGATATCTGATCAGATGGCATTAATTTCACTTGTGTTTATTAATTCATGTTTCTTCCAAAAGAATTGCTATTACCATAACATTCTAGGTTATGCGCATACGACTTTATAAAATCCCACCTAAAGTTACTAAAAAACGATCCACTTAGGAACCACAGTGTGCCAATAGACGCCATACGTCCTCGACATGTGCCAGATATCAACCACTGAATGATAACCCCAGAGTATTTCGTATATCCTATTGCATACTTACCCCACAATATTTGTTTTCTGTCGTGAAATGTCTGCATCAATAGAAAATGATTATCCCTTTCCTTTGCCTTGAGCATCGCATTTCAAGCAAAGCGATTTCTTGCTGTTAATATCATTATTTCACCTGCACTCAGCTCATGTTGTGTTCTGCTTTTTGATCAGCTTGTAATGATTTGTATCAAAATGCATTGATATAAGTCCCCATCCGGAACTATCTGAACTAATAACGCACGTAAGCAGTTTCTCTCACCCATTCCAATATTTCTATTTGTCTGTACATATAACGGACTGATCCTCATATATTTAAGCATGTAATGCACAAATAATGCTCCGTAATAGTTATATAATGTATTGCATTAACGACCGTTCATCGGAGTGTTACAGGTTATCTTAGTATCTGGGCACTACGACTTAACTATTCAGACAGACTGACCCTCTGAACCTTGATTAAGAATGTCTTGATTAACGAGGCACGTGTCTACTTATGCTACATCTGACGGAGGTTTACCAAGCTAAACAGCATCATTTATCTGGAGTAGCATTTCCAAGCGCTCAGATAACATAGACTCGACACAAAGCCTACGGTTTTGGTTCCCGGACCATTCTTAGATAGACCATGATGCAATCCTTTTTGCTGCTTATTTTCTCTGCGAAGTCATCCTATATTGTACGGTCGCCTTGCCGTAAATGCTTGAACGTTTATGGCTGATTTATGATAAATATTGTTCTCCATACGAGCTCACTGTACCTTATTTATAAACCAATTAAGTGTACTTAGCAGGTAACACCAGTAAGAACAAAATACTTCAATTAGACAAAGTAACTGCGGTTGATTTACTCATTACAAATAGCAACACTAAAGATAATAATGGCTTATAGATAAGCTGTAACTACATATAGGAATTCACGACTGGTGGAGACATTGACTGATCAAAATGACATTGACTCTGAAATCAGGTTCTTTGAATAGAATAATTTAGGGTGGATCAAATCGCATTGCTTTGATTTTATGTCAACATGTCGCCATAGCTCCTGTTGTTCAAGAATGAGCGCATTTCAAGCAGTTTGGTCAGTTGTTAATCTCTGTTAGAGCACTATGATTAGTAAGCATTGTAAAATACACATCTTACGATTTAGTCACATTCTTCATATCTAAACACTTTTCGAACAAGAGAATCATGTCATAAAGGTGTTTTGATGACGCTTGAGGATACATGGCATGGACAAAATATGACGATTAATACAGTGATGTGGGTACTCGTCAATTGTTTGGACATACATTTCAATCGCTGGCGTTCGACCAGTCACATAATTCCGATTCTGATTGATTATGGCTCGTAATGCATAGGACATGGCAACTTTTGTTTTGATTTGGTGCTTTGTCAGATATATGTAATTAAATTTGTTACATTCATTGCATATTGGTGTATCAATTGATTGCTAAAAGATGTATTCGAATGAATAATCTGGATAAAATCACTGATTGAACCAGTTGACAATAAATTATTATAAAAGGAGGCAATTGATTTGAATGATGGCTTTAGAGAATACCACTTTGTAGTTTGCTCCATTGCCTTGTTATGCAAGGACACCATTCGAGGTTTTCATTACTCTGCCGTTTCCGTATTCTATCATTTATTCAAATTAAACTTACTAACCATGATTAATGACCACGTATTATGTCTAATTTGATTATTGACTGAATGTAATGGGTGGATTTCCCCTTATACATCATTTGAGTAAACCAATTTATGAAACATCTACCTTATCTTACAAGGTACATTCAATTTGCCAATATCAACGAAGGTTTCATTCCCTCCTATACAGTTTACCATATATCCAAGCTATCCGGAAATGATCGAACCATTACTAACGGAGTTATAAATTATTTTCCCATTTTCAATTAACATGACCGTTGTATTAGGTCAAGGTTAAAACAAAATTAATCAGCTCTGCAGGTGGACCATACCTATATCCAATAAACATTGCTCTGCATGAAATGGTCACAAATATGCATATGAGCATGAAACCCAAGTGATCGCTATAACTTACGCCAAGTAAACAAACACACAAAACACTGAATTTTTGCACACGTGTATTGCCTTCATTGCTAAACATACACCTGACTGAATATTAACTAGCCAAAAAGAGCTCAGCATAAGCCACCACAGAAATCAACCACGATGATGTATGGACCCATGTGGCATTACAATGTTTGCGGATTTATGGTGCTCAGATATAACTCAACTGAGGAAGATAATATATGCTCCTAACTAACGACAGTTTTATAGGCAGGTTTGACCTTTTACTAATTCATATTTAACAAAGATCGCTGTATTTGCACCAGGCACCTGGTGAAACGAATGTGAGTGAAATGAAGCCTTCACGTCGAGGGCCAGACAGGGGGTGTGTTTAATATATACATTGTAATACTTATCATGGCCGCCATCCAACACGCGACAACCTGTCGTCCCCATGGTGCTCTCTGTTGATTGGAGAATCAGTGCGTCACACATTTCCAGATCATATCTGTGCTTATATGAGATGAATTGTTTCGAATGAACAAAAACATCATACCAGTACCCTCCATATCATCTCCATACTACACTTATCATTGTGCAAGATCTAATGTTTATGGAGCAGTCATATGTGTTGTTGATCTAATGCATTCAATCGTCCTGCCAAATATGTTCGCGATAACCACTTACTGGTTGCCGGACTTTTGAGAAATCATAATATCTAGGGGTAGACTGTAGACCGTCTGTCTGGTAAGTGACAACACTTGTTATATGCATTTTTGCCGTTATAGAAATGAGAAACCAATGATCCAATTTCCGAGTAACATGTGCCTGTTCAACTACTACATTACTCGGCTCCTTCTTCTAAAAATGCCGCTTCATGGACAAATATCTGTGGTCATTAACATTCTAACCACATTTTATCACTGCAAAAACGTTATATGATGTCATACACGTAAACATCTTAAAAAGAAGTTACACACAGTTAGAGTTCATATCCAAATAAGTATTCCTTTCAGCCGAGCGCCTTCAGACGTTAAGCAGAAAAAACAGTCATCCCTGCAGAACTGTCTCCAACATCATCTTCATACAGAACTGGCTGTCAACATGACATTACACAGTGGCAATATTATTCTCATTGATGTCACACTAAGCCCCAGTAGGTAATGAATTTTCTGCTTACAAGAAATTCAAAGCTTTGACTAAAACAAGCCTTGCGCATTTGCTAAGGTATTCATGTAAGACCATCAAATGTTGGACGCCACGGAGCAGAGACATCAATATATAACAATGGTCATATCCGAAGTTTTATTGAATAGGAGCATTCATATCATGACTGCATTAATAACGACCAATTCGTAAGCTCATGATATACCGAAATGTAAAGATGATGCAGTCCAAGATATCGGCGTTTACTATGCGTGCTTCTCAGATGTGTATATAGTCCGTATTATTAGCAGTCGACCACGTATTCTGCCGTGTTTAAAATTTAATGGAATATGTATCTTACCGTTACGTTGTGTGACAACAATACGCAAATATGAGTAATGACATAGAAATGATGAATCATTGGACAACAATCTATAATGCCATCGCCCAGTGACTCAGGGAATATCATTGCATCATTCAGATCTCATATTCCGAAAATTCACCTATCATATAATTAATGTGACGATTGTCTCTTGTATGCAGCAATTTTCTGCTTTTGACGTATGAATGTGAAATGCCATCTATAATAAACATATGGGTTCTTCTTGCATAATGATCAAGAAGCTAATTCAATACGCAATACATCCATTTAATGTCTGCATTGCATGTTTTCAGTTTGCTAATAACGTCATCACCCGTATGATCAACATATAGTCATGTTCTTATTCTGCCAGTTAACATCATCCCAGAACCAGTATGTGTGTAACTAGGCAAGTCCGCACATAACCCTAAAAATCATGTTGGCCAGTAATAACCAATCTACTACTGTTCATATTACACGGTAAAACCAGAGCATGATACACTCGGCTATTTTCCTCGACCTTGCCGTGCTTAAGCGTTGTGTGTATTTTATTCTACAAAACACATTTCTATCTCGGTTTGAATTACTGTCAAATAACGAATTGACATGTCGATCTCAATAAGTAAAGTCATGTACAGACCCATGCGTTAACACTTCTCGCCAATAAGTAAAGTCATGTACAGACCTATGCGTTAACACTTCTCGCCAATAAGTAAAGTCATGTACAGACCCATGCGTTAACACTTCTCGCCAATAAGTAAAGTCATGTACAGACCCATACGTTAACGCTTCTCGCCAAGCATCCGTGGATTATTCTATAAGCCAAGCTTGCTGTTGAAGAATTTAATTACTTAGCAACCGTTTAATTGTAAGTCAATATCAAATCTTGTCCAGCTCGTTGAATTTCAATGAGGCTACAACGCATTAAAGTTGATATAATAGATTAAATAGTCTAAATCTAGTTTTTCGTCACAATATTCTTACTTGTCGAAATGGTAAAATACACACCATAACTTCCTAGATGAGCTGCAGCTGGTCTGCACGAAGGAATAATGAATATTGGAAATTAGCGATCAAACGTCCTGACATTAAAAACAAGGGTTATGATAAGTCCAGGATTCGATGAATACTTGGGAACAATGTACAGCCAATCTGATCCCATCGTGATTAAGCTATTACTCGTAATTTATTGTTTCAATTTCAAAGCTACCGTTAACACCGTTAGAACGGATCGATCATATTTTATCATAAAATGTTGATAGCAAATTTGTGTACAGTTATGGCAAATAATAAAGTACATCTTCTGGCAAGCGCAAAACATCGGTACACATCTTGTGTCGATTCTCTGCATCCCGGCTAAGATCTCTGACTGCTCGTAAAGCCACTTCTGATAAATGAAGCGATTCAGTGTGATTATATTTAAACGCTTGATAAACCACAGTCGGCTGAGGCATGGAAGAAATGTGCATCATTTATTAAGACATTGTGAATTATGGTCCTGTGGGATTCATGGGTTCGTCTTAACAGCCAGGTACAAAGATCAACACGACTGAGTCACAACACTCCTAAATAGCATTATATGAACAGATAACTGGGGAAGGGGTCGTCATGTATAAACTATAGAGCTGGCAATGTAGAGGTTGAAGTGGTGTGTTACCTGCATGGAACAAATAACACCGTAACTGTGAGGACTCTGTAGAGACAATCAAAAGCTCGGATTCACCCGTGTGATGAAATCTAAAATGATTTGAACCACACGTAGAGATTGAATCAAACGGGTATCAAAATCAGTCTTGTGTCGGGGATTTCAGAGTGGACGACGACCTATGCTTGTTAAAATGTCATAAGGTATCCATGATCTGTCTGGACGATGACTTATATACATTATTTAATTCATGGGCCTCCCCATATAGTGTCATGAAGTATACTCGATCGCTCGATGTGTGTGCTACGAAAGTTGATTATACAATGTGTGTTATATTATGTGTGGATGCTAACCCTGCCATCTAGACATAAACACCAGGTTATCATCAGCCAGTTATACTGCAGGATGTACCGTGGGGCTCTCATCCTGTCCAGGTACACCAGTCCAGGGAGGGAAGAACAGTTTAACTACTCCCTACCTACCGCTCAGATATCAGCCGATATTTGATGAATAGAGACCATGTATTACAGTAGAACGAATATTGTCCAATGCCAGCGTTTTATACGGCCTGCGATATAACGAGTTATATGAGGAACGAACATTACTTCGGGATAAAAAAAAACCGCCATAAGATGAAATCAATGGAGCGAACGGCGTCCGTGGTCCAGTAATGCCTCACAGTCGTGTACTTACTTCCGCCGTATCAGCTTTCTCTCGACTGGAGCGACGTGCCGCTTACAACAGCTTGTCACCAAATATCCATCTTCAAACCAACACATACATTCTCCTATGTTCATCCAATGGATTCCATTAATGAGGATTTACTGTTGTCTCCTGGTTGAACTGCTCCCCTGAGAAATACATCGGTCAAAAACCATAAACAACTTGGAGTCAACTCTGCTAATCTTAACCGTTGTGGTTGATAACTGATGATGCTCCATATGGCTCTATGTTAAGAGTAACGCCTTGTGTTAAGAGGTTCGAGAGACCCTTCTGTGTTTCTGAAAGTGTAAGGGGTTGTATTTTAAATCATCGTTCAAATAACAAAATTAGCATCTGTTGATGAGACCTAGACGAATATTGTTTAGCTCATACGAGCTGAGCATTTACCACGACCCACATCTAACGTTGGATGGAGTACAACTTTTCACTGTAGTAACTGCAGTATTTTCCGACAACAGACCTTGCAAAGACACGGGAAACTAAGACGACTATATA
>CM067349.1:26687390-26740194 GCA_034190875.2 Urechis unicinctus
GATCCACGTAGACAGTTTTAAGACACTCCTCCAGTAACTCTTGGCGTTGTTTTGTAGCTCCAAATCGATCATTCAACTCCTCCCAACTGGCAACCAGCATGCGCCAAGCAAATCTATCTAAACGCAGTTTTACCTGGTCATGTTTTATTATCACCAGCGGGGACGGGTGTTGAACACTAATAGAAACTTCTACTCCCATGGAAACCTCCCGTTCTTGATGAGTCCCCGCTTCTACCGCGTTTAGGGTCTCTGTTATGGCTGATAACTCATAGCCACCGTACAAAAAGTCTCTCAAATCCAAATCTATCTGTAATTTCCGATCCGTGTCTAGAAGTATAACTCTGTCCTTATTCCACAAGGTCAGCGAAAATTGACAGAAGTCGCGAGTGTAGACTGGAATCACCATCGTTTCAGTTGTCTTCGCCATTTTTCTTTTCTTTCACCTTGTGGTCAACCAGTGGGCAGATGCACAAAACTTGTCACCTCACAGTTATATATCCTGTAGCTGTAAAGCCTCACAGATATGGGGCAATACGTCTTCACTCAATAGCTTATTAAACTCTGCCTCTGTGATTAGCCAACCACCAGGTATTCGTTCCTCCCCTCTGAAATGCTGAACGCCAATCAAATGACGACCAGCAAAATAACGCTTGACCAAGTACTGATCGCCCGCTAAATATACTTTGTTTGCATCTTTCAGACGAGGTGCCTCACTTACAAGGCGGCCAAATAACAGGGCGAAAATCGGGATTAAACGCTTTCTACTCACTCGCTCCACCTCCAACCTCACATATGGAGCTCCATTCTTACATTTCAACACGCGAATGGTCACGCGAGAGCTCAGTGGTATTGGTGACTCCATAGTGATTGAAAAACGGTCTGATTTCCAGCTCTTTATAAAGCATTCAGCAACGCCTTACATCATATCACATGGTTCACTTTCAACACCACCACCCCTTTCATCTTTACTAACATGTTCAAACACGTCTTCCCAAGTTCATTGTGATCCCAAACGATTACACCATTCTCAAGTGGCGTGGGTATATCATTTGAATAGATACCTTCAACTACAACATTTACTAAACCCATTGTTATTCCTAGAGAACCCCACTCAATACCTTTAAACACTCAACAACTCACTTTAACAATGCATTACATCATATCATGTGGACACATAGCATCACTACCTGGCGCAAGTCCAAACACGTCACATGATCACGTGGTCAACGCGTGGGGGGATCCTGGGGGGTGGGCAACTCCATGGGGGGGCTCTGGTATAACATATACAAAAGTTTTACGTAGTATCCTGTGCGAAGACTACTACTTAGAGTCGACTCTTATTTGTTCTTCTCTTATTCATGGTCTTAACCTTCTATTTCTATATCCGTACACGTTCTTTCCGCCATATCATTATAATCATCTCGAGCGTCATCATTTAACTTTGAATGCATTGCCTCTCTCTGTCTATGGTTGCTTTGTGGATGATTCTGCCTCATAGTTTTACAACGGATGGTTTCACCGTCACGCTCTAAGATCGGGCTAGTCAACAGATATTCAAACAAGCATTTTTATATTCAATCCGGGGTGGGCAACAGTAGCCTATAAAAGCAATTGAATCGTTACCAAAAGCAGAATGTATTTTATTTACCCAAAGCAAAATGACATTGAAATAATACTGGTCTAAAGCCAACCACTGCAAACGGCCGCTACTCAAATGAATTGTGGGAAATCATAGGAAGGTGTACCAGCTTTGCAGGCCATACAATCTCTCCTTCGCGGAGTGTAACATGAATAATGTTGTTCTTTTTGGTAGAAATATGGTTTTTAAAAATTTTTTCACCCTCTAAGCTGAAAGAGGGATCTATACTACTTTTCATGTACTAGGCCCAAACTACGTTTAACATTATGTTGTGAAATGCTAGAAAATGTCGATTGTCTCAGAAAAATAAATCTAGTGAGCATGCATGAATGCAGCCAATAGAGTATTCGTCAATATTAAGGCTATATACCATACCGTCGTGTCAATGAGCAACAAGATTTTAACCATAAATAAAACAAACAGTTCCAACACTCATGGCTTTTACACATTTTGGTGTTTTCAATATTGACAAGCTATTCACAATCCATGTCCTCTTGTACTACCACTTTGATGTTTGCATCGTTCAAACGAAAATGAATTTGCATTATATGTTTATATGGACCATATATATATATATATATATATATATATATATATATATATATATATATATATATATATATATATATCTATACATATATATATATATATATTTATATATATATATATTATTATATATATATGAATATATATATATATATATATATATATATATACATATATAATGTATATAATTAATAGGAGGTTCCATTCTATTTTGTTTTGCCATTTGTCATCAATGCAACTTTGTGTTATGTTTGTCAGAGACCAGCTGTTTATTGAATACTTAAGAGTAAATACCAATTAATGTAAAACGATCACTTTTTTTGTGGTAACCCATACATATTAAGCTCTTGTTCAGCATAATTCATTTAACCTTCGTTGCTATGGTGTGTATCGTCATGATTTGGACAAAGGTTAGGCTTTGTGTAAAACAGGTCTGCGTTTGGTCCGCATTTTGTTTGCTCATACGTTGAATGAGCTCTGGAATAGTGATCGTCTTCATACTCACCATACATATTCATTTTCATATTTGATATTCATAATATATCAATGATCTGCATTGTTTGATTAGTGGGTGTTGAAACGAAAACGAAAAACAAGCATATGTCGATTTCCAGTTGATAAACTGATTGCAGTTCATCATATCCATCATAATGTTCATCAGTGGCGCTTTAGATAAATATGCTCTATCTTTGACATCCGCGCAATTATATTGATCTGGGATTTTAGTACTGTGCATTACAGCAATGTTTATGGCACATTTAATTTGCTTGATATTTTTTTACCCAGAAATCCTTGATGTTCTCGGTAGCTTTAATTGAGCGTTATTACTTTCGATGACTGCATTGATCATCTTGGAAAACTTCCTGCATCTTTAGTGCCTTTTGACCATTTAACTATACCACCACTGTTGTCGGAACGACTATGACAGCCACACCAGCTGTATCAGAGAACAGACTGAATCCATGTCTAACTTTTGGGGTGGGGGGACTCGTTATACCAATGATAAAGCGAAACAGTATCGTGGTAATGACTTCGAAACCATAGTAGCCGTCAGTCACGTGTCGAGCGTCGACGATTCACGTCTATATGTACGTGGATTATAATTAAGAGGCATAAGATTCGCGTGAAACGCAATAATTCGCAGTGTCTCGATGACCAAATATGGTGGACGACTAGATGTGTATCGGATCCCGTTCTAGAGCTCCATCACGTGGCACATACCAGTCTGTAAGATTGCACAGCCATGATAGTATGGTTTTCTGTAGAATTACAGCAGACGGAAAGCCGATGAACACTCTTGGCAGCAGCACAGACAAATACATTGAGAGTTGCCGACTGGTGAATTGTAACCATAAATACCGACCCTATCGCGGTAAAAGATGATCCAATACACAGCGTGATTTATGACACCTGGTTTTGAGAGTGCCCGCACAGAAATAGCTGTACGAACTAGCCCCCAGATTTAATTGAGGCCAAGGTGGTTTTTTTAGGCCAAGGTGAATTTTCTAAATTGTACATTTGTTTAGATTACTATGCATTATTTAATGCCACATACTGTTGTACCGTGCATACGGACCTACAATTTTACTACGCATTTCACTGTCAAATTATTCCTATGCATATGATATGTAAGTAACACAATACACTCTCTGTAAAATGAACAGTGTATATATGCGCATTATTATTGTACCCACATCGATTGGTCGATGTGGGACATTACAGCATATATAAACATGGAATGGAAAGCAGCATCAACATATTGTTATCCTCATTATTGGCCTATTCTCCTACATTCTCTTCATGATATAGATTCATATCCGTGTTACGTAGTGGTGCCGTTTAGGCGTAAGAAAAGCCAATTGATTTCGTCATGTCTATGATTATAAAACGTGTTCTATCACATTGGAGCTGCTACACTGGATGGGGAAGGGGGTAGTGATGTTACAAAATCAATCTGCATCCACGGGATTAACCACAGTTTTATAATTCAAAACACAGGGTCCTATTTGGTACTATATGCGCTGTCGAACGCTATTGGTTTCGCTCAAGTAGCGTCTAAGGAGGGAGGTTGTATGTATGAACAATCAGATTTAGGTGGATAGAATTGAAGGTAGCAGGGTGCAGACGACGGCTTAATTTAGGGGTAGTTGTGGGCCGAAATTGTGCTTCAGTTTGGGTTATGAGCAAGCGCTCGACTGATTGCTTGCCCATAAAGAAAACTGAAGTAGGCAGCAGTATCGAGTCCCGACATTGTAGACATTGTCAGGAAGGATTATTTGTGTAAGCCTATTTAGTTCATAATGAACATTTGTGTTGTAGGTGGAACCCGACACGGTGAGGATGTAAGCGCTTTAGTCGCCCCTTGTTCTGGTCCGGCTCAACATGACAACATCGTACATACAGAGACGAGCAATCGGCGTGCGCAGATATGATGGAGGGTTCCAATTCTTGAATTGTAAAACGACCCACCTAATCTCCGCCAATACTTAAGCATGGAATGTGTACAGAACATCACTAATGAAATCTATATAAAAAGTTAGGTGAAACCTTATGAATAAAACGTAAATTTGAGCTGTGGTATAAAACCGATAATACTCTTGTATTTATCTCGCATGTCAACTGCATGATAAGCCATCGCTTTGTAACTGTAAAGAGTGAGCTTTATGGTTATTTTAAGCATACACGACATTGATTTAACTGGCCAATTGACCTTTCATAGTGGCTTTGGTGGCCATGGCTTATACACGGTTTACAAAGCTCAGGACGAGTGTTCATACGATGTAAAGGCAGATATTTGTTAGCAACAATATAATAATTATGTGGGTGCTCGGGCAAATTGTGCATTGGAGTATTTATTGCATAAAATGTTAGGTGGTGTTACAAATCCGAAACAGCAGGCACAGCCCACAAATCTCCTTGTACATGCTGGAGCCTTCTCCGCAACTGGGGCCAACCTTGGTTTTTCTTCGAACTAATCATGCGAAGATATGTTGCAAATAAGAATCGTTGGGTTATAGAAGCTGCTGTGTCACTAAAAAGGATACCTTTTATGGAATCCACCGGCCACTTAGATGTCATATAAAAATAATACTCCGTTATGCCACTGACATATTGCTACACTGGCATCCTTGACCATGATCGATCGTGTATGTCTCACAAATGGCTGGCTCTTGTGGGTTTAATGATTACTTTCCTATCAATACGGTAGAGCATTACATCACCTGCGTTTTTAACGGGACTGCTTTTATTAATTGAGTTTATTTAAAATTGATGAATATTACGTATTTATTTCCGGGGCATATATTGTAGCTAAGTTATTGGCACTGAACGATTGCAAAACTGTTTTATCTATCACCGTCAATATATATGACAAGGATTTTTGCTCCACGCTATGAGTATACAATTTGACTCACTCATATTTTGAATAACAATGTTTCCACAACGGCTATATTTCTATACAATATAGGAGCTGTTGGTAGGGCGATGATATTGTGAACGGCACCTACACTATTAGAATATGATGTGAAAAAATATTACTGGCTTTGTACCCTTATATATATATAGATATAGATAGAGAGAGAGAGAGATATAGATATATATAGAGAGAGAGAGAGAGATATATAGATTCAGATATGTATATATGTATATATTCAGATATTTATTTTAGGCAGAGAGGGAATATAGAGAGAGATGTAGAGAGAGAGGGATCTTATCTAGAGAGAGATATATAGATAGGGAGAGAGAGAGAGAGAGAAAGGGGAAGAGAGAGAGAGAGAGAGAGAGGGGAAGAGAGAGAGAGAGAGAGAAAGGAGAGAGAGAGAGAGAGAGAGAGAAGAGAGAGAGAGAGAGAGAGAGGAAGAGAGAGAGAGAGGGAGAGAGAGAGAGAGAGAGAGAGAGAGGGAGAGAGAGAAAGAGAGAGAGAGAGAGAGAGAGAGAGAGAAAGAGAGAGAGAGAGAGAGAGAGAGAGAGAGAAAGAGAGAGAGAGAGAGAGAGAGAGAGAGAGAGAGAGAAAGAGAGAGAGAGAAAGATCTCTAGAGAGAGATCTCTCTCTCTCTATCTCTCTCTCCCTCTCTCTCTCTCTCTCTCTCTCTGAGAGATAGATCTCTTTTATCTCTAGGGAGGAGAGAGAGAGATTCTCTATATAGATCTCTCTCTCTCCTCTCTCTCTATAGGGATCTCTATATATATATATATATCTCCTATATATATATATATATATATATCTATATATATATATATATATATATATATATATATATATATATATATGTATATATCTAGACCAATACGAAACTATAAATTATTTTCAAAACGTTTTCTTTTTTAAAGGTGTATATATTTAGATATAGATTTTAGAAGTTGCGATGCCCTCTATATATGCATGACATCAAGCCTTATAACTTATTGAAACCTATGAACAATTGGCGACGAGGTGAGCGCCTTCAGCATTACGTTACAGCGTCATACCCTCATGCACCGGCACAGCACGCACTTTTATTGGGCTGCACATTGTGTCACACCGGAATGATTTATAGTTTTACTTTGAATTTAAAACCAGGTGTACCTTCTTGAATTACCCACGAGAATTCTAAGGGATTATGCAAATCCACATACCATTTCATTTAAATGCATTGGTGATATTATATATGAATGCGAATTGCTGCGCAAGATCCCAAAGTGCTACTAAGTAAGTGCTACAGGCATATGTTGCTTCTTTTGTTATCTTGGCCTTACATTTGGCTTAGCTGATAATTCATAAACATCAACTATGTTGCGTGCACGCTGCATAAATGCTAGTTGTGTATTAATGTAACCCGCAATGCCTTTAGAATGCTGTGACTTCATGCATAATACAACTGCATGCTAAATGTCAATGTTGTTGACATTTATCCATTCCTAACTAGCCTACAAAATTCGTTTACTTCCGCGCATCATGAGTTCACGTAGTAATAGGATACAACGTAGAGATTTTAGATAATGTAGCGATGAAGGATATGTTGCAGGCTGCATCACGATCTGTATATATGATTGATAGCCCAGTACTTCCTGTTGCAATAGGTTCATGTGAACTTCTGTCCGTTTATAATTATGGGGTTGGTTGGTGTATTGCAAATAAATATTCTATACAACGAATCTCGGAAGAGCTACAGGGCTTTTACTTAGTTTTAGGGCACATTCCTATATAATCTTACACTATTATTTATGAAAAATACATCAGAGCTTAAATAAATAAATAAGAGGCAGAATCAATTGTGCGAGAATTCTTCACGCTCAACTGCTTCATCACTCATCTGTGGTATAAACAAGCTCTATGCACTCTTGGATAGGTCATATAGACTCAACGACGGTCTTTCGATGCACATGTTATGTGAATTGTTTCCATGATTAATGATTGCAGCTCATTGTGGTTATTTCTGTCAGTAAGGCACGAATCGATAAATAGCACTTTGAAAAGCCAGAGCAAACGCAGTTGATGGATATTGCATTTATCTCTGTTTCTCCGATGAGGCGATTTATTTATCTGATCCCACTGGCCAGTTTGTCTAGCGTGTGGAACCATGATCTGATGATCACACGTTGTTGATGTTTAGACGGCCGGATGAGGAGTTTATGCAGTTAATATTAACAAACATTTAACCTACGTTGCCACATATATGGCGTGGCAGAAATCTGTTAATGTCCTGGAATGAGAATATCTATAGTGGTAGAATCAATAGGCGTTGATATCTGATCAGATGGCATTAATTTCACTTGTGTTTATTAATTCATGTTTCTTCCAAAAGAATTGCTATTACCATAACATTCTAGGTTATGCGCATACGACTTTATAAAATCCCACCTAAAGTTACTAAAAAACAGTGTGCCAATAGACGCCATACGTCCTCGACATGTGCCAGATATCAACCACTGAATGATAAACCCAGAGTATTTCGTATATCCTATTGCATACTTACCCCACAATATTTGTTTTCTGTCGTGAAATGTCTGCATCAATAGACAATGATTATCCCTTTCCTTTGCCTTGAGCATCGCATTTCAAGCAAAGCGATTTCTTGCTGTTAATATCATTATTTCACCTGCACTCAGTTCATGTTGTGTTCTGCTTTTTGATCAGCTTGTAATGAATTGTATCAAAATGCATTGATATAAGTCCCCATCCTGAATTATCTGAACTAATAACGCACGTAAGCAGTTTCTCTCACCCATTCCAATATTTCTATTTGTCTGTACATATAACGGACTGATCATCATATATTTAAGCATGTAATGCACAAATAATGCTCCGTAATAGTTATATAATGTATTGCATTAACGACCGTTCATCGGAGTGTTACAGGTTATCTTAGTAACTGGGCACTACGACTTAACTATTCAGACAGACTGACCCTCTGAACCTTGATTAAGAATGTCTTGATTAACGAGGCACGTGTCTACTCATGCTACAGCTGATGGAGGTTTACCAAGCTAAACAGCATCATTTATCTGGAGTAGCATATCCAAGCGCTCAGATAACATAGACTCGACACAAAGCCTACGGTTTTGGTTCCCGGACCATTCTTAGATAGACCATGATGCAATCCTTTTTGCTGCTGATTTTCTCTGCGAAGTCATCCTATATTGTACGGTCGCCTTGCCGTAAATGCTTGAACGTTTATGGCTGATTTATGATAAATATTGTTCTCCATACGAGCTCACTGTACCTTATTTATAAACCAATTAAGTGTACTTAGCAGGTAACACCAGTAAGAACAAAATACTTCAATTAGACAAAGTAACTGCGGTTGATTTACTCATTACAAATAGTAACACTAAAGATAATAATGGCTTATAGATAAGCTGTAACTACATATAGGAATTCACGACTGGTGGAGACATTGACTGATCAAAATGACATTGACTCTGAAATCAGGTTCTTTGAATAGAATAATTTAGGGTGGATCAAATCGCATTGCTTTGATTTTATGTCAACATGTCGCCATAGCTCCTGTTGTTCAAGAATGAGCGCATTTCAAGCAGTTTGGTCAGTTGTTAATCTCTGTTAGAGCACTATGATTAGTAAGCATTGTAAAATACACATCTTACGATTTAGTCACATTCTTCATATCTAAACACTTTTCGAACAAGAGAATCATGTCATAAAGGTGTTTTGATGACGCTTGAGGATAAATGGCATGGACAAAATATGACGATTAATACAGTGATGTGGGTACTCGTCAATTGTTTGGACATACATTTCAATCGCTGGCGTTCGACCAGTCACATAATTCCGATTCTGATTGATTATGGCTCGTAATGCATAGGACATGGCAACTTTTGTTTTGATTTGGTGCTTTGTCAGATATATGTAATTAAATTTGTTACATTCATTGCATATTGGTGTATCAATTGATTGCTAAAAGATGTATTCGAATGAATAATCTGGATAAAATCACTGATTGAACCAGTTGACAATAAATTATTATAAAAGGAGGCAATTGATTTGAATGATGGCTTTAGAGAATACCACTTTGTAGTTTGCTCCATTGCCTTGTTATGCAAGGGCACCATTCGAGGTTTTCATTACTCTGCCGTTTCCGTATTCTATCATTTATTCAAATTAAACTTACTAACCATGATTAATGACCACGTATTATGTCTAATTTGATTATTGACTGAATGTAATGGGTGGATTACCCCTTATACATCATTTGAGTAAACCAATTTATGAAACATCTACCTTATCTTACAAGGTACATTCAATTTGCCAATATCAACGAAGGTTTCATTCCCTCCTATACAGTTTACCATATATCCAAGCTATCCGGAAATGATCGAACCATTACTAACGGAGTTATAAATTATTTTCCCATTTTCAATTAACATGACCGTTGTATTAGGTCAAGGTTAAAACAAAATTAATCAGCTCTGCAGGTGGACCATACCTATATCCAATAAACATTGCTCTGCATGAAATGGTCACAAATATGCATATGAATATGAAACCCAAGTGATCGCTATAACTTACGCCAAGTAAACAAACACACAAAACACCGAATATTTGCACACGTGTATTGCCTTCATTGCTAAACATACATCTGGCTGAATATTAACTAGCTAAAAAGAGCTCAGCATAAGCCACCACAGAAATCAACCACGATGATGCATGGACCCATGTGGCATTACAATGTTTGCGGATTTATGGTGCTCAGATATAACTCAACTGAGGAAGATAATATATGCTCCTAACTGACGACAGTTTTATGGGCAGGTATGACCTTTTACTAATTCATATTTAACAAAGATCGCTGTATTTGCACCGGGCACCTAGTGAAACGAATGTGAGTGAAATGAAGCCTTCACGTCGAGGGCCAGACCAGTTGGTGTTTGTACGAAGGCAAAGAGAGCGGCACAGTATTAATGACGTATTACGCCAAGCTCTTTTGTGAAGTTGTTCGGATTTGTGAGCGATGTCATTTCTAGATTATTAGTAGTTCCTTATAATTACTGTCCTTATTGTGTTATGATACATTTGTTGCAAGTTATTTATCGAGATGTACCATACATGGGGTTTTTCTACCCTCTGATGCATCTTCTCGATATCATAATGGCCACCAACGCCGTATAATACCCATTTCTTTGGGCCATGAGCTTCTGGAAAACAGGATCCAGTTATTCTAACCCACTTCAAAGAATGTGCCAAGCGAAATACTACACGCATAATCGTGCATCAACTATAACTATATGCTCTATAGGACATGTTATATTCAATACATCGTTAATATAAACGCACGGAATCTTAAGATATACTTCCCAAATAAGACCGGTTCTTCTTGGACGAGATGATTGATGCAACAGCTATTGCTGCAGATGAGAAATGTACGGAATTCATAATGAACTCACTAGACACATCAAAGCGAAATTACATCTTAAGTTACAGGCACCAGCCAGGTTATGTTGTCTCGCCATACTCTATTGATCATCACCAGGTGTGTTGTGAGAATTTGATTCCAGTGATCACATATTCGCAGAAAGCTTAAATGAACATAACTTTGCAATGTTTATGTTATGCAGATCCATAAAAATGCAAATGGAAAGAAAAATACTATTGCTATACTAGTTCTCCCTTCTCAAGATAGTACGAAAAATATCATCATCATTACGCGGCGACAATAATACAGCATACATCCAATATCTGAGTCGATGAATTTTGTGTACAATGATAACTATGCATTCAAAACATGGCTCATTGTAATCTTGCTTTATTTGGTTTCGCTCTTTGTGGTCCGTGCTTTCTTGTTTGAACATCAATGTATTTCACGACATCAGAGATTTCACTGATGATCAAATATTTCCATGAAAAAGAGCTTTTAGAATCCGTCCTACTTATCTTAGATTGTATAATGGTTTCCACTCTATGCCCCATGTCTTCATCTACGTTGTAAGAGCGTTCATTTCCTGCTTACTCAGAACGACAACAAATGTCAAATACTGTCGACTTCTGCGAGGGACAGGGGGTGTGTTTAATAAAAAATTGTAATACTTATCATGGCGCCATCCAACACGCGACAACCTGTCGTCCCCATGGTGCTCTCTGTTGATTGGAGAATCAGTGCGTCACACTGTGTCATCAGAATCCGAATGTTCTACAATTCATCATCCATTTCCAGATCATATCTGTGCTTATATGAGATGAATTGTTTCGAATGAACAAAAACATCATACCAGTACTCTCCATATCATCTCCATACTACACTTATCATTGTGCAAGATCCAGTGTTTATGGAGCAGTCATATGTGTTGTTGATCTAATGCATTCAATCGTCCTGCCAAATATGTTCGCGATAACCACTTACTGGTTGCCGGACTTTTGAGAAATCATAATATCTAGGGGTAGACTGTAGACCGTCTGTCTGGTAAGTGTCAACACTTGTTATATGCATTTTTGCCGTTATAGAAATGAGAAACCAATGATCCAATTTCCGAGTAACATGTGCGTGTTCAACTACTACATTACTCGGCTCCTTCTTCTAAAAATGCCGCTTCATGGACAAATATCTGTGGTCATTAACATTCTAACCACATTTTATCACTGCAAAAACGTTATATGATGTCATACACGTAAACATCTTAAAAAGAAGTTACACACAGTTAGAGTTAGATTTCAGCCGAGCGCCTTCAGACGTTAAGCAGAAAAAACAGTCATCCCTGCAGAACTGTCTCCAACATCATCTTCATACAGAACTGGCTGTCAACATGACATTACACAGTGGCAATATTATTCTCATTGATGTCACACTAAGCCCCAGTAGGTAATGAATTTTCTGCTTACAAGAAATTCAAAGCTTTGACTAAAACAAGCCTTGCGCATTTGCTAAGGTATTCATGTAAGACCATCAAATGTTGGACGCCACGGAGCAGAGACATCAATATATAACAATGGTCATATCCGAAGTTTTATTGAATAGGAGCATTCATATCATGACTGCAGTAATAACGACCAATTCGTAAGCTCATGATATACCGAAATGTAAAGATGATGCAGTCCAAGATATCGGCGTTTACTATGCGTGCTTCTCAGATGTGTATATAGTCCGTATTATTAGCAGTCGACCACGTATTCTGCCGTGTTTAAAATTTAATGGAATATGTATCTTACCGTTACGTTGTGTGACAACAATACGCAAATATGAGTAATGACATAGAAATGATGAATCATTGGACAACAATCTATAATGCCATCGCCCAGTGACTCAGGGAATATCATTGCATCATTCAGATCTCATATTCCGAAAATTCACCTATCATATAATTAATGTGACGATTGTCTCTTGTATGCAGCAATTTTCTGCTTTTGACGTATGAATGTGAAATGCCATCTATAATAAACATATGGGTTCTTCTTGCATAATGATCAAGAAGCTAATTCAATACGCAATACATCCATTTAATGTCTGCATTGCATGTTTTTCAGTTTGCTAATAACGTCATCACCCGCATGATCAACATATAGTCATGTTCTTATTCTGCCAGTTAACATCATCCCAGAACCAGTATGTGTGTAACTAGGCAAGTCCGCACATAACCCTAAAAATCATGTTGGCCAGTAATAACCAATCTACTACTGTTCATATTACACGGTAAAACCAGAGCATGATACACTCGGCTATTTTCCTCGACCTTGCCGTGCTTAAGCGTTGTGTGTATTTTATTCTACAAAAACACATTTCTATCTCGGTTTGAATTACTGTCAAATAACGAATTGACATGTCGATCTCAATAAGTAAAAAGTCATGTACAGACCCATGCGTTAACACTTCTCGCCAATAAGTAAAGTCATGTACAGACCTATGCGTTAACACTTCTCGCCAATAAGTAAAGTCATGTACAGACCCATGCGTTAACACTTCTCGCCAATAAGTAAAGTCATGTACAGACCCATGCGTTAACGCTTCTCGCCAAGCATCCGTGGATTATTCTATAAGCCAAGCTTGCTGTTGAAGAATTTAATTACTTAGCAACCGTTTAATTGTAAGTCAATATCAAATCTTGTCCAGCTCGTTGAATTTCAATGAGGCTACAACGCATTAAAGTTGATATAATAGATTAAATAGTCTAAATCTAGTTTTTCGTCACAATATTCTTACTTGTCGAAATGGTAAAATACACACCATAACTTCCTAGATGAGCTGCAGCTGGTCTGCACGAAGGAATAATGAATATTGGAAATTAGCGATCAAACGTCCTGACATTAAAAACAAGGGTTATGATAAGTCCAGGATTCGATGAATACTTGGGAACAATGTACAGCCAATCTGATCCCATCGTGATTAAGCTATTACTCGTAATTTATTGTTTCAATTTCAAAGCTACCGTTAACGCCGTTAGAACGGATCGATCATATTTTATCATAAAATGTTGATAGCAAATTTGTGTACAGTTATGGCAAATAATAAAGTACATCTTCTGGCAAGCGCAAAACATCGGTACATCTTGTGTCGATTCTCTGCATCCCGGCTAAGATCTCTGACTGCTCGTAAAGCCACTTCTGATAAATGAAGCGATTCAGTGTGATTATATTTAAACGCTTGATAAACCACAGTCGGCTGAGGCATGGAAGAAATGTGCATCATTTATTAAGACATTGTGAATTATGGTCCTGTGGGATTCATGGGTTCGTCTTAACAGCCAGGTACAAAGATCAACACGACTGAGTCACATCACTCCTAAATAGCATTATATGAACAGATAACTGGGGAACGGGTCGTCATGTATAAACTATAGAGTTGTCAATGTAGACGTTGAAGTGATGTGTTACCTGCATGAAACAAATAACACCGTAACTGTCAGGACTCTGTAGAGACAATCAAAAGCTCGGATTCACCCGTGTCATGAAATCTAGAATGATTTGAACCACACGTAGAGATTGAATCAAACGGGCATCAAAATCAGTCTTGTGTCGGGGATTTCAGAGTGGACGACGACCTATGCTTGTTAAAATGTCATAAGGTATCCATGATCTGTCTGGACGATGACTTATATACATTATTTAATTCATGGGCCTCCCCATACAGTGTCATGAAGTATACTCGATCGCTCGATGTGTGTGCTACGAAAGTTGATTATACAATGTGTGTTATATTATGTGTGGATGCTAACCCTGCCGTTTAGACATAAACACCAGGTTATCATCAGCCAGTTATATTGCAGGATGTACCGTGGGGCTCTCATCCTATCCAGGTACACCAGTCCAGGGAGCGAAGAACAGTTTAACTACTCCCTACCTACCGCTCAGATATCAGCCGATATTTGATGAATAGAGACCATGTATTACAGTAGAACGAATATTGTCCAATGCCAGCGTTTTATACGGCCCGCGATATAACGAGTTATGTGAGGAATGAACATTACTTCGAGATTACAAAATACCGCCATAAGATGAAATCAATGGTGCGAACGGCGTGGACCGTGTTCAAGTAGCGTGTTACAGTCGGGTGCTTACTTCCACCGGATCAGCTAACTCTCAACTGGAGCAACGCGCCGCTCACAGTATCTTGTCACCAAATATCCATCTTCAAACCAACACATACATTCTCCTATGTTCATCCAATGGATTCTTTTAATGATGATTCTCTTTTGTTTCCTGGTTGAACTGCTCCCCCTCAGAAATACACCGGTCCAAAACCGTAAACAACTTGGAGTCAACTCTGCTAATCTTTACCGTTGTGGTTTATAACTGATGATGCTCAATATGGCTCTATGCTAAGAGTAACACCTTGTCAAGAGGTTCGAGGGACACTTCTGTGTTTCTATATGTGTAAGGGGTTGTATTTTAATTCATCTTTCAAAAAACAAAATTAGCAACTGTTGGTAAAACAAATTACATTGAAGCCCCATCGATGACTATTGACTAGAAATGACATCATCGCTAGTCATCCTGATGATCCAAAGGGAACTACAAATTTTCCTCCACCGGAGTCCGTGTATTGCATTCATGGCTGCACATGGACCTAGACGAATATTGTTTAGCTCATACGAGCTGATCATTTACCACGACCCACATCTAACGTTGAGAATGATTTATGACCCCTAACGCATATTTTAAAATGCAATAAGTTTGCATCATAGAATACATCATAGAATACAACTTTGCACAGCAGTTACTGCAGTATTTTCCCACAACCGACATTGCGAAGACACGGGAAACTAAGACAACTATATAGTTTCATATATTGTACCTGAGCATGGAGCTTTTTGCTAAAGGGTTTCAGACGTGAATATATACCACGACAAGTAGAGAGCCCAACCTCCTGATGGATCAATAATGTTGTACCATCAATTTGTTGTAGTATACAACTTCCCGGAAGGTAATGTCAATATGATTTTCTACCAATGCCTCACGACAACGTTATCCCATGCATCTAGAAGTCATGATAGCATTACATGAGCGCCATGAATAGAAACCAAATATTCATGACCCAGCTAAGGTAATGGTTGCTACCATATGAAGATATCACACTTATTTCCTAACTGGTCCTGAGAAGGAATATGTTGCACAATCAATGATCATACAAGTGGGTAATGAGCTCCATAGTTGTTTGTAGTTTACGGACACACTGTGTACACCACCAGCATTAGAGTTAACCACCAACGTCAGACATCCAGCTCCTTCCCACAGTCCTCGAATCACAGCGTGATGCTTAACTACCGATTATTTCATTCATTTGACACATAGCAGTTGCTTAACACATACGCATGCTTGCATATTGTGTCATGTGTTACCCATGGATAAGGACGCTACATGTATAGCTAGAAGAAGGCACAGCGCGATCCGTACGTATCTCAATATGGTCTGTGGAAATTAGCTGCACATCACCACCAGTGGGTGGGAGATTAGCAAAACTGCAGCTCACACAAACACACCTCATTCATCTGGTAATGAGCGCATGCAACACCACCTGTTCCATGATGTGTTTCAAGTAATTGATTTTTCCTAGCAGTGTAACATAATTATCAAACATGCACGATCTTCATGGCTTTATTCACAAAGGATATACATGTAGTCATGGTCATAGGTTGGTGAATGCGAACTTAACATGTACATCGGCGCCGGTGACTGATGTTTAATCATGCAGTAATTACTGTAGGTTTTCTCTGGTAATTGATTGGGTTAAATTCAACCGCTAATCATTCAACCAACGGGATGAACATAGATGCGTGTATGTTTTTGTCTGGTTGAATGGAATCGGATGTAAAGCCGTTAACGGACAAAACAACCGTACACTATTTTTTGTATTTGTTATTGTCCGAGCACAAATACAATTTTAAATATCTGAAAGCGCTCGCCGATCAATCGCCGATCGTTGCCGAGCTGATTGTGACGTCGGTTCTGAAACACAACACAAAAACACAGCCAGTCGTTGGATGCTTTAAAATGATAAGTGGTGTAGTAAACGCTGATGTATCTGCAAAACCACAGACATTTATGAAGAAGTATCCGACGAAACAGGTGAGAAAGTAATCTGAAATGGCAAACCAAGCCGTAACTTCGGCGGCACACGTTAGGAAATAAAACTCTGTAAAAGTCTACTTTCAATGTTCCTGATTATTAGTGAAGAGTTTGTCCCGTTCAACTGTCCCAAACTGCACCTACTGGCCTCTGATAGACTCAAGAAACTCATGAACGTTGAGTATATTTGTTTCCGAATTGCGGCAAAACTTCACGCCGACACGCTTGACCATGGCCAAAGTCAATGAGATCTAACATCTTTCTCTACATGCAAACAAGTGCTAAATGACGCCGCTCTTCTCTTCGGCAGATGTTTGTGTTCCAGAACTGACGTCACAACCCCAAAAAAGTGGCTGCTTGTTGTTATTGTAGGATGAATTGAAGAGTGTTAAGTGGGTTACAAAAGCGAGTCTGTGTATATTTCGGTCGGACAAGTAGGAAATGTATGGTTGTTATGCTCTCTAAGGGTTATGTGTAGTTGTAGTGTCTCCCAGGGATGGCAGACCTGGATATAATCAGCCTGATAATAAGAGCCCCATGCTCCATACTGCGTTGCAGCTGGCTGATCATTACCTGGTGTTTATATGTAGGCTGCCGGGCTAGGTAGGAACTTATACTCATGATGTCAGTAAGCATAAACAGCCGCCAACTGAAGCAGCTGTCGGTTTATCCATTTCCGTTATTTCACGTTATATTTTAAGAACAAACACGTTCACGAAGTCATGAAGTGTGAAAAATCTCTTTCATGCAAATGGCGAAATTGTGCGACAATAGTTTTGTTCCACCATGCGGATTTCGCTAATGCTGTTTACTGTGCGGTTATAAGTAGTAATTATGATAAACGCAAGGGTTGGGCACCAAGTCGACCATGAAGCTTGAGGGGCGCTGTCCAAGCATATCAAAGTATAGGTATCATATTTATGGTAAGGCACATCACGTCAATGTTCTCTTCACTCAACCTGACGTTAGCTTTAATACCACATATACAGAGTTGTTGGTCCGACGGGTTATGTATCTGGTAATGCGTAGGCGGGTCTATAGATATAGCATACAGGAGTGACATGATCACATCATATCATAGTCAGCCCATGATTGCTTCATGAATCTTGCAGCCCGAGATTGATTTAAAGAAAACATCTATTATATTAAATGCATCGCTATGTGATTCCGCTTTTGAAGGCAGCACGTGTGCGCACAAACCGTTATTCAATCTTGCTTATTATCAATCTTTATCTGGCGAATCTTGACGTGACATCATCGTCTTTACTGAAACATACCATGGTAGTGAATAAATATGCGAGAAATTATCACAGCCCGCTCTCGTAATTCCGTGTTTAAGTGGTAACATGGAACTATAGTTTGTGCTAAATCAATGCTGATAGGTGCTGTAACATGTGTTCTCAACATGCATTGACTCCTATCGTTGAGTGCTACTGTCTAGACCGTTAATGTAATTAGTGTGATAGCCTAATGTTCTTTCCATGTGAGAGATATCATCTAATTACTCTAGCAACTGCATATTAAAATGGTGTTGTGCACACAAAGTGACAGGATACGTGACTGTGACCCATTGCTACGTCAATCGACATTATGCAGGTGCTGCTGCAGCGATACGTGTCATATATCCACTAATGAATAATAACCCATGATGATTCAATGTATCGAATTGTATATCCCAATATAATTATTTTCGCCTGTGAATAACATTATGTCTACATCAATATACAATGATGACCCTTGGCTATATCCATGAACATCGCAGTACCAAACGAGTAATATCTTGCTGGTGGCATTGCATGAAGAACATATTAAACGCCGATAACGCATTATTACTTCATTACATGAGGATTTAAGCTACAAATAACAGATGTCGACTTTCGGGTACTACCCTGGCTGCAAGGAACCACACAATAGGGATTCTGCAGTCAGAACGGTAGTTTGTTTCGTCCAATACAGGAACGTCTTCAAAATACAGCAACGTTTGATACGTTATTTTATGTAAACCATATTCATTACATCTACTTGCTTAAGCCTCATTCACAATCACGTATATTCTATGTTGATGTACAAATCGTCGCAAATATAGACCCTGTGATTTTACAAATCAACAACTTTCCCTTGGAGGTACCATGTCCATGGAAACCAGATGTGCATGTAGGGGTGTCTGGCTAAAACAATCTTTCATAGGGCTTTGTTATGCCATATGAAAGCATGCTAAAGCAGGCTTCCATATGGCGTAAATAAAGTTTGGGAATATTTGGGAAGTGTTCAGTACTTTTGTGCGTTTTGAAGTTCTTAAGCTGCTTAAATCTGTACTATGGTGCATCACCAATTCGGCTTACTTCATATCTATAACCAAACACACCCGCCATTAATTGCGTCGCTTGTTGTATAAACGCATTTACTCCTATAACCATTCACCATTATATTAATTCTATATTCCTTGTGCCACGCCCTGAAAATACCACTGCTTTGGCAAATATACACTTACTCGTGAGTTTTAGAACTGCTGAAATAGTGGATGCTGTATGTTGTATTGCTGGTACCCAATTGCAATGCGACGCGATATCATTATCAACTATGGTCTTAAGATATTGTGATTGCTGTTTCCACACAGTGAATGTGACTATCCTCAGATGCAGTGCCTGGTACGGTACTTGAAATCGATACAACTATTACTGCTAGATCTACGCAATCACCTAATCGTTTTACTAAGTTTGGTTATTTCGAATTTCCTTGCAATTAGTTCTAGACGATGTGTTTGCCTACTAGTATCAAGAATCGATGCACGTACAGCGATTTTCTACCGCGACATTCTGATTGAAACAATTACATACCTGCTGAGAGAAAATGAAATCCGGGTAAAATAGCTTAACTGGCAGTGCATGTCACACCAGTACGAACAATGGGGATTCGATTCGTCACTACCGATGACATATATATTGTGCATGTGAACAATTCTTTATGGCAATGTATATTTGTACCTTGGTAATTGACTGCTATCCCGTGAATGAGGGGTAAGGCACTGTATTCACAAGCAAATAACTCGATCATAGCTGTGTTTGTTTTGTTGTCAAAAAGCTGGACATTTAAACCCGATCTGTCCCTGAACTGACTGATTTTGATCGTACTGATTCGGTCTGCATTGATGCCATTGAGAACATTTAAAATGAACATTGAAGGTCTCAAAAGACCAGCATGCATAATATCATTAATGCTCTTTCGGATCATGTGTATTTGGCAAATGAATCATCGATAAATGAACTGCTTGCACATGCTGATTGATGTACATCATTATGAATATTTGCTCAGCCACAAATTAGCTATGCCTCTAACTCTTCAGATAATAAAATCGATATTAACGGAATGGGATAGCATTTGTTAAGCTCTGGTTATGATTCGGTGGATCTATCGTGAGTTTGCATTAGATATTATTTACTCCAAAAAAACCGGAGGAATACTAGATATTTGTTAAACACATTTTACACGAGGCGATTAATTTTGGAACATGTGGTAGTTGTGCCTATGGAGACGATGGAAATAATGACAGAATGATATAACGATTTTAGTTGTGGGAAGTGTAGGACGAGTTCAAGTGTATAATGATCGAGGAAGTTACGGTATTGGGTTTGTTGGCCTCTGGTGCGGTTCTCCGAGGTTTGTTTATGTTTGACTGCCTTCCAGCCGCCGCCACACGGTTCATCTAATTAACACAGACATAATGGAGTACAGAACAGCACTATGTTTATTATTGATATACTGTTTATGGCCTTGCTCTTTCTCACGCTGAGGCAATGCTAGTTGAAATAACGTCTTATCGGATAATAGAAGAAACAGTTGGAAACTTGTCCAAATGTGTAAGCCTTATAGTCTATAACAGTATGCTTGGTTTGACAGGAATGGGGTTACGTTGTCACAAATACATCAGATATGATGAATAATTGCTCTCGATACAATGTCAATGTTTAGTAAAACACTCATCGAAATTCCAGCCAATCGGGTACTTGTCGTATCTCTTTATTGCTGAGGTTTATCGATCCGCTTGTACATTCCCACTCCAGTTACGTCGGTTGATATGACGTCATAAGCCAGGAAGCTGTTTACGAAATGGCGAAGCTGGGCGGTTTTACATCCCATTGTGTTATCAACAATGAAACTACTTATAGTGTATTCGTAAATGCAACATAATACCGCTGATATTTGTATTCTTTAAATGCATTGTATTGGATGATGATATAACTATTCAAATAACTACTGACCTAACTTCCGTCATCCTGTAAGCCCTGAGGGCGTGCATAATGTTGTCGATGGTGTGAAGCAGAGTGCAACCTTTTATGTAAGACCCGGCCTTGAACACATTGGCGTCAGCGCAAGTGATGATTCGCAAAAGACCACACACATCTCACCAGACGTCGCTTTTTAATTGCATTAATGAGGGTACGTGGTTATTGTCTGCTTTTAACAAGCAATAATCCCTGCATCACATACACTGGACACCTCTATTCACCTAAAAGTGCAGCAAACAATAAAATTGTTCACTTATGATTTAAGTTGCTGGGGGTATTAATGATTAGCAGTCGAATGTTTTAAGGCTTGAAAACGATATGAGGCTCGATATCGGTATATACCTTGACAACTTTAGTATACTAATCTTATTCGTGGTTTTTAAAGCAGCTTAATAAAGTAACTAGTACATTTTTAGCTGATGAAGCAATAGGAGCTGTCGCGAGAAACAAGGAACCTAGAGCCTACATCAAACGTCAATACCCATATTGTACTCGTCTGGAGATTGTCTAACTCTTATACACGAATAGGGTCTTGATTTCTCTTTCAACAAAACATGAGATGGTATGTTGTAAGTTTAAAATTTTGAAATAATGTGTGTTTGCTTCGCACTGTGGTAAAAAATAACATATTGAATGCAGCAATCCCGGTGATATCGTTCATTCCAGTTGTTTTACAGCACGCTATTACAAGCACCATAACAGGAACAGTCACCTAAGTATAGTGTCTATGTTCCGACCTTGCTTTACATCAAAATAGTCCATTGTCAAATCAGTTCAGATGTATTGCGTACAGTTTGTCACCTCTTTCTTATAAAAAAAATTGATATAAATGATATATATAAATGGTAAGTTATGGCTCCCCGTTGGTACGGAATGAAGACTGCTATGACATTTATCGCCACCCTTTTTATCTTTAGTTTTACCTACAATGATTGCATTTGCATTTCATAACTATGTTTCCACAACAGACCATTATCTTCAGAGTATCGCAGTTACTGACAGTTCGATTACTCTAGCTCTGACACATCGAGAATAGGACCATATTTACAGCTATTAAACAGCTTGGATGACTCTTGACATATACTCCAATATATCATGTCAGTAAACGGTAAAGTTGTAATTCGTAATTACACGGAAAATTGTATTTGTACACATATGAATGTTGTAGAAGAACGATCTTGCAACCAATACGTGAGTAAAACACGTGGGTTGTGTATTTGCTGTGCACTCACTGACTGATGTATTCTATTAATATATTGCCGGCATTGCCTCATACACAACTCTCGAGCGTAATTACTGCAGCTATCCATCAACTTGGAATGACTTACAACTGGGGTCACATTTCAAACTACCCACACGTGTACGAACAAGGTAGGGTATAAACGAAAGCATCTTCGTAGAAGGACAACTAGGCGCTTCCCCGATTGCACTTACTTCCGCCATCTGCAAACAGGTTTCTTTCTTGATGCTTAGGATTTATGACAAACAACTTCGTTGTGCCTGGCACCAGATCTAGCAAGGACATGTCTGCAGCTATAAACTACATATTTGAATTACAGGAAGTGGAAGGTAATATCCCGTATTGCCATGTTATATGTGAGAGTAGGATAAGCTTCATCATTGACTAATATGTCTAGAACTATATGTCATCTGATGATTTTGCTCATGGGCCGTATTCACGCGTCATATTGGCACTCGTTATTGAATGCTCAGCTACTGATTATCCGTTTGATTACAACCTTACAGTCGAGTTGACCAGATCCATTCCCAGTCAACATTCAAGCAAGACCTGCTGTACCGGTCAAATACCAGCAGTAGAAACAAACCGCTATCAACCAAGCAGTAAATGTATTAGCATGACCGTTAATCAGATGTTATGTGTATGTTTATTCAGAGCTTAATTCGTTAATCTGTTTAGCTATCCTGGTTCTTTAGAGCACAATCGCATACCAAGAGACCAGCTAAAATACGCGAATGTAATCAGTTACTAGGTGAAACAAAAGTGTATGTTTGTTTTTATTTGATGGCGTGGATGGCTGAAGGTCAAGTTGTTACCAACATCTTTTTGGAGTGCTAGTTGTATGATTTCATTGATGTCTTGCTTAGGTCATAAATAGTTCATTCAAAATGTGACTCAAGTTGTAAGTCATTTCTGGTGATAGATAGCTACGTAGATGATGTTTTTGATGATTCCTGACACCCAATATATATTTAATGCACCTTAACACATCGGTTTGCAAACTGGCGTTACATCAAAGTGCATATTTTAGTGTGCTGGGTGGTGCCATGAAATATAATGGCCAGAAGGCAATTTTGTCTCGACATTTTCCACTGAATCGTGAGCCATACTGTAGAAATTCTAACTAAATAGAAACGCTACTGACTAAATAGAAACGCTATTGACTAAATAGAAACGCTACTGACTAAATAGAAATGCGATAAGCCTAATGACCATTGTATTAAATCCAATACCGTTATGGTATAACGGGGGCATGCTAAAACAATGTATGTATACTGACATCATTCAGTTACATCATGGGGTATTTGTTCCTGTTGCACAAATCACTAATATACTGCTAAATATCACCCTTAAAACAATCAACAAGGTGAAATACTATTTTATATTTGTCACAAAGAGGCAGCGATGATGCGTATTGTGGCAATTTAGGATAAAAGTAATTGGTATGAAATCGCTATATGTTTTTATATGTGGTCGGTCAGTCTTAAGAATATACTCACGGCACTTGATACAAGAAATCAATGTATTGCCCAATCTTCACAAACTATAATACAAACTATTTCCTTCCGTGTTTATAAAAAAACTGGTGTCACGTTAATGGGTTGTTGTAGGTTCTGTGATGGTTTTACCACTTTGTCTACTTGGAATGCTGAAAGGATCCGAAATAATAATGATGTTTTGTACGACATGTACGTGTTACTGGCAATACCTTCACGTATCGTGGCCTTGCCTTGGGCTGAATGATACGCTCATACACATCACTAATATTGCACGTAGAATGAAAAAGGCTACGTATTGTCTGAATGTAACCCACGATGTTCATGGGATGATGTGGATTCATGCTAACAACTACACCACTATTTCCTGCATTGTGTCATTCCTTATCTGGTCAATCTCGACGTGACAAAATAGACCATTCAGAAACCAGCCATCGGCGTGCAACAACCAGTGGACGGGTTCCTTTGTGTGATTAACATCGCTCACTCACGTGTAGCCTGGTTAGGGAGGGAACATGCAAGCTTTTGTTCGTCGTTAATTAGTATTGATGGGAACATGTGTTCTCTGCGGGTAGTAATAATCCATCACCGACGATAACAGTTCTGGGCTGCTATCTGTGCCGTTAGTTTGATAAATAGTTATTTCGTGTCAATGATATCATCGAATTATTCTAACACATGCGCAATAAAACGGTTTTTTAACATACAAAGCGACAAGTTACGTGACAGTGACTCACCAGGTATCATACAGATAATACTGCCGCTATATGCGTCGTTAATCTAATCTTGATAACCCAAGATAATTGAATTTCGTCAAATTGCATGGAGTCAAATAGCTTACTCCAATATATTGCACTGATAACATCGCGTACACTCATTAACTTACTTTATAATCTACTGATATTTTAAAAACCTAACAATCTTAAAGTTGTAATTGAAAATTGCTACTATGATTACATGTTTGTAATTAGCCTTTGATCAACATAACTCACCCATATGCATAACCTTCATCTAATATGTTCTCTTCCTATTCATAGATATGAAGAAAGTAAAGATGCATAACATTTCTTTATGGCATCTATGATATCTAGCATTTGCTGAAGGTGTTCTAACATTGACATGAAATGAGGTTCTGAAAAACAGAATGCTCTTATTACGCCAACATCTCCAATCGTCTGGTCATATGTTTCACTTATAATGCCCACATCTCTTTGTGTCTTATCATGCAATGCAGCGATAATACCAGCCATCCCCATTCCCCGATCATATAACGTGCTTATATAGAGCCAATCTATAAATCTTTGGGTATATAATTCCCTTATAGCGTCTTCATTTCCAATTGTCAGAGCGTATAATTTGACTAGGAAGTGTAACGACGCCGTTTATCGCTCTCAATAGCCACCACTCTGCTAGCAGTCATTGACCTCATGCATCAATATTTGGATCCAATCGTATTGTTGTCAGGTGTGGAGTTTCTATGGAAAAACTAAGAAAAACAATATTGACATGGAAATGCACATCACGTGATTGGTCGTATTCATCCCGTCAGAGTGCATTCTGTCGACGATATAACTAAGTAATAAACAATCAATAGCTAACAACCCAAACTAGCTAGAGGAGGTAACAGGACTGCATACGTGATCGGGAAGGAGCTTAAGGACCTCCAGTGAAGGGTGACTGCTTCATTATACATATTTAATTCATCCAATATTCCCACTTAATCAGTAGAATCGATTCTTGATTTACCTTATGGGAGCATTCTCAGGTGTATTAATCGTTGTTTTTAGCGCGGTCGAGCATATTGTGACAAACGGTACCAGACTACATGTCTGTCCTCGACTACATGTCATTTATCACTTAGATGAATATATTCTTCAATTCCATGCAAGCTTTCAGATCGATATCTCTTGTTAATGTTATGTCCCATGTTATTCTCTAGTTCATCTGCATCAGGTTTGCACAGTTTAATGAATATTGAAATAAGCAGCTTTGTCCTCCCCTCCCCAAGGAAAGTATCAACGTCACATAATGGCTAGCTTATAAGTTAGGTCGCACCGATATTGAATCCACATTCGCTTCACAAGGCTTAACCTTTGAATAGAATCATCCGGCATCATTCAGTTCGCTACAGTGGCGGTTTCATTAAGATGAAAGTGATATGGATGCCTCCTAGTTGTCTACGGTTATTGACTTGGTCCGTCTCTTATGTGCGGTGCAACCTCGGGACACATAGAATCACCTGTAATGTAATCCATAGGTTGAACAGATGTTTGGTATTAACATAATTCACGCTGAGACTCAAATGTGTGATGAATTGGAGATTATAATTACCATGGCAACAAATGAATAATGAAAACGATTATATTAATGATAATAATAATAATACTGATTATAATAATTATAAAAAATTAATTAACAATAATATTGCTGATTACGATGATGATAATAATAATGACGTCGACGACAAGGCCTTTGTGTTATGGTAGTAACAAATCAATATTCAACTGGAATCTAACACCATTCCATGGTTCATCTCAGCTCTGAGGGGCTTCCATATGTGCATGCAACCAACCAGACTAGTTGGCATCAATGCAGCAATCGGTTGAGGATATGATCATTTATATGTAACATAAGCTCAGTGAAGATTCTTTTGTGTGAATATGGAAATAGTTAAGTTGCTCGTCTATATCTTTGCTTGGGTCCTTGTTGAGAGTATAAAAACATACATTACACCTGGTGTTGCGTACATAGGGTTTTGATACGGTAATGGTTAGTTAAGTGTACATCTCTTGGGTATTTCACGATTGTTATCCTTTCAAAGAGCCTGGCGAAATCCAGATACTTCATTGGACAGATGCAGCAAACACCTTTTATGTGACCATTGATCACCATATGGCCCAAAGTATTAGAGAAATTTAGGTGGTTATTCTCAAATCATGCTATCCCTGTCACAAATGCTGACGGGTCTCAAAGATGAATTGCTAGTCATATTACAGATGTTGTAGGCTTCAACAAGTCAAAAGTTGTGAACTATGCTCATTCAATATTATGGTGACCGCAACGAACAGATAACAGCCATTGATCTCAAAGACACCCTTGTAATCGATGCTTTTTGTGACAAGATGAGCTTACTGAGTGCAATGCCCTTTTCCACATGTTTCCTTAAGCTCTTAATCGTATTGCGCCAGAATATATTGCGATGCAGCATTTATTTTAGAAATTATCTGTTCCAACAACTGTACATACACAGAGGCAACTGTTATGATGCAATTGCAGATATGCAATAACAAATCGGTTGCAACAAGAGCATTAGCATTGTGATACTCTAGGCTGCTGAAATCCAATGCCTTGCATTGCTATATGTCTATTTGATTACCTACGACAAAGCGAAAGAAACACTATATAATCCGCGCTTTGTTAGCATCAGACATAAGCTCTCTGCAAGATAT
This sequence comes from Urechis unicinctus, assembly GCA_034190875.2. Lineage (NCBI taxonomy): Eukaryota > Metazoa > Annelida > Polychaeta > Xenopneusta > Urechidae > Urechis > Urechis unicinctus. Next base: position 26,715,033 of record CM067349.1, read on the forward strand.
TACAAGATTAGATTATCATTCAGATGTGGGTATATGACGCCTCTAGCGGTGATTGCAATACGATATGGAATTTTATGTTGCCATGGAAGGTTGCGACAAAACGGATTCGTACGATGCTTTCCAACTAACTACTTTGCAATAATGAGCACGTGGCAGAACATCACTATGATATTGTCTCTCATGTGAGATATACATGAGCCTATCACACCAATCAAATTAATGGCACATTACCCTGGAGCCGTCCGTGATCTGATCAGACAATGTCTGCTTATTCCATAAATTCACATCAATCAAACTCTATTCTCTGTGTAATAGACGGACACCATATCAAACTAAAACCTTACCATGTAGCCCAAACGTTATCCCTTTTTTGAACTGATGTACTTACATATCAGATTTTCACAGAGGGAAGGCAATATCGGTCTGATATATAATCTGCAAATAAGTAACGAAGGCGTTATCGGTGTATTATATGCTAAGACCATTAGCATTCTGTGTTAACATTGTCTTATAAGCTAGAGTGATTGGCGTTTTTGGAACGTATTCTGACAATAAAAGTTGGAAAGTAAACTAGTATATGATGGTGTTCGAGAACATTATTGCCATTTGTTATTAGCTTTTTGCAATAAAGCTTGCATGGTAGGAGTTGATGCATTACATTACCCCCGGCCAAAACTTGACCACATGCACACGAATGCATGATAGAATCATGCAATAACGTTCTGTGGCATAATTGTCAGACTGATGAGAACAGCAAAGAACGCTTGGAGTGCACACGCTATTGTCGGTGATGAAGCAATGTTGACATTAAGTATGCTGTATATCAAATGTTACTATGGAAGCTGATTGAAATGATCGTTAGCGTGGATGTTCCTCCACTAACTCGTCAAGTCAGATAAGAAATATACACATATTGGCCATACAGGAGGAGTGACAATAACACTACTGAGCACTCTGTAGGGTTGTGTAATATGAAGCATTTTTAGGCGCGCCTGTAGCTTATGACCACACAGAATATGTTAAAGCGCGTTACGGACAGCCACCCGCTGTAACGAGCAAACGTGTTTTTGATATGACGTGAGATACGTGAATTGAAAGATGCAAGTTGTCTTTGAACTTGCAGTACTATGTGTTTGTCAACGCCAGTGAAGATACCACATGAAGCAATTTCATTTGATCTTAATGTAGGTGTTCAAATAATCATACGAAAATATGAGTGAATGTGTGTAGTCATTCATATCATATCTAAGGTCTTGCATATATTTGCAATGACTTGATGCACCACATTCCATCTATCAACTTGGATTAATGCAAGTGTAATATACAGAGGACACCTATCTGGATGCTAACATAAATTACCGTCAATAATTTCAGCATGTGGGGATTACAACAGGGACAGTTTTAATCCCGACTCATGGAAATCGAATATGTTGATCCATTTATCAAAGACAACATAGCCTATGCATAGTCTATTACCACTTATCACAGTATCTGCGACCGCACTACTTCTATAATAAATACACCTAAGGGTCCTCCAGTGCGGAAAAGAAGGTATGGTTTCCACGATTTAGAACGCCACTCGTAGATTGATATATTTCGACGTGCAAACATCATTCATGACGTTTGCCATCAGATATTTTACGTTGGCACGACAACAAATTTGTTTTTAACGCCAGGATTCTCAATGAAGTTAAAGCAGTGTACCACGATAAAGCAAATGCTATCTGTCATTGAGTGCTTCCCGGGATAAACTGACTTGCCTTGCTGCTTAATCCAGCAGATCAGACCCGATGTATGTGGCTGTACATTGATTTGACGATACGCTGCAATGCTAAAGCTTATTTGAACTTAGTATATCATAATCCACAAGCGAAGCCTTGCTTGTTCGTGGTCACGTCAAATGAAGCCAGAATGCATTATCTTGTTCTAATTGGTGAATCATACATGTCAAAAGTTATGGCTGCTCATACCAGACAGCGGGTAAGAATCGATGTTAAAAGTGACAGCCCGATATGCCATACCTGCTTCTTATACTGGCTGGACAGAATGTGGAAATATTGATAGGTGGATAATTAGGTGAACGTAATGGTGTATCATCAGCATGGATTACGACAATCGAGTTTGCAGTAGTAATCATAGTGCATATATCTGACACCGCACTCATATAAACAAGAGAGACAATATCCTTAAGCATTATACTATATCAATGAGATAATAATCCATGATCGTTATAGCAGAAGGTGCCTTATTTGACTGGCTTAATAAAGGAATGCATTACATATATGTTTGATCAGCAATCAGTTGAATGCCAGCGATTGAACTTAGTGTCACATAAGCTCACGCATATTCTTATCAATGTATCAATTATCTTGCTCACCCGTCAAGATAGTGCTCTATCAGGGATTTATTTTTACGTAACCTTGCTGCTGAACAACACGTGCGATAACTGCTGAATCAAAACAATATGAAATTATCCGTCTTGATTAACAAACAAACATGTGATGAACCAGTTTTAACTGAAGACTGTAACCCTCTGTTACCTCTATAAGTTAGGATATGCAGCCTAATTTATGTTGCTTTATCGATCGCTTGTTTATGACTTGCTCAGATCATCGCCAGAACGCAAACTGACAGGATGTATAGTTTCATCTAATCGTAAGTAACGTTAACCATGACGGGTTTTCCGTATCTTGTTCTTCATCGTGTTTTCTCTTGTCTGCTACCTTACTACTGCGTCAGAAAGCTTTTGGCAGCAGCGTCTTTGGTCCGCAAACAAATTGCCCATCCAGTTAACTCGAAATTCGCGGCGCCATGAAACATTTTACGCCAGGGGGTACTTTGATGGATGTCTGAGTTTAGTACAGTTCATACATGTCTGGGAATTTGGCAATCCGCAAGAATGACGCACTCACTATATTTTCCGCCCACTGGCTGGCATTGTGCTTGTATTATTCCTCAAGCCCAAGGTCAGCATATCTGTCTTGTTTGAATTATTGTTGAAATTCAAGGGTTGTCTATATTGTTCAATGTGCCAACAACTATTTATCAGAGCATGTGAATTGCAAATGTGCATACAGATATGGCAAGAATTATATATGTTCTTCTAGGCACCATAAACAGCATGCATTTTGTCGAGTCTATGTGGTTCGGCAAAGTTCTCTGATTGTTCACAAAAAGTAACTCCCGACACTTGTAGCAGTCCCGCTTGATAAACCCCTGTCTTAGCACCCAGGTACTATAAAAATCGCAACACTCCAAAAATTTCATGTTATGGTCAGATACATGGGAACGGTTTGTTTTGAATGTAGACAACATTCATAAAGCTGGTTGTTGGCGAAATAAAGCAACTGTCAGCATTAAATTGCCTGACTTGAAATGTGATTCTCAAGGCTAAAGTTGGGGATTATCAAGTCGATATAATAGAGATTCACGGAAGAAAACAAATACCATGGGGTCAGTATGCAATATGATATATGAAATAAATCATCTCTGGTTTTCATCCAGCGGTATATGCTACTAGTCCAGGAAGTATGATCTGTATGGCGCCTATTGGCGCAGTGTAGGCTTGGTGGATCGTTTCGCTGTCTCGTGTGGTAGTTTTTCATTGTGTATAAATAACATATGATACACACATGCTATCAGCGCTTCCGTAGAAGGAATATGAACCTTTTTGCACAACTGAAATTAATAACGCATTACCCATGTGCCGTCTGGAATGTAATCATACCTTTATTTTAGCAAAATGGATTATCGCATACCCAGTTATTAATCAATCATCACCATGTATTTGGCAACGAACGCTTATAGGTGATTCACATCGAGAGTATCAAAGGCCAACTCTGACATGTGGACCTTTACACTTGGTAAACAGCAGCCAGTTATACAACCATTTATAGTGAGTTATGTGACGTGTAAACAACTCACACAGCCAATCTATACCTACGTAAAACATTATTTAATTTAGCGATGGATGAGGCACCAGCACCGTTAAGCTTTCATGACCCAACCACCACTTTCGACAGCATGCATACAAGTAAAGCATTTTTATATCGCCGGTTTCCAGGAAATAAACCTGCACAAAAGCAATTAAGCAGGTAATTATAGCACTGACTAAAAATAAATGTCTTGAAATTGGATTTAAAAGCATTAAGCGTATTCGACCGACGAACGGCGATAGAAAGTGCGCTCCTCAAATTTGGTGCGGCATTACCAAACGCCCTGGCACCGTATGAAGACATATTTGGAGATTGGGGGACTTTTAGTAGATTCTTAGATAGCAGACCATAGATCGAAGACCACGTGCATGCTGGTATTCAGCAGTAAGTTCCTGTAGGTAGCTTTGCGCGGTTCTATTAACAACCTTAAAGGTGAGTAGAAGAATTTTGTATATAATGCGTTTTTCCACAGTAAGCTAATAGATCAGCAAAAGCTCTTTAAACTGGGTTGCCTATACACAAAATAATCCCAAAAGGAAAAGAAAAAACATCCATCTTAATGCCGTAACTTCCAAAAACAGGCTTGCATTCATGAAGCGTGTGCTGCCAGTAAAGGCGCACATCCGGATTAAGAGCAACAGCTTTTTCCAAACCAATTATAACACAAATCCACGCATTCACCTCTGTTCACCCCTTGGATAGTATTGGTTGTGATTAAATATGTCGCTAGGTTAAACAACGAACCTGCAGCAGAGCTTTGTCAACATCGCATTACCACCAGGCTAATAATAGCAGACTACAAAAGTCAAATATCCTACCACCCGTGAACCCGGGAGAGCGTTTTTTTCGGCGAGGTATTATCTGACACGAAATTTAGCGCCTGGTACTGATTATGGCATACCTGTATCCGACCATTTGAAACAATCCAGACTGGTTGCATAGGCCAACAAGCTTACCGACCGATAGTTGAATTTCAATTCGGTTATCTATAAAAGAAGCACATTGAAGCTTTTGCGTTCATATGTTTTAATGAATAGGATAATTGTCTGCGTCCTCTTATCTTTGGAATGAGCTACATTTTGCTATAGTCCATGTTGAGAGTGTACAATCATCCAGCACATTCAGTTTTACTAACATTGTGTTTGTATGCGATTCTGGACTCATTAATGCGGTTTGCATAATGTAGCTGGGGAAATATTGGTTAGTGGTTAGAGTTATAAAACGCAGACCATGCCCAAGCAGGGAGCCTGTGATGAAGGGTTCTTCACCGAGGATATTACGAGGATAACGCTCATGCTAAACTGCGCCTCACCCTATGGTAAATACACCTGAGGATGCTCCCTGTAAGAATTTGGGTATCCCAGGTTCAGCGCGCGCAACGTAGCGGGATTGATTTCGAGCAGTAAGCAACCTTCTGCAGGTTCGCTGTTTAATGCCGTTTATGCGCAGATAGCTGGTTTGAAACCGCCTGAACCTTCATGGAAATATGCCTCGTGTGGTGCGATAAAACGTGCAGTAGTCAACATTGAGTTCACCTTGGGATAGCCTGGTTTATCACTATGGCAAAACCTGGTTACTATCATGTGTTAGACCTCACTCAAAGTTTTCGAGAGTACAGCGGGTTTCGAAGATTAGATACAATATACGAGGACATGCCATCTAGGACTGGTTACTTATGAAAAGCTATCTGTTTGTTGTAAAATCTTCACTAAAATTCGGATGCAGATATATCGATGAGGTGTTGCAAATATATAAAAGGAATAATACGAATGAGTTCCAACAGTTCAAGCTAATGCGATTGTATACTATCAACACGTGGGAAGCCTGGCTTTTTTACACTCCTCAACTTACACACATCCACGAATAACCCCTGTTAACCCGCTATATCATGGTTTTCATGCTCGTTAAGTGCAATCAATTATTACAAAAGATAGCATGCACGATCGCTAAGTTAATGCAATTGGCAACGAGTATGAAATCTGAGCATCGACAGAATACTGACCCTCTGGAATACTGCTATTATCATGCCCCGGTATTTGTAACAAATAAAACCACGAGCTCTTCAGAGTGTGAGTCATTGTATCGATCATCGGTCTTATATTTAAAACCACCGGCCTCGTCTGGTGGAAAATTAATTTCGAAGTTTGCCAGATTATTCAACTGGATAAATCATTAATCAATATGATTTTCTTAGAGCTAACGGATTCATACTTTTTACATTTAGATGAATAGTGGATCCAACAAGATGTGGCATTTGCTGTCGTAAGATGATGGTATATCGTTGACATCAATGAATATGCTATTGTATACAATTGTAAATTTGGTGCTCATATTTAACAAATCATTGATATAAACTTAAGTTCTCTATTAGTAAGCATTCAAAATGATGTCTTAGAATCATGAAGCGTTAAAATTAGGATAAAATGTTGATAATGCAAGTGATTTCACGTAAACCCATCACAGCATTGATCATTTGAAGTATCGCTAAATGCACATAAGTAACAAACCTTACTCTGAGGCGAAGAATGCCGGGCGCATATGCAAACAACTTTCGTACTTCTTCATGCACAGACGTACTTAACACTACACAAAACTTATCGCGCATTACATACAGAGTATGCATGCATGCTTAAGCCAGACAGCCCTACATGCACATATGGTGTTTCTAGCACTGGTTTTTAGTATGGCATGTTTTTGATATGTTAAATCAAAGGTAACTGTTTATTAGCATCGGTTCAGACGAATATGCACGGAGTCGTGTGTGGTTTGTGCGCGTAGTCTTAACAACCGTCGTTCAATTACCTAAGCCACCTACTGAGCGTTAATGTGTTCTGGAGAGTTTTAGGCTTCACAAAATAGATGACCGACCATGCTTATTATTAGGAGTCAAGGTCAATAATCAGATCAAGCGTCTGCTTCTAACAATGGAGTATTATTCATGTTACTAAAGTTGAAGGCATAACAAAGTCGCTCATCAGACAATTGCCTATAGTTGTCATTCATATTTTGGTGATTCATACGCATACAATGCATGCTGTAACGAGTATGCATATACTGTACATCATATCATGCCAGTATATACTGCATTGTATCATTTATTGTTAGAAATCATATTTTTCCACCCACGTTTGAACAAGGTCGCAAATTTGGTGTAAGAGAAGATACAACTAGCAGCTACCGATGGAAATTACGTATGGTCAAAGAAATGAACCTTCCAAGGCAAATATTCTTGTGTCAAACCCTCATAAAGAAGTAATAAAGACTTTTATTTCTATGTCTCAATGAAAAGCATTATAGCAAGCGTCATATCCTACGATCTTAACATCAACCGAACATCAGTGGCCATTGCACTTCATTAGGAGAATCTGTCTCACTGCCAACAATAATTGAAAAGCTCTCTTCTTTGAAATTTAAAGTCGTTCTCGTGCAAAATAAGCAATAACGATGGGTTCTTGCACATGTCATTAAATTTCAACCCGTCTGTGTCTCCACGTTGTCTACCTATGAAGTCTCATACCACATGCACACAATACTATGATGAAAGGACAATTCACATACATGTATCAATGCGCCACCAACCCGTGATGTTCTTCAACGTGTTTGGTGAACTGGATGAATTCCTTCCCATTGATTGTTGATACTCGGTGATGAAACTCGTCTTAACGAGCCATTTACTCGGGTATACACTGTGTATGAGACGCTAGCTGCTGCAGATGATAAATAGAACGATTAGGCATAAGCTATGTCCTGGATGTATAAACCTATACAAAATCAGTTTCCCTACCTTGTCAGCCCTGAACTCATCCCCTTCTCGTGTTTAGCCTAGAGAGACTCCTCCACTTAGTGACTCCTCCATCTTCCTTAGGGCCGTGTAGCAGTCGCCAGAACAATGATGCTTCGAATCCTTATGGTATTCCTGATATACAGATTGATAGTTACCGTCAATGACCATACTAGTAGTGTATTAGGTACCTCTTCGCACCCCGCGTTTTTTACGTAAGGATGACGTAGATGACTTGGATGACGTGAGAAACCATTGCGCAATACATTTTTTGCTGACGGATCGTTTCCGGATTCGGTGCACGCTATTTCGTCAAGGTGCTGACCGTTACGACCTTGTGTGAGTTAAGTAATACTTCATGTCATGGGGATGTGTGATATGTTGATGACATCATTTTCGCCAGATCTATTTTTGGAAGGTGTGTGCTATTTTTGGATATGTCATCATAATTTTGCTGACATTGGCTAAGTTAAGTAATACCTCATATCATGGGTTGTATATAAAGTCAAGCGGGATCTCTCAGTTCAGTTTTTACCATGGGTGGGAAACGAATGAGGGATGCGGACTTGTTAAAAGCAGTGGAGCAAATCGAGATTGAGGAAGTGAAACCACTATACACTCGCTACTTTGTGCAGTATTCGATAGTGGTTTGAAATAAAGATGTAGTGTTTTCGAAAAACAATTTTGAGAAATGCCACATAGAGTTGGGGATGAACTGTATATTGGACTGTGGATATGAAATAGCTGCTGTGACAGAAACTATGAAACAGGTAGAAGCAGGAGACGAGAGTCACCTCGAGGTCTCTATTGGTGCAGACGTGACGATGAATGTAAGATACCCGGTCCCTATGGTGCTGATAAAGAAGGGTCACGTGACAATGCAATTGGACGGTTACTCGTGGTATATGCTTGTAGAAGCGTGGGACGAATTGAGACAGCTCTAAGGAACCTACGTGGAGAGAGCAAAATTAATGGAGGAATATATGATGGTGGTGTACACAGACACGCTTGTCGACTTAATAGAGACCCTAGTAAGAGAAAAATGCAAAGGATGTCAGATCGACCACCCGAGCCAGTTACAACATAAGCTTTGTTTGATGGCAGAACCTGAAGAACAAGTTCGGTTGTGTATGGCGGACGCCCTCGAACGTGTTGATGGACTGTATGTATCAAGATTATGGGAATTGAGTATAGCTTTAATTGACCTCTGCCCCTCGTAGTTGGAACGTAGCAAATGGTTGTGTGTGGACTTTAGGAAATATTGGTTAGAGTCGGTGAAATCAGATATTGAAATACGTGTAATTAACAGATTGTGTAATAAATGAGTGAAAATACAGGCCCGTGTTTATTTGGAATGTATGTTATAAAGAGTTAAAATTTGCTGGGTGGTCATTTATGACTAAGATAGTCTGAGAGTGACATCAACATGACGAATGCGTATAGCAGGTGGTTTGTTTCAAAAGACAAGTTACAGATGCATGCACAACTTACTCAAGAACTGAGAGACAATAACATCTATAGACAAATTAGTATAAATCAACAGCGCTTGATGGAACAAGGTTACGATTTTGATACGGCTCTTATTAAAGCAATCGAAGCTAGAGAGTGTTTAATTGATCATCAGTTAACTGCGTTCGTGTCTGAAGATGAGGTGGATTAAAGTTATTATAAATATCGGTTAACAGCAAGTTTACCGTCAGTAAAGGTTAAATCTTTAAAGTGACAACATGGAAACTTGTGTAGAATGCGACGAATGTCAGAGAGTCGCTGAGACCCAACAACCATATAGACCCAAGTCACCTGCTCAGGGTAAACACGGAACCCTGAGGCTTAGGCGATGTACTCTGTGTCAATGTGGGTTTGTTAAGAAGGCACCTTTGACCCAACACTTGAAATATCACTGTAATTATAAGCTCTACATTCTCAATCGAAAATTAAGAAAAACAACAGGTACAACAAAGCAGAGGAAGGTTGTGACGTAATCGGAGAGCTTAACTTCCACGCTCGAAGAACCCCACAACCCCGTTGTGTTTGTGATTTACCGGATCTGAAATTAATTTGTAACGTGATGACGAAAAACCGCTGACATCAGCTAAATAAATTCGTCACGTGACCATGAAAACACCGCTGACATCAGCTTAATTATTTAGTCACGTGATCATGAAAAACCCTTACATCAGCTAAATTAATTCGTCACGTGATCATGAAAAACCTCTTACATCAGCTCGATCAGGGGGATAAATAAGCAAACAAGGACAGATTTTTGTTTCATTCAGTATGGTGGAGGAGAACAGCAAGGAGTATGATTACATTGATAGACCGTTGTATACCAGTCGGCGACGGGGTCGCTTTCAAATCACACAGTGGTTTAGTAACCCAGAACATTTGACCAATGATCTACAAATTCACGATCGATGGAGCGGACATACATAAACTTACCTGCAGATGGCTTTCTTAGGAGTGGGACGGCTGTTACATCACTCACCGTATCGTTGATTGACGTGGAAGCTAGCCAATCAGACGTTGATGAAGAAGAACCTGTTTGTGAGTGAAAGCCCCATTCCCCTATATTGAAATAACCCATGGAAGTGTGACCATGTGCTTTGATAAGTTTCAATTGGTGGCAGCTCATAAAAGCTTACGAAGAACTAACAGCGCGCAGACACAAGATGGGTGATCAAGGAACGTCGCATGATGGGTGGGATATGACAATTAGCCTTTACAGTGGTTTGATGAAACCATTGTTATCTGACATAGCTCGAGAACCATGTGAACAATGTGGAATGGGTGTATGTCAAGCCGAGAACCAACAAAAAATGTATTCACACTGCGTAAGAAGAGCCTTGGATAAGGTGGACGAACATCAGGTAACATTATTATGGCTCGTGTTGTGTGAACAACACAATTTGACTGAACTACGCCTTTGGCTCTCTGAAAATATATCGGCGTAACATATTAGGTTTTTGTGTGACCGCCGAACACTGGTCTAAAGTCTTAATGGGGGAATCTTATGACTGTGAATATAACCGAATTATTAGGCGCATGAATATACAAGATTGGTGATTGAATAAAAAGTGATGATATACTTTAGTTGAATTTCTTTTTGAGTTTTACTTATCATGACATCCAATGCATAACACACATCACCTATCTATAAAAAGAGCAGGGAACTGTGAATGATAACTTAGTATGAGAATGGATCAAGGCTTAAAACACCCCTTTAGTTGTGTAATGGCGGGTCTGTCTGGATGTGGAAAAACTAACTTTGTCAGTGAGTTGATTAAAGGTAGTCAACCGATCAAATGGTGTGGTGTTTCGGAGAGTGGCAAACAATGTGCACTCAACTACCCCACGTGGAATTTGTAGAGGGGGTGAAATTTTTAGACAGACCCCCAACAAAGAACCTTGTTGATCATCGATGATTTGATGCAAGAAACCGACGAACGCGTTACTCGCCTATTCACCAAAGGGAGTCACCATGGCAATCTTAGCGTGTTGTATTTAGTACAAAATTTATTTGGAAAGAATAAAGAACATCAAACAATCAGTTTAAACGCTCATTATTTAGTTGTATTTAAGAACCCTCGGGATGCTCTACAAATCATACATTTAGCCAAACAAATGTACCCGCGAAACATCAAGTATGTACAAGAAGCATTTTCGGATGCTACTTAACAATCCCACGGTTATTTGTTTATCGATTTGAAGCAAGCAACACCAGATCAATTACGGTTACGAACTGACATACTACGACTCAATCAAGTTGTATACCTACAGAAAAAAATACCGTTGATCATCGAGCGAACGCCATTCTTATCGTTAGACATAGACCATGGCACAGTGTCTCAGAAAATACCCTGATACATTACGAGTGATGGCTAAAGCCAAACCCTGCTTTGATTCACAAGGCTGACAAAGAATTGATGCTTTGTCTGTCTGAATGTGCCCTTAATGTTTTAAAAGGAAACGTATCCTTGACTTCAGTTCAGGAGCGTAAATTAACCCGACACAAACAAGGTCTGCGCGCTTTGATCTCACCTAAAACTAACGTCAAGAAAAAGGAAAGAGTATTACAAACCGGTGGTTTTCTCCCGGCGTTATTAGGACCTATTTTAGGTATTGCTGGTCCGTTGTTAGGCAAACTGTTCGACTAATAATGGCTAAGAAAATGATGTTGGTTGATCCCCGGGTGTTGTCAAGTACACGTTATGATCAAGCTCCCACTGTCGACGTGTTATCCAACTTGGATGCTGAGATAATGGATGTCCTGAATCGCAGTGATTTATTGGAGGAGGCTAAAGTAGAATCCAGAATAACCAGATTTTAGCAAAACATCACGAGTATTACCACCAGCACGGAACCTGGACACCTCTCAAGACCTTAGCTAATGCCCCGCCCCTCACACCCAAATAAGAAGATGTGTCTATTGCGGAAGTTGTAAAAACCATCCCTGATAAATATCAGAAAAAAGGGCGTTTGTTATTAGAACGCCTTCGAAAAACCCCAGACGTGGGTTGAAATGAACAAGGGGAATTAACGATTAAAGGACAAGCCGTTAGTGGAACTAACGTGGCGGATTTAGTTAACAATGTGTTGAGACGACGTAAACACTTTGAATCACAGGTTTGGAAAAGATTTGCTGAAGCATTGCGAGACACCAACATTCCCCAAGATTTAGTAGGTCCCCCCAATCAATGGAACTATATCCGACGCGAATAGATAAAAGACCTGGTGAGGAGGAGGCTGTAACACAAGGTTGGGCGTCATGGAAAAGTTAAGGGTGTATTTCGACCCCGAGGCACGGGTCGCATATGGAGGGGTGCAGCCATTGGTTAGAGCTACGAAACTCAAAACAAAGGCAGTCAGACAATGGCTGGGTGTACACGATGCGTATACATTACATAAACCAATCTGTCGTCGATTTCGAAGACGACGTGTCATAGTCGGGGGGATTGACGATCAATGGCAAGTGGATTTTGTGGACATACCTCGCTTAGCCAAACAGAACCAAGACATGAAATTTCTCTTCACCTGTATCGATGTATTCTCGAAATATTCGTGGGTGATACCACTAAAAAATAAAAGAGGAGACAGTTTGATTCGAGCCTTCGAGATTATATTAAAACAAAAGCCCCTGTGTTTGCAGACTGATAAGGGTGGAAAATTTATCAACCGCAAATTTCAGACATTTCTTAAGTAACAGGCGATTTGCTTTTTCACCACCCACAACGAAGAAACCAAAGCTAGCATAGTCCAGCGGTTTAATCGTATGTTAAAAACTAAAATGTGGCTTTATTTTACCAACCACAACACCAGTGTTTATCTACCGGTTCTGGCTTCGCTGGTGAAAGGATACAACCTCAGTTATCATCGCAGCATCAAGCGTAGCGTAATCAAGAAGACACGTGGATGACATTATATGGGGAACGCTCTGATGGGGTTAAACGACCTCGGTATGATATCGGGGATCATGTCCGCATCAGTCAAGCATGGGGTAAATTTAAAAAAGGTTACACTTCCAATTGGAGCGAGGAGTTGTTTCAGGTGGACAGTGTCACTTAGGCTTCCCTAATGTGTATACGATAAAAGATGATAATGACGAAGAATTAGAGGGAACATTTTAAGCGGAAGAATTACAGAATGTGAATGACAAAGCATGGTTTGAAAACATTATCAAAGAACGTAAACGGAAAGGACAAAAACAATATTTTGTTAAGTGGTTTGGCTACCCTGCCAGCTTTACTAGTTATGTCAGCGGTGTGGAGCTGTATACAAACTGAGATTGGGAACAGAAGCGTCATTAGGATGGAAGATCAGAGAAGTGATCAGGTGTGGACCATATTTGGTCAGGATATTCCGAAAGCCGAAATCGTGTTTTTCACACAAATTCTCATTTTATATACCGTAATCGTAATCATCGTCAGTATCTATAATTTATCGGCGGGTAAAGGAGACAGTAATTTGTGGACTTCTCTGTTGAGCAGTGGCTTAGGGTACATTTTTCCCAACCCCACTTTGAAACATAAAGCGACGTCATGAGTTTCTTTCTGACCCAGCCTTCCAACAGTTCAATGAATTATCATCCCAACAACACGTTGACACGTTACTTTACTAAATTACCTAAACCCATACAATTAAAAGATAATTGGGAAGTCGGATTGCCCTGTTTCCTGGTACAAAATAGCGGCGAACGTGGGTTTTGTCATAGTGGATCAGCAAGCTGGGTACCACACAATAGACAGACAAGTAGAAGGGGATCATTTGGTCGAGTCCTTGATCGTTCACCTGACACCCGGTTCCTACAGTGCTGATCAATTGATAGACACGCTCAATATGCGCATCCGCAAATCGCATCTCAGAGGCGTTGTTCGATTTCAATTCAATTCCCACTCACAGACGTGAGTGTAAAAATAACCGACCCCAAAATTCAAGTTGTCATGACCGAAAGGTCTTCGTCAAATATTGTGGTGTGAGGAATGTCTTTCCCTTTACGATTCTCAAACTGAATACCAAGTCCAATGTTTTTCGAGGGTTGTACGCACTGTACGTTTATTGTAGTATAATTGAATCAAAAGTGGTCGGTGACACGATGGCCCCCTTGTTACGCACAGTTCCCGTGGACTAAGATCGGATGCACAAAATGGTGACCCAGACATACAAACAGATATTTTATTACCCTGTGGGCACCAAAAATTTTTCTACAATAGAAATTGATATAAGAGACAACACGGGTCAGTCCGTAGTATTCGAAGATGGACATGTGATGGTGACTTTACATTTCCATGAAACCAAGAAGAGCTTAATTTGAGTCTCAAGTCATCACCATCATGAGTTTCTTTCTGACTCTGCCCTCCAACAGTTCAATGAATTATCATCCCAACAATACGTTGACACGTTACTTTACTCGATTCCCCAAAGCTGTACAGTTGAAAGGGGCCTTGGGAAGTGGGATTAGCGGAAATTCAGTACCCTTACACGTGGTACAATGTTACTGAGGACAAGGGGTTTGTCCTAATGGATCGCGTGGCTGGTGCGTTTAATCTCCCGGATGTCTGTTGTAGCGTGCTATATGACATTGTGAGTGAATTTGAGGAGGACTGTCCCAAATATTTTCACATTACGCCGGGTTTTTATACGACTGGACTGTTGATAGAAGCCTTTGCAGCCAAGTTAAACGAGCAAAATGAGGAGCGAGTGCGTCTCACCTACAATCGAACACGACAGACAGCAACTATGACCCTAGACAATGAGTCAGTTGTAATTTACATGCACGAGGGGTTGCGTCAAAGACTTGGTTTTGAAATGGGGATTTTTGAGAATAGTCAAGTCGGTCAGCATCTTGTTGACACTGATTGAGGTTTGTACAGACTTTATGTCTATTGTAATCTCATTGAAGCTCAGGTGGTAGGAGACACCATGGTTCCCTTTCTGCGTATTATTCCAATCAATCACGATCGTCGCTGGAAGTTGCTCAACCCCACATATAAAAAGATATTTTATTACCCTATAGCCACCAAGACTTTTTCTACTATAGAAATCGATATAAGAGATGACACGGGTCGACCCATTCCATTCGAATCTGGTAAAGTGACAGTGACGTTACATTTCCTAAAACCAAGACAGGTATATTTTGAAAACCATGGCTGATATTTACACGCCGTAATATCTGAACCAAGTGGGTGGTGGACTCCCCGTGTTTTCTGGTGCAAGGAGTCAGCGTGGTCATGGACTTGGTAGCGCGCTTGGGGGGTTGGCTAAAATGGCGTTACTGCTGGTTCGAAAAGTTTTACCTGTCGTTAACAAACACGCCTTAAAAACAGGAGTGAGGGTGGTTGGAGACTTGTTGGGAGGGAAGTCTCTCAAACAATCGGCTAAGAAACGAATGCTACAAACCGGAGAGGAAGTGTTCGGTCAAATAGTTCAACCCAAACAACCGTGTCGCCAACCAGTAGTCTCTATAAAACGACTTGCACGAGGTAGGAGTAGTAGTTCCCGCCGTCGTCGTGGTACAACTCAGCGGTTGTCAAAGGATATTTTCGTTTACATCATGGCACACCTCCAATCTTGTCCCTGTGTCAAATGTAAATTAGAGCTATTTGCGATTCCCCCAACTCAAACCAGTGTCGATCATGGATTGTGGATCAAATTCCATCCAGTAGCTACTTTAGGTTCGGGTCCCGTCGAATTCTACATCAGCGGTTTAGGTGATGATTATATCAATCTGAACGACACGTATTTACAATTGAATGCCAAAGTGGTGAAAAAGGATGGGGAGGTCTTGGAGGCTGATAGTGATGTAGCACCCGTTAATCTATGGTTACACTCAATCTTTTCCCAAGTTGATGTCTCTCTCAACGATAAACTCGTTTCCTCTTCCACCAACACTTATCCGTATCGCGCTTATATTGAAACGCTATTGAGCTATGGTTCGGAAGCCAAAAACTCTCAGTTAACAGCTAGTTTATGGTACAAAGACACCCCACAACACATGGACGCCGTGGGTGGTACTCACAACCAGGGGATGTTAGCTAGAAAGGAACGAGCTCAAGAGAGTCACATTGTGGATATGATGGGCAAATTACATTTAGATTTATTTTGTCAAGAACGCTATGTATTAAACGGTGTGGATTTCAAGTTGCGAGTACGCAGCAGTGACACCTTTGCCCTTATGGCCAATCCTGCAGCTGTGTTTGCCCCTAAAATAGTCCTACAATCCATGACCTTATTTGTACGCAAAATAAAGTTGAACCCCACCGTGCAGTTAGCCCACATAAAGGCTTTAAAACGAAACCCAGCTAAATACCCCATAAGACACATAGAAACCAAAGTTATTTCTGCATCTCAAGGAGCTATGACGATCAATCAAGAAAATTTATTTTGGGACAGTTACCCAAACGAATTGTAGTCGGAAGTGTTGATAATAGGGCGTTCAACAGTGATTACACTCAAAACCCCTTCAACCTCACATTTTTAGCTCTGTACGTTGACGTGCAACAAGTACCCACTAAACCCTTACAACCAGTTTTCAATCACCATATATACTACCGCAGTTATAGTAATTTATTCATTAGCACAGGACAACTCTACCAAGATGAAGGCAATGCCATAAGTTGGAGCAATTATCCCAATGGCTATACACTATTTGCTTTTGATCGACCCCCGACCTGGCTGATAGTGGCATTCATTTTAATTTGTTGAAACAAGGAAACGTGCGCTTGGAAATGCGTTTTGGTACGGCCATTAACGTACCATTAATGTCATTGTGTACGCCGTATTCGAAAATATGATTCAATGTGACCGAAACCGTAACGTTCTGTTTGATTACGCTGCCTAACAATGGATACCAGGCAATTACACGAGCTCTTACAAAATGACGCTTTCACTCGAGCTACTGTGCGCGGAGTGTTTGCGCGAAATAAATTACCCCGCCATGTCAACTACCCCAGCCGTTTTGTTTGTAACACTGATCCCGCTTCCAAAAAAGGCAAGCACTGGGTCGCTATCTTTATTGATCATAATGAAAGAGGCGAATATTTTGATTCTTGTGGACTAGCTCCTATACATAACGTATTTGCGAAGTACTTGAACAAGCATTGTGTGAGAAGGACTTATAATTCATCCATAGCCCTGTCAAAATCGTCCGCATTCCGTGCAACCTGAGGTGTCGGTAACATTCGATTGTTGTTTACTGACGAATGAAAATACCGCAATTCATCTGTTTCTTTGTGGCGGATTAAGAATCCGTAACTCCTGTTGATTTTAAAGGTTGAATCGCATTCTTCAAATATATTCTGGTTGAGGTTGGGTACATCTTCAATTTGCTCACATCATTGAAAGCTTCCAGTAGTCGTTTCCCAGCCATGGTGATAACTGAAGTGGGAGATCCCACTTGACTTTATTTACACTCATGACATGAGGTATTACTTAACTTAACCAAGGTCAGCAAAATGATGATGACATATCCAAAAATAGCGCACACCTTCCAAAAATAGATCCGGCGAAAATGATGTCATCCAAATATTGCACATCCCAATGTATTAACATGAGGTATTACTTAATTTGAAATCACCTCGAGCTGATATACGCTTGAGTAATCTTAAGTGATGGTGCAAGGTTACGATTTTGACAGAGCCATTACCTAATGACCATAGAAGCGTGTCATGAATTCAACGATCAGTAAATCACATTACCCAATTGTGTAATTATACCACAGATTCATCAAGTGTAATCAATGACACAAACACCAGTTTAAAATTTATATATATATTTATTCAAAATTAATTTCTTCTATCTTCATCCTTCAAACAAAACAAAATATCTTTTAATCTCTAAGAAAGACAAAAATAAAATTCCAGAGAATCTTAAACATTTTTGGGTACTCTCAGTTCTCTTGTAATCAATGTTTGGGTTCCCTGCAAACAAAGAAATATATACTTACAACAGATACAAAAGTCAACGAATCTATACAACGATATAGCTTGTTTTAAGCAAATTAGTACAGGGTATGTTGTTACCAGGCACCCTCCCTTTATTATAGCTTTCACCCACTTGGTGGGAGATGAAATGTATCCTGGGTACTGCCCTGTTACTCCTACGAAGGCAGGGAAAAGTTTATAAAACACTATTTTATGAACCCCAAACTGCTCCTCTAAATCAGGATTTTTCAATGTTTCTTCCACTGATTCGTAATAGTCGAAACGGTAAAATTTCGATTTGGTAAGATCCGATGATATAAAATGGTTTTTATAAATATGTTCCATGGTGACAAAATAGAGGAAAACTATTTTGAAGTAAAGTTACCATCCGCTATTTGTAACCATAACTCCACCCCTATTTTGAGAAATATCCAACCATCAAGTTTTAACCCATCTGCAAGTTATATTCTCAATGAGAGTTGGAACACACTTCAAGTAAAATGTGTTCAGTATATGATGACAAGTCTCCTGTCATTTTCACTCATATGTAATCGAATACTCATATGCTAGTAATTTTCATTCACCTGAAAACTCCAATCTACGGACAACCCCGACTCATATGTATTTAAATACTGCGCAAAGTAGCGCGTGTATAACGCTATTTTCACTTGTCAGTAAACTCCAATCTATCAACAACAACACCGCTTATCACCTCATTTCCAGGCTAGAGGAAGTTAATAGTCATTTACAAACTCCAGAAGGAGTTAATATACATCCCCTGACATGCGGTATTACTTAACATAGCAAGGGTTGCTAAAGTCAGCACCTTGACGAAATATCCGAGGAGAGTTGATAAACGATTCAATATATCACCTCATTACCTGGGATAGAGGAAGTAAATAGCTACTAATAACCCCGTAAAGACCATCTTCATATAAAGCGAAACAGGTGAAAACTCAATGGAAACTTGTTGTTAACTGATATTTATAATTACTTTAATCCACCTCATCTTCAGACACGAACGCAGTTAACTGACGATCCATTAAACACTCTCTAGCTTCGATCGCTTTAATAAGAGCCGTATCAAAATCGTAACCTTGTTCCATCAAGCGCTGTTGATTTATACTAATTTGTCTATAGATGTTATTGTCTCTCAGTTCTTGAGTAAGTTGTGCATGCATCTGTAACTTGTCTTTTGAAACAAACCACCTGCTATACGCATTCGTCATGTTGATGTCACTCTCAGACTATCTTTGTCATAAATGACCACCCAGCAAATTTTAACTCTTTATAACATACATTCCAAATAAAAAACACGGGCCTGTATTTTCACTCATTTATTACACAATCTGTTAATTACACGTATTTCAATATCTGATTTCACCGACTCTAACCAATATTTCCTAAAGTCCACACACAACCATTTGCTACGTTCCATCCACGAGTGGCAGAGGTCAGTTAAAGCTATACTCAATTCCCATAATATTGATACATACAGTCCATCAACACGTTCGAGGGCGTCCACCATACACACCCGAACTTGTTCTTCAGGTTCTGCCATCAAACAAAGCTTATGTTGTAACTGGCTCGGGTGGTCTATCAGACATCCGTGGCATTTTGCAGGTATTAGGGTTTCGATTAAATCGACAAGCGTGTCTGTGTACACCACCGTGAGATATTCCTCCATTTATTTTGCTCTCTCCACATGGGTTCCGTAGAGCTGTTTTAACTCGTCCCACGCTTCTACAAACATATGCCACGAGTAACCGTCCATTCTCATTGTCACGTGACCCTTCTTTATCAGCACCATTGGAACTTATATTCATCGTCGCGTCTGCACCAATAGAGACCGCAAGGCGACTCTCCTCTCCCGTTTCTATCTGTTTCAATGTTTCTGTGACAGCAGCTATTTCGTAACCACAGTCCAATACACAGTTCATCCCCAAATCTATGTGGCATTTCTTGAAATTGGTTTTCGAAAACACTACATCTTTATTCAAAAAATAGCGCACAACCTTCCAAAAATAGATCCGGCGAAAATAATGTCATCAACATATCACACATCCCCATGACATGAGGTATTACTTAACTCACACAAGGTCGTAACGGTCAGCACCTTGACGAAATAGCGTGCACCGAATCCAGAAACGATCCGTCAGCGTAAAATATATTGCGCAATAGTTTCTCACGTCTTCCAAGTCATCTACGTCATCCTTACGTCAAAAACGCGGGGTGCGAAGAGGCACCTAATACACATACTGCCACCTGTAATGGTCCAAATAGTTTGTGGAAATTTATCCGAGCGCATAATGTTGACAAATCTATGCGTCGGTCTTACTCTACATCAACATAACGGCACATGCATGCAGAGCAATATTCTTGTAGTCTTACAGCCGCTGAATTTTATTATCGGCTATCCCGAATCACGTCAGTCTGAATCATGATTCCGAAGATCATGACGAGCCAAATGGTCTGGCGGGCGTCTTCTACCATGGAGGCCTAATGTCCTCATCTTCGGGTTGATGAATCTTCGTTATTCACTAAGCTCGCACTGATTCTCCAATCAACAGAAATGTTGTCGCGTGGTGGATGGCGGCCATGATAATTATTACAATGTATATATTAAACACAATCCCTATCCCTCGCAGAAGTCGATAGTATTCGCAATTTGTTGCCGTTCAATAGGTACTTTGATTTGGGTACGCAGGGAATGAACAACGTAAATAAAGGAATGGAGCATAGAGTGTAAACCATTAAACAATCAATGATAGGTAGGGCAAACTCTAAATGCTCTTTTTCATGGTAATATTTGATCATCAGTGAAATCTATGACGTCATAAAATACATTGATGTTCCAACAAGAAAGCACGGACCAAAAGAGCAAGATTACAACGAGCCATGTTTTGAATGCATAGTTATCATTGTACACAAATTTCATCGACTCAGATATTGGATGTATGCTGTATTATTTTCGGCGCCTAATGATGATGATATATATATATACATATGCATATATATATATATATATATATATATAAATAAATATATATATATATATATATATATATATATATATATATATATATATATATATATATATATATATATATATATATATATATATATATATATATATATATATATAAGCCAAATGTAAGGCCAAGACAACAAAAAAAGCAACACATGCATGCAGTACTCACTTGGTAGCACTTTGGGATCTTGCGCAGCAATTCGCCTTTATATATTATAACCCCAATGCATTTAAATGAAATGGTATATGAATTCGCATAATCAACAAAGAAGCGATTTTATAGAAATAAAGGGCCATGCAATTTATTCGATTAGCACACTTGAGTTGTGGCCGGCCTGTACTGCATATGGTCTGTCTGAGCGGTATGTAATGGGTTTTACAAAACTAGACAGGCACAGCGGTGTGCAGCACCAGCTGCGACAGGTAATTTAATGAAACCAAGATTCCCGTTCGTAGCCTCTATTGAACTTACTAATTGTTAAACACAGGGGTAAAAATACTTTTGCACATCAGTCATCTACATCCACGGACTCGTTCAGTTCGCATTGGACGCCCTATGGCCAAGCATACCTGTATATCCTTTGTGAATATAGCCTTGTAGATCTTGCATGTTTGATGATTGAACTTGCCTTATTGATCACTTTGGGAAGAGGTGACATCACATGAACACATTAACAGGTGGTTGAAGTGCAGAACACACCGGTGTAAGAGTGGCGTCTATTTTCATGGCAGAGTTCGTTATCTTATCCATGTTTCCCCTAGAACTCCTGTAAAATTATTAATCATTCCCATGTTACACAATATGCAGCCGAATAAAAGTGCCTGCTGTGCCAAACTTAATATAATATATATATATATAATATAATGTAATATATATATATATATATATATACATATATATGGCGATCACATATATATATAAATATATATTTATGTTTATATATATACATATATATTTATAAATATATATATATATATGTTTATATATATACATTCATATATATATATATATATATGTTTATATAAATATAAATATATATTTATATATACATATATTTGTCTTGCTCAATTGATGATTTTGTTTGCAATCATTCAGTACTGACAAGGACCAATAATTTACCTACAATGTATTCACCGGAAGTAAATACGAAATATTCATCAATTTTAAACTAACTCAATTAATGAACACAGTCCTGTTAAAAACCCAAGTGGTTGAATGTTCTACCTCATTTGTAGGAAAGTACTCATTAAACCCACAAGAGCAAGCCATTCGTGAGGCATATTGTTATTAACGACCACCAACGATCATGGTCAAGGATGTCAATGTATCAATATGTAAGTAGCATAACGGAGTATTAATGTTGGACAGTCGTAGGTATTCATTTTCATGTGACATCTATATTTCAGATAGATTCCATAAAAAGTACCCTTTTTAGTAATACTGCAGCTTCTATAACCCATCGATTCTAATTTGGAACATATCTTCGCAAGATTAGTTCGAAGAAAAACCAAGGTTGACCCCAGTTGAGGAGATGGTTCCAGCATGCACAAGGAAATAGCTAGATTTGTGGGCTGTGCCTGCCTTTTCGGATTTGTAACACCACCTAACATTTTATGCAGTATATATATAAATGCACTATTTGCCCAAGCACCCACTCACACATAATATTGTTGCTAACAAATGCCTGCCTTTACATCGTATAAAAACTTTCACTCTGAGCTTTGTAAACCGTGTATAGACCATTGCCATCAAAGCCACTATGAAAGGTCAATCGACCAGTTAAATCAATGTCGTGTATGCTTAAAATAACCATAACGCTAACTCTTTACAGTTGCAAAGCTGGGACAGTTCGCCCTGCGTAGCATTGCGGGGGCGAACTGACCCGGGGGCGAACTATCCCAGCGAGGGCGAACTAACCCGGGGGCGAACTGTCCCAGCGGGGGCGAACTGACCCGGGGCGAACCGTCCCGGGAGCGAACTGCCCCGATACCATGCAGTTGACATGCGAGATAATAATTCGCAGGGGCTATAAGGTATCACTTTGTACTGGTGTAAGTTTGACCAAGGGTCTTTCATTAACGGTTTTATACCACAGCCTCTAAGTTTTATTCATAAGGCTTAACCTACCTTTTCATCTAGATTTCAATAGTAATATTCTGTGCATATTCCACGCATAAGTATTGGCGGAGATTAGATGGGTCGTTTTACAATTCAAGAATTTTCTGTACGTGGCATGCAATGTAAGTCATAGATGCTCTGCATATGCATTTTCATAGAAGCATTCGCAGCTGAACAGTAGCTAGTGTATTTTACGATGCATTTAACGATCCATGCGTGCACGTGCAAGTTATTCTGTTGACGTTTTCGATAATTCACGAAGAATCGGGCACCACTCAGCATTGACCGGTAATGATACGATATCTTCAACAATAATCTCATCTGTGCAGGTTGTTCTCTATCATATTTAACTGCCGCTGTATGTTTAGTTTGTAATATTTAATAACATTGTATGATCATTTTACTATTTTCTCACTGCTCATTAGACTCACAATCAAATGCAGATGTTCCATTCATCAGTTAGAAGGCGTAGGACGTCATTTGCCGAGCGGCCTAGACCATAAAGCAAATACAAATACAAGTGCATATTGAGAGAAGCGGAGATGGTTGAAACATACCAATGCTATATTCAACTTGAAGGAAGGTCACTATATTTACCTAGCGAAGTTAACTCCGTTCATGCTGTTGATTGTTTGAAATTAACACAGTAAGATAAATAAATAATTAACGCTTCAGCACATTGTATTTGTGATGGTCGATATTTGAGTATTAGACGACTGTGTCCTCGTTTACATTTTGCATTTGATATTCGGGATTAAGAATTATTCATGTCCTCGGATAATCGCAGCTTTCAAGATGCAATAAGTGCTTAGTAATATTTTAGAGGCGTTTCTTGGTGTGTGATCCCCTTCACATGATGCACATCTATACATCTGTGATCGCTCAAGAGGCGAGATAACGAATACATGAAAAATCCTCCGGAAATAAACCACCTCAAATATCCTCCCTTAAGCACACCGAGTAATGCAAAACATACGCATCTTGAGTAGGATGTGGAATGTGTGTGATGTTAAGTGAAGCATTCTTCCATCTAAACCTACCTACTTTATACCGTAGTTACAATATGTGGATGAGCCTATGGGTTGTTAGACCGCACCGCCATGCAATTTCCGAAACTGCTTCCCATACATGACGTCATAGAGACTTGGTAATTGTTGTGGGAATGAACAGAAGACCGATAAACATCAACAATGCAGAAATGCGCTCCCGACCGAAGCCGACTGAATCGAATTCGGACTAGTTTGCAACTTAACATTAGCATTTTACTGCGTACAATACCTCATCATATCATATATCTGCTGTATTGTTTACTATTGCCCTTATAAAGCATATGATATGTGGCGCCGGCAGGATTAGTGACATGCTTAAATGTACGCAATTGGTGTAGTGATCGTCATGATCAACGCCCGAGAAGAGCACAAAGATCACATAGCAACTTCTTTGAAGAATAAGAAAGGGCATTCATCGACAAATTGCCAGTCCATAACCATTGAGAATGTGAGAATAACCTTCGACGAACCATCGACCACTCATCTTGTCCGATGAAGCAGCATTAGGCACGCCCGAGGCAAATACGGACGCAATACGGACATTAATGTAAATATTTGCAGCGAAATAGCTCATCGGAAGACTACTTGTGTCAAATGGGGTTTTTTTCTTCGTTTTACATTGTGGGATCGTTTAAGATGGGAATGATGCCGATCTGTGATGCTATCTCAGTAGCTAGACTGTCCTCTGAGACATTCTAAGCTGAATTGTGGAGGAAACGTGATCTGGCGAGAGCATTAACCGTTGATACAATTTCTCTCTCTTGTTAGGAATTCCGCTAAGCTTGAATAGTAGGTACCAAGGAGTTTTCTTTTTGTATAATCTTCCTTCAGT